>JAFIDM010003189.1:31652147-31662946 GCA_023159025.1 Thereuonema tuberculata | reverse complement strand
CCCCCACCCCCTATGAGGTGAGGGGTTAGGAAGAAAAACGTAAATAGGAACCCCAATTTTTTATTGCAAATAGGATTCTCCAGAAAATTGAAGATTGATTTGATGTACTGTACGTCGGTGTTGCTTGCAGATGGCGCTGTAATCGACAAAAATCAAAATGGGTAAAACATCGTTGAAAATTAGGGATATCTCAAGAAATAAAAAATCATATGAAATCAGAGTAATAAAAATGTAGACGCATGGGTTATTTATCAAAATGCTATCCAATGACACGTGAATTAACCCCCCACCCTCACGCTGCGAGAGTAGGGGAGGCAATTATTTCATAACTTGTAATGTATTCCGTTGTGTCTCTTCTTTTTCTTGCCTCACATATCGGAGTGTTTTGTCCAATTACAGTAAGTGTTCAAAAATATGACCTTCAAACTTCAATACACTTATTGATCCTGTCTTCAAATGACTGTACACAGGACAGAAGCATATCTGCGGGAATTTCAGCACAGGCGTTTCTTATGCGTTCTACCATGTTTTCATGGTCTGTTGGCACTTGTTGATAAACCTTATCTTTTAGATAACCCCACAGAAAGAAATCCGGCGATGTCAAATCAGGTGATCTAGCAGGCCAATTAATAGGGGCACCTCTGCCAATCCACTGAACATTGTAATCACAGTTTAACACTTCCCATGCATGACGTGAGTGATGCGCTGAGCAACCGTCATGCTGATACCACATATTTTGTCGAACGTGCAAGGCAACATCCTCAAGTAGTATTGGTAGTTCCTGTTCCAAAAAATTTCGATATCTGATTCCATTCAAAGTACTTTCAATAAAATAAGGACCGATGAGTTTGTTCCCTATGATTCTACACCAAACGTTAACTGACCAAGGACGTTGATGTTCAACTTGTCGTAACCAGTGGGAATTTTCTACACTCCAGTAATGCAAGTTATGCCGATTAATGCTGCCATGGTTTGTGAATGTAGCCTCATCTGAAAATAGTACATTAGCAAAGAATTTGGGATTACTTTGCAGTTGTTGAAGAGCCCATTCACAAAATACTACTCGATTATGAAAATCTTCGCCATGAAGTTCTTGATGCAGTGAAATGTGATATGGATGATACCTATAACGATGCAATACGTTGACAATACTACCTAGGGACATTCCGGAATCGCGTTGTAATTGCCAAGTGCTTATCTGTGGCTTTTTGGTAAACAGATGCTAGAACAGCTGTTTCATTAGCTTCTCCTGTAACAGTTTTTCTTCATTTCCTTTTCTTGGTTTGTACGCTGCCATCAGAGATAAAGGCATTCACAATTTTTTTTAAAAAAAGAACGAGAGAGAACGTTATCTGGAAAACGCTCAGCATATAAGGCAACAGCATCGTGAACATTTTTCCTACATTCACCATAAATCAGAATCATTTCAATTTTTTCTTCTACGGTTGCACGATTCATTGTCCACTTGCAGTTCTGTTCTACTGTAGAAATGAAGGGTAGATGTGCTGGCAATAAAACCTACTCACGTAGTTTTAGAGATGCTTTCAGTTCTAATTCTGAAAGATAAGTGATCTCTGATCGCCTTGTATGATAGAGCAGTCCCCTTTTCGTTTTGTCGGAGGAATACAATGTTGAGAATGGAATTTCCCATTACAATTTATGAAATAATTGCCTCTCCCACTCTCGCAGCGTGGGGGTGGGGCAGTTAATTCACGTGTCATTGGATAGCATTTTGATAAATATCACATACGTCTACATTTTTATTTCTCTGATTTCATATGATTTTTTATTTCTTGAGATATCCTCAATTTTCAATGATGTTTTACCCATTTTGATTTTTGTCGATAACAGCGCCATCTGCAAGCAACCCTGTCGTACAGTACATCAAATCAATGTGAAATTTTCTGGAGAATCCGAATTTGCAATAAAAATAGGGGTTCCTATTTACGTTTTTCTTCCCAACCCCTCACCTCATAGGGGCATGGGGGTGGGGGCTCGAGTTTGGTATTATTGGATGACCCCCTCCAAGATGAACAAATTTTAATTATAAAGTTTTTTTGATTCGATTTGTAGTTTTCGGGATATTTCAATGTCTTCAGATAAAATGAATACCCTGTATATATATGGAGATTGTAAATAAAATTTTACAGGATAATTTCAATATTTTACAAAAATGGCTACATGATAATAAAGTTGTTCTTAATAATGAAAAAACAAAAGGAATATGAATAAAACCCAAAAAGAAAATAGTAAATAAAAAAATTAAATTCATAATACATTCGAATAATTGTTTACATTGAAATAATACAAAATCTATTTCTTGTACTGAAGTTGATATAATAAATAATTTTAAATATTCAGGTATAATTATAAATGATTTATTTACATGGGATAACTATATAAATATATTATATAAAAAATTAAATGTAACCATATATATATTTTATTATATAAAAAATATTCTTCCACTTAAGATAAAAATTTTAATTTATTTTGAAATTTTGGATTCTTTACTAAATTATGGAGTTAATATATAGACAAATGTAGGAAATACACATTTGGAAAATTTTAAAAATTTACAAACCAAAATTGATATTTCCTAAAAACATATGAAATAATATTAATAGAAGGAAACAAATATCAACTTATATAATTTGCAAATTTCGTCGGTCTGTCTGTCTGTCTGTCTGTCTGTTTGTCTGTCTGTCCGTCCGTCTGTCTGTCTGTTACTCGATAAAATTAAGCTATTAAGATAGATCCAACGGTGCTCAAGGGTACCATTGAATCAAGTGTACTGAAATTGGATGAAATATTACTTCATTTTGTCTTTCCATGCTGTTTCCATGAAACTCTAACGTTCAAAACCAAATAATTTTGTTATCACTGCACCGATTTTAATGAAATTCGGCATACTTAGTTACTTACGCTGATTTTGAAACTCAAAACCATTTTTGTCGTAGAAGCTTTGTTCACAAGTTAGCGCAGTATTTAGATTATACAAAGGTGAGTTTTAAATGCCTTTCGGCGTTATGAGTCAAAAAAATAACTATTCTTTAGATAAATTAAACTTTAGATATGGTTGATATTTCGTTTTTCTTTTTGGGTGGAAAATGATCCTTTAGATTAAACTCTCAGAACCTATATTACAGGTGTACAGGTAAGAAGTACACCTAAATAGGTCTGATAAACATTAAAAAAAAAATTCAAATCAAATCATCAATCGAATCAAATATATATCTATATATATATATAGATATATATACATATAAATTGGCTAAGTTCGTTTGTCTGTCTGTCTGTAACTCGATATAATTAAGCTATTAAGATAGATCCAACGGTTCTCAATGGTACCATGGATTCAAAAGTACTCAAATTGGATGAAAATATAAGTTCATTGTGTCATTCCATGTTGTCTCCATGAAATTTTATTCTTGGGAACTGAACTCGACAACTTAAATTTGAACAAAACATACGTTCAAAACCAAATAATTTTTTTACCACTGCATCCATTTTATTGAAACTTGGCATACTTAATCAGTTGTTTACGCTGATTTCGAAACTCAAAACCATTTTTGTCGTAGAAGCTTCGGTCACAAGTTAGCACAGCATTTAGATTACATTTACTTTATATTTGATAGTTGATAATAAAATGATTTTTCTGATTTTTTTATGCCTGTCGTCCGACAGGCTTTGCTGCTAGTTACTAAAATATAATATATTATGTCCTAAACAAAAATTTATATATAATATAAAAATAAATAATTTTTAAAGATTAATTAAATTAAAAGATGAAAGTATAATAGAAAATTATAATTTGAGAAATAAAAATAGAATAAAACTTGATTATCTTTATATCTAAAATAAATATAGTTTAAGAAATTTAAATTATATAATTGAGAAAACCTTTAATGATATAAATTGGAATATATTTAAAGATTATAAAAGAATTTTAGTTGTAAAAACTGAAGTAAAAAATTGGATAATGGATAATATTGATTAATAATTTGTTAATTTTTAAGTTTGTGCTAATGTAATGTTTCAATATGTTTGAGGATGATAAGTTGATTTTGAAATTATTTTGTAAAATTTATTTAAATGTAGTTTTTAATATAACTATTATGTATTATAATAAAATAACAGCATCTGTTGATAGGAATTTGAATTCCTAACGGGAGTGAATTGTATAAATTTAATAAATAAATAAATAAATAAATAATCTGGGGGCACGGCAGTGCCCCCGCCAAGACGAGCCGAAGGCAGGAAGGGCACTACGTACCTTTTCTGGAAGTGTTTCGTCGTATTTTCGAACCCTTATAGCTTCGGCCTGGATAATACTAGAGAGCTCAAATTTTCAGGATATGATGCAGTTACCAGACTAATGACATACGCTAAGTTTCATTTATTTAGCTTTTATACTTTGGATTTTATTAATACCTAAAATACGTCGATTCCATCACTCACTCACTGACTGACTGACTGACTCATGATCATCAAAACCTCTAGGGTACTTCCTGAAGTCCTAGAAAGCTGAAATTTGGTATGCAGGTTAGGATTAGCACACAAACAACAAAAAAATTAAGAAATCTGTAACTTTCACATTCCAACCCCTCCTAAAGGGGGGGTCTGGTTATGTATTATCGAACCCTCATAGCATCGGCCTGGATAATACTAGAGAGCTCAAATTTTCAGGATAAGATGCAGTTACCATACTAATGAAATATGCTAAGTTTCATTTATCTAGCTTTTATACTTTGGATTTTATTAAGACCTGAAATACGTCGTACCCTCAATGCTTCGGCCTAAATAATACAGTGTAATAATGTGATTTCTTCCAAAGTGCAAAGAGCTTGTATATACAAGTTGACCAATAGAAAAACAGAAAAGTAGGGTATTGAAAAAAAATCCATTTTCTAAATAATCTTAAAACTAAATTTAGTTGTAATAGATAATCCCACCCAAAACATTTCATGTAAAATAAGTTGCCAAGATTCACATGCTCATAACACTTTCACTGTTAAAAAGTTATCAGATCTCATCTTACAAAAAGAAATGAAGTCCCACCCAAAACATTTCATGTAAAATAAGGGGTTGCCAAGACTCGCATGCTCATAACGCTTTCACTGTTAAAAAGTTATCAGATCTATCCTACAAAAAGAAATGAAATCCCACCCAAAACACTTCGTGTAAAATAAGTTGCCAAGACTCACATGTCATAATGCTTTCACTGTTAAATAGATATGAGATCTCATGTAGAGCCAAGCCCCTAACTCAACGAGGCCTAACTCTACAAGCCCCAACTCTAAAAAC
Source organism: Thereuonema tuberculata (assembly GCA_023159025.1). NCBI lineage: Eukaryota > Metazoa > Arthropoda > Chilopoda > Scutigeromorpha > Scutigeridae > Thereuonema > Thereuonema tuberculata. The sequence continues at coordinate 31,657,639 of JAFIDM010003189.1, read as the reverse complement.
TCTGTATCTTGATCAAAAAGTATGGCTTGGCCGTTTCATGGAACTATTTCATCTCACCCAAAACATTTCATGTAAAATACGCTGCCAAGATGCTCATAACGCTTTCACTGTTAAAAAGTTATCAGATCTCATCTAGAGCCAAGCCCTTCACTCTACAAGGGGGCCTAACTCTAAAAACCCTACAATCTTGGTCAAAAAGTGTGCCTTGGCATACTCCATATCCTTTACATAACTCCATGGGATTGTCTGTGTGACAGCCATGAAACGGCCAAGGCATACTTTTTGACCAAGATATAGGGTTTTTAGAGTTGGGGCTTGTAGGGTTAGGCCTCGTTGAGTTAGGGGCTTGGCTCTACATGAGATCTCATATCTTTTTAACAGTGAAAGCATTATGACATGTGAGTCTTGGCAACTTATTTTACACGAAGTGTTTTGGGTGGTTATTATTACTCATAATTCCATGAAACAGTCAATACAGACTGGCATTGTGTAGTTGATACAAATTTCCACCGGAGACCTAGGAATCAACCCAATATCTGCGTAATATATTGTGCATTGTATGTAGGTTGTTCCCAGCAACCCTGTTTTTTTTTCTGTAGATGTAATATCTTAATGCTGCTGTTTTTTTAAAATATTTCGTAAAATTTAAAACTTCTTAAGATGCCATAAATCTTCATACCTTCTTTAATACTACTGAAAAACAATAACATCAATCTCCTTCTGATTGATAAGATCCATAAGACGAAATCTTGCCAGAAGGAGATTGATGATGTTTTTTTTTAAGTAGTATTAAAGAATATATGTAGTTGTAAAATGTTTTGAAAAGGTGACAGGTGCCCAATGACGATATGGATTACTGTGGTTTGTTTGCTCCATAATCGAGTAATTTCTAGGGCCAGGTCTCTTTATTTGATCATCTTTTCTAGTTCTTTTTCTTCAACTCTGGCGTTACCAGGAATTGCTATGTCAATGATTGAAATGTTTCTGTTTCCTATCACTGTTTATATCTATTGTATTGTGCTCGATGTCTCGATCTAAAAATCCCTAAAATTATTTTGCTGTTTTTTGGTAATTTATTTCTAAGTTTAGCATAATTTAGCTTAATAAAGCTTATTTGAGTATGGACTTTATTAATATGGGTAGGAAGTGAATGAATCAGTCGTATCAATCTGATTTAATATACAAGAAATATTGTAACAGTTTTATTACTTAACAACCTAAATTCTAATATTTAGCATTTCATTAATATTGCCTTCAGGTGTATTTGGAAAAATAACATATGTACATTTAAGTTTGAAAGACTTTAAGCATTATTTTTTATCGATGTAAGAATCCAATTGAGAAAGTTAGTTGCATTCATATAAATGCCTGGCGAATCATCTTTACCACAAACTCCTCCTCCTGAAAACACACCAACGAGATGCCATTTGCCATTCACTTCGTACATCAGTGAACTTCTAGAATCACCCTAAAAACAAATGGTTAGAATTACATATAATTACAAATTATTAGATCATTTTAATGTTATCTGTTTTAATGCTCACTTTTATCTACCACTTACCCAGTTCTTAACTTCATGGAATTGTTTATCATCCTGTACTTAGTATTTACTTCCCTTTGGATTCTGTTACCAAATACCACATCCTAGTTTTGATCTTTGTGTTTTCCATACTTGTACGTTTACTTTCATCTAGGTTTACATTGCTGAGAAATATATTAAAGTCACTGAAACGCTCTATAATATGTAAAGTTCCTGACTTTTCTTATCAAAATGTTTCTGTAATTCTTAAACTTTTCATTCTTGAAAATGTCTTTGTTAAATAAATTTTGTTAAAAAAAAAATCCATGTAAGAATTCAAGCTTCAAATTCATAAAACAGAATTGTTATTTTGAATTGTTCTATAAAGAATTAAAATAATGAATTGGACTTCTGTAAATCATTCCTGTTCTGTAAATAATAATATTATTAATAAATTTATTAAATATAATCTTTGTTGTTGTTTTTTTTAGTTAAAGCTTTAATCTAACTTTGAAGCTTTCATTAGCGAGTTCTTTTAATTTCTTTTTAGGGCTTATAAGAACTGGGACAATCCTATCTCCATGCAGTTCATTTATTAGTATCCATGTTAGAATATGATGAACGATTTAGGATGCACTACTCACCAACACGTACTGGCCAACGTGGTGAGCAATGCAAACACCTCCAAGTTTCGTACTGTAAGTCAAACAAGAAACCAAAGCCCTCGTTCCTTGGATGCTGGAAGGTCCCTAAACATGGCAAAGGTCAGCGTTACTTGAAATGCAGGGCGCAAAGAATCAGGACTGCCATTTGTTGATGATCTTAGCGAACGATTTCCAGTGAAGGAAAATTACAGGAGTTGGGGGTAGAGCTTAGCAACATCAATGGTATATCGTAGGACTTAGTGATGTCAGAAGAACAAGGAGTAGAGTTGTTGAAACTAATGAGTGGACATCTATTCTACTGTAGGGATATAAAAATATGAAAGAAATAGTGAAGTTGGTTTCTAAATTAACAAACGGCTAAAAACTAATGTGGCTTTAACTGACAGTAATTCAGATAAATGTAAAATAAGTGTTGAAATTCTATCAGAGAGATATCAGCTTAAGATAATTCAAGTTTATGTTCCAACAGCTAGTCATTCTGAGCAGTTTAATTATGAAGAGATGCTAAAAGTTCACGAGAAAGATAAGGATCACTTTAAGAATAAATAAAGGAGAGTTTTTAATGCAAGAATTTGCTAAGAGAAAGATGAACTGGACTACAAAACGTTTGTCATAAAGGATTGCTCTGTACTTAATCAGTTTGATACAGACGCAAGTTACATCACAACATGAAGCTGGGAAAGAAATCCAAGGAAATATATTAACTTAATGGATATAAGAGAACGTACATCTGAATTTGTGTCACGTTTTTTTTTTATCCCTGTAGTTTTTTTTTCCCTTCAAAAACGTGCCATTTTTCTTATTTATTTTTCTTTTCTATTCCATCGTCTAATTCGTTTCAAAGGTGTAAAAATTCGTTTGTTTTATTATTTTCTTTGTTTTCTTGTGAGAAAATAATTTGTTTCCTGCTTTAGTTAATATATGTTTCCGTTCTCTTTGTTTTCCCACTAATTCATTCAGTCTGGCAGTCTGGCATATAATGAGTAGTTTTGTTGCGATGAAAAGGTGCACCTTGGGGAAAGGATTAAATAAAAATTAAAAACTATCAGGAGGAAATTGACATATTTTATATAATACATTAATATACATTTTATAGAATTGGTTCAAGTCATTGGAAGGAAAAGTAATACATAATTATAATCAAAAGAAGAGAAAAGGAATAAATAATTAGTATATTGATTATATTTTGGTTTGGTATCAAATCATTTGTGTTTAATTTATCCATTAAAAATTTAATAAGGTTAATTTAAGATGGTTTAATATTTGTTGATTATAATTCATTGGTTCCCGTTATCTTATCAAAGGGAGAGTAATTCTTAAATCACAATCAATAGAGGGTTATTAAATGTGTTTTTAATCTACCGCTCAAGGGTATTGTTTTAACTTAGGTACTGATTTGGTGTTTGGTTTGGCGGGCACTGAAACGGGCCCAGCAACCGCTAATTTCCTCACCGGTTACAGACCGATTCAAAGTTTCATGTCTGACGATATCGTATTTGTTGAATTTATTCACATCGTATTTGCTTTGGTAGCAGTAGTGTAAGTTTTATTTTTTGTGACAGTACTGTAAATTCAAATTACACTGTGACAGTATTGAATGATTTAATGTTGTTGAGTTCGTTGGGGAGCGTATCAGTGATTTCGTTATGACCTGTGCTAGTAGTAAAACTGGAATAAAACGTAAAGCTTTATCGATTTCGGACAAGCTGAACATTTTGAAAAAGTATGACGAAGGATATGCAGCTAAAAAACAAAACAAAAGGAAATCGCTAAAGAAAATAGATATTTTCTTTCCCTGCACATCAGAAAAGTGACAAATTTCAGTATATATTATTTTTATTATTATTATTATTATTATTTTACATTGCACAATATTTCTATTGTAGATACCTTATGGAATTTCTGGATGATGAGCAATACATATTTTACATAGAGTTTGTTTTCTTTCCAATTTACCTATAATACACTTTCCCGCTTAAGACGCTCTTTCGAGCTAGTCTCTTGAAAAGCGTCTTAAGCGAGTTTTACTGTATATGGAAGAGTACGAATAGACAATTTAGAAGATTTTATCTTCTATATACAGGGTGTTTCGCACTGTCCGCTTTAGATCCGTTTCTGTGATTTTTTTTCATCATTTTAGTACCCCACGAAGTTCCTTTGATATGCTTTCCCATATGCAGACCGCTCTTTCAAGAAGCTGCAAGTGAAAACCTGACAGGTCCTAAGACTCCAATGTAGTTTTCATAGATAGACACAAAAGAATACAAATGAATAAAGTTACATGAATTAGCAATTCATAAGCATAGGAATAGGAAATAAGAGTAAAAAAATATATCGGCGAGTGATTTGTCTCATGTTCGTAATCTTTCTTAAATTAAATTTCTCATGCATCTAATTTTTAATGACTAAGTTTTCCGTAACAAAGAATAACGAGAAAACAAAACATTAGTTATATTTCATTATTAATTATTTATTATTTGTCCGAAACAAACCTATCCTAATTAAGTATTTTAATTCAACAGTTGATTGGCAGAGTCAAAGAACATTTGAACGGTAGTAACCTGACTTTTTAAAAAAAATCTAATCTATAAAACTCCTTTACTTCATCCTAAAATATCTTCTTTATTGTCTAGACGATATTTCTCAGAATTCATCATTCTGTTCTATCAAGCCTTTTTGAATATTTTACATTGAATAAAAAGGGGTATCAATACATTGTCATTTTCATTGAATAACAATAAAGTATTAACACTTTAAATTTAATAGCAAGTAGGCATCCATAAATTTATCCTTTTCATTATCATTTGACATGACGTAACATCAGTAAACAATAATGATAATTTTGTAGTAATAATTTCACTTAATCTTCTTGTCCTTTTATTAAATCTTGAAAAAATGATGATGTGTTAGGGTTTACTAAGTACCTCCTGTCTCTATTTATACAATTAAAGGTATTTATACTGCAAACTTCTATAACATAACGCGTGTGTTTGTCCTGTATTCTGAAAATAACTTCGACTATGGGATCAGGATTATGCTGTTTGGTAAGGCAGTGCTTAGCCCAATTTGAAACTTCTGGATGGTCGTTTCTGTATGCTGCTGTGTGTTCCTGAACTCGTTCAATTAATCTCCTACCAGTGTTACCGAAATAGATTTTTTCCACATGACCTGCATTTTTGGTTGTATAGAGTCCCTTACCATTTTATTCTTTGTTTTTACGTCCTTTTTATTTATTAACAATGATTTATTTATTTATGAACAATATTTGTATTGTTGGATCGAAGACTATGACGAAAAAGTCAACAAAA
>JAFIDM010003189.1:31635972-31651747 GCA_023159025.1 Thereuonema tuberculata | reverse complement strand
AAGTTATTGAAGGAATGTGACAACAGTTAATATGTGATTCCAATTTTGGGCAAAAAATTTACTAATAAATTAATGGTTTTCCCATGGGCAAACCAATATCGGAACTGCTCTGTAATACATACATGGAAGAATCTGAAAAGAAGTATATACTTGATTGGAATAAAAATAAATTCGAATATTACAGATATGTAGATGATTTATTAATACTTTGTAGGGGAACAAAAAGGCAGTTTCAAAACTTTTTCAACAAAATGAACTCAGCCAATGAGTATATAAAATTTACGAAGCAAGAAGAAATTGAAAGTAAAATTCATTATTTTGACATAACACTCATAAACAATGTAAAAGAAATTTCATATGAACATTATGAAAAAGATTATAGAAGTAAACATTTCATAAATTATAACTCAGCTCATAACATTAAAATGAAAAGAGCAGTAATCAAGAATGCGCTAGAGCGCATTACTACTAATACTAAAGACGAAGAAAAACAAAAAGAAAAAAACTGCCAAATTTAGGGAGATTTTAAAGATAAATGAATATCCTGAATGTGTAATTAACAACATTTTCAGGAAATCAACATTAAATGTAAACAAAGAAAGAATAAAGATAAAAAGAAAGAAATAAATCATTTTTTTTTTTTTTTTGCCAACGCCCGGGCTCTTAGTACTTAAACTATTGGCCTCAACAAGGGGCGAGAAATGTGAGCATTTCGCCGATGAAACGTTGCCCAGGGTACGCCATAGGAGGCAGCTCATAGATTGTTTATGATTGTTTATGATTGGGATTTTTGTTATTCACGTGTTTGATATAAGTTGTATAAATGATTGTTGTTTACGAAAGTTTGTACCATGAGTGTTTATGATTGGAATTCTGTTTTCAAAATGTCAGAGAAAATGTTAGTTTCTCTACATTTTTCTGTAGTCTCCGTGAAGAAGATTCCTGCAGAAGGAATTGAAATATTGAGAATTAAAGGATGTAATTAAGGAAGAAGAGGTATTTATTATGATTTATTTCTATTTAGAAAGAAGATGGATTTTGGATTTTCATTATAAAAAGAAAGAATTTGAATTTTAAAAAATAAAAAAATATCTAAGTTACATTGTGATATTAAGGTCAATCCGAGAATGAGAGAAATTTGCCAAAAGAATGACATTAGGATTGTATATTAAAAGGAGAGATAGTTTAAAATCATTGTTAATAAATAAAAAGGACGTAAAAACAAAGGATAAAATGGTAATGAGGACTGTATACAACCTAAAATGCAGGTCATGTGGAAAAATCTATTTTGGTAATACTGGTAGGAGATTAATTGAACGAGTTGAGGAACACATAGCACCATACAGAAACGAGCATCCAGAAGTTCAAATTGGGCTGAGCACTGCCTTACCTAACAGCATAATCCTGATCCCATAGTCGAAGTGATTTTCAGAATAAAGGACAAACACACGCGTTATGTTATAGAAACCTGCACTATAAAGACCTTTAATTGTATAAATAAAGACAAGGGGTACGTAGTAAACCCTAACACATTGTCATTTTTTCAAGATTTAATAAAAGAACAAAAAGATAGATTTAAATGAAATTGTTAATATAAAATTATCATTATTGTTGTTTACTGATGTTATGTCATATCAAATGACAATGAAAATGATAATTTATAGATGCCTACTTGCTATTCAATGTAAAGTGTTAGTACTTCATTGTTATTCAATGAAAATGACAATGTATTGATATCACCTATTAATCAATGTAAAATATTCTAAAAGGCTGGATAAAACAGAATGATGAATTCTGAGAAATATCGTCTAGACAATAAAGAAGATATTTTAGAATGAAGTAAAGGAGTTTTATATATTGAATATATTAATATGAGAATATATGAGAAGATATATATATATATATACAGGGTGGACCAATTAAATTGTTACAGCTAAATATTTCCGAAACGGTACGTGATAGAAAACAAATGTTTCAAGCAACTCCATTTATTTTCGAGGGGGACAGTTGATGGTGTTAGTTTTAATTGGAACAGTTCATTGCTGACGCGGGGGTGGACGGTAACTTCACAATTTTCAATGGAAAGGGTGGTGAAGTAATATATCATTGGAAAGCCTATAAAAATTCATGTTGAATGGCAATTTGGTGTTTGAAATTCCGACAAATAGAACATGAGATATTGTCAATTGAAATTCCAGAATGGTGGATAGGGCGACGTGACGTCGGTTGTAATTTAACGATACTCGTAATTATCCATGGATGGGTGGACCATGTACATGTTGCTGTGGTGACATACTGTACATGTCTGTAGGGGCAGTGTTCGATGAACAGGTGTCCAGCAACAGGTTTTACACGTGAAATGGGACAACACAGTGATTGTGGTGTGTCTGTTACTGGTGGGGACAGGGAGGAAACGTTACACAGGATGATGGAACGGTCATGTCACCTATCATAAATGTAACATTGGCAGTGTCAGTGGTTGTTGATGTACTTTGCAACGAAATAAACAACTGTCATATCAACAACTATGTACTTTATTGTAACCTTGCAGAGAGGTTTGAACAGTAACAACAGTAATACAGAGGACGACAATCAGTAATCATACGTCTGCAAACTACATTTATCTTCAAACATCCAAAAACCACAAGAAGGTTATCGTAATAAATGCTCAAAGTGATGTCCGTCTACTTCAATGCACTTTGCAAGCCTTGGCAGAAACGATTGCTGAGTACGTAAAAGCATAGTGCTATCAATATTTGCACAGGCATTGCGTATCCGCTCCTTCATATTGTCTGGAGTCGTTGGTTTATCAATATAAACTTTCTGTTTGAGGTAACCCCACAAAAAAATATCTGCCAATGTAAGGTCTGGAGATCGCGCAGGCCAATGTATTGGGCCTCCACGCCCTATCCAACGGCCATGATACTGTTGATTCAACACTTCACGAGTCGTACGGGCATAATGCGCAGGGCAGCCATCATGCTGAAACCACATTGTCCGTCGTTCCTGTAATGGCACGTCTTCCAATAGTAAGGGTAACTCCTCAACCAAAAACTGTGTGTACATTCGTCCTGTTAAATGGTCATCAAAAAAATAAGGTCCAATTATCCTATCAGCCAAAATGCCACACCATACATTCACAGACCAACGGCGTTGATGCTCCACTTCCCGCAACCAATGCGGATTTTCGACAGCCCAATAATGCATGTTATGTCGATTGACTTCGCCGTAATTGGAGAAAGACGATTCATCTGAAAATAGTACAGTCAGGAAAAAGTTGTTATTATGTTGCAGTTTGTCCTGAGCCCATCGACAGAATGTCATCCTGTGCATGAAATCATTCCCATGTAGTGCTTGATGTAATGAGATATGATATGGGTGAAAGTGATATCGTTTCAATATTCGTAAAATACTACTTTTTGACATCCCCGCATCGTCAGCCAATGTTCGACTACTCACATGGGGATCGTTATGCACTGCAGCCAACACCACAATTTCGTGATCTTCGATAGTGGCTGTTCTTTTGCGAGCATGTTTCTTTGGCTGTACACTACCGTCTTCGGAAAACTGCTTTATAATTCCAGAAAACGACATCTTGGAAGGGGTTCTTCTGTTGGGAAACTTTTCGGCGTACAGATTCCTTGCCTGTTGTAAATTGCGTCTCGCTTCCCCGTACAGGAAGATCATTTCAATTTTCTCGTCCACAGTATGACGTTCCATGTTGTTAACACATCGATTGCAAGGACTGTTCTGTCACTGCCACTGCATGACGCAACAATGCGGACGCACTTTTCATTCCAGCACGCGGAATAGTGCTATTGTTGCAGAGAAGGTAGTAATATTCGTCTGATTCCACGAGTCCACCATTTGTCAATTACGTCTTTCATTACAACATTTTGGACTTTCAATTAGCTTTATCTCATGATCTATTTGTTGGAATTTCAAAAACCACATTGCCATTCAACATGAATTTTTATAGGCTTTCCAATGATATATTACTTCACCACCCTTTCCATTGAAAATTGTGAAGTTATCGTCCACCCCCGCGTCAGCAATGAACTGTTCCAATTAAAACTAACACCATCACCTGTCCCCCTCGAAAATAAATGGAGTTGCTTGAAACATTTGTTTTCTATCACGTACCGTTTCGGAAATATTTAGCTGTAACAATTTAATTGGTCCACCCTGTATATCTATAAATATATATATATATATATATATATATATATTTTTTAAAATCAAATCTGTGTTTTATAATGAAAACGTTCATTGTTGAAAAATATTGCAGTTTCCTTCAAGGATTTCATCTTACCTGCAATGTTATTATCGTTTTCTCTTTTTTAGTGCATAGCGTGTAATCATATGGAAAATTTTCAAATATGATAAAGACTTAAACCTTCTATAATGAAATCTAGAAATTTAATCTTTAGATTCCAAAAGAAGAAAATACACAAAATAGTAAATTATTTGAGACAAAAAAGCAAACCCGAACAGAAATAACCTTACTTTTACTGTTACTAAGTTTAAGAGATATTATCAAGATTGTTACTATCTTTAAGCTCATTGCGAAATTAATACTAAGATATAATAAGTTTAATACAGAGATTAGGCTTTTAATCTATTGTTATATTAAGCAATGATAATATGATATATATTATGAGAAACAATGAGGAAACATAATAACTCTTTGGTTATTAAATTTCCAAGACTATCAAAAAGGATATCAACAATTATGCTACACAGAACAAAGAGAAATGGAATGTTTTAATTATAACAATTCCTGAAATCCGTTTAGTATTAAAATTAATTTTATTGAAGTTAAACAAAAATTTGTTTGTATTTTATTATCTAAATGTACATTTCTGTCTTCTCTACAACAAAAATAATTGCACTAATATTCATAATAATAATAATAATTAAAATAAACTATTATTATTATTATTATATCGAAAAAGTTTCAAACCATGGGATTCCCCAGCTAAGACAATATGGCGGGTCAAAAGCACATATTGCCAAGTGTATTAAAAAAAAAGAAGAATAGTTAGGGATGTGTGCTTGTGTCTATAAATTTCCGAACTATGCGTGTTGTGTTGAGTACCACAGCCTTCTGGAGTTGTGCATAAGTGTTTTTATGAAGTCCTAGTGTGCTGAGGCTGTGATGCAATGTGTGAGGCACCAGACCAGTAGCGGACAGGATGATGGGTACAACACGTACTCGGTCCTGCCTCCACTGCTTCTGGAGTTCGTGTGCTAGGTCTGTGTATTTACTTATCTTGTCAGCGTGAGTTTTCTGCATGTTCTTGCTGATGGGAACTGCAATATCAATGAGATAGGTCTGTTTGTTGACCTTATCAACAAGTGTAATGTCAGGTCTGTTGTGATGTATAGTTTTGTCTGTGTGAATGGGACGGTCCCAGTACAGCTTATGTGAGGGTGACTCTAGTACGCTTTGTGGTGTGTACTTGTACAGCTTATGTGAGGGTGACTCTAGTACGCTTTGTGGTGTGTACTTGTAGTATGGGACCGTGTTCTTAATAAGTAAGTGTTTGTGTGCTAGCTGTTGATGAACGATGGATGCTACCTGATTGTGTCGGTGGAGGTAGTCTGTTTGGGACAGAAGGGGACAGCCAGATATTATGTGGTCGATCGTCTCATGTGTAGTGTGGCATTTCCTGCATCTGTCGTCGTGTGTGTTCGCGTCGTGTAGAATGTGTTTCTTGTAGTTGCGTGTGGGAATGACTTGGTCCTGTATCGCGATCATGAACCCTTCGGTCTCCCCAAACAGCTCACCACTCGTCAGCCATCTGTTCGACGCTTCCATGTCGACATGAGATTGGCTGAGTTCGTGGCGATGTCTGCCATGGAGTTCCTTACGAGCCCATGATTCACGCAGCTGCTGTGTTTGGGTGTCGGGAGTGGTGAGTGTTAGAGAAGGGTTTGCGAGGTCCAGGGGTGTGAACTGTGTGTCAGCCTTGACAATGGCTGAGTGGAGTGAGGAGTGTTATGCTCTTTGGTAGAAGTGTTCCCTAAGTGTGTGTACTTGTTTTTCATGTAGGGTGATGAGATTGATGAGTCCTCGGCCTCCCTCCTTGCGGGGAAGAGTCATTCTTTCCGTAGCGGACTTGGGGTGGTGCATGTTATGTTTCGTGAATGTAGTGCGTGTTGTGCGTTGTAGTGCTTCGAGTTCAGTGTTTGTCCATGAAATTATGCCGAACGAATATGTTAGTGTGGGGACGGCAAAAGTGTTAATGGCTTTAATTTTATTTCTGGCATTGAGTTGTGTTTTGAGGATGTTGTGAACGCGAGCACAGTATGTTTTCTTGAGTGCGTTTTTGATGTTTGCTTGAAGCCCAGGTACCTGTAGGTCTCTCCCTCTTCCATGGATTGGATGGCCAATCCATGGTCCAGTTCAAAACCCTCCAAGTTCGTAGTCTTCCCGCGTGTTATATGTAGCTTGCGGGATTTGTCAATTCCAAATTCCATCGCAATGTCTTTGGTGAACTGTGTTGTGACTTGTAGTAAATTAGTAAGTTGTGCACTGTTTGTGGCGTAGAGTTTAATATCATCCATGTAGAGTAAGTCTGTGATTTTGTATGGTGTCAGAGTGCCTGAGGTAAGCTTATAACCGTGTTTTGTGTTGTCTAGCATGTGGCTTAATGGATTCAAGGCGAGGCAGAACCAAAGAGGACTCAAGGAATCTCCCTGGAAAATACCTCTCCTTATGGGAATGGGGACTGTAGTGATGGAGGTGTTGGAGGTGCGTAGGTGTAGTGTTGTGTTCCAACTCTTCATCGGGGCATCCAAGAATGCCGTGATCTTGGAGTGTACTTTGTAGAGTTGAAGAGTGTGCAAAAGCCAGGAATGGGGGACTGAGTCAAATGCCTTCTTGTGGTCGATGTACGCGATGTGTAGGTTCCTATTCTTCGCGCGCGCCTGGCGCAGCATTACAGAGTCAATAAGGAGTTGCTCCTTACAACCCTGGGAATTCCTGCGACAGCCCTTCTGCTGTTCGGAAAGAATGTTATGTGTCTCGATATGTGTGTAAATTTTGTCTGTAAGGCAGGAGGTGAGGAGTTTGTAAAGTGTGGGGAGGCAAGTGATTGGACGGTAATTTGCAGGGTGTGCTGTTTCAGTGTTCTTGCTCTGTAGGTAAGTGATAACCTGTGTGAGGAAAAGAGGCATATGTTCTGGGTGTTGGATTACGTCAGTGAGTGCAACAGCTAGCTTCCCATGCAGGGACGTGAACCTCTTGATCCAGAGGTTCCGAACGCCGTCTGCACCAGGAGCCTTCCAGTTGTGTGCATGTTTTAGTGCAGTCTGTATATCTGCGAGAGTAATATCATGGAAGGGCATGAAGGGTAAGTGTTCAGCGAGTTGTTCTTCATCTGTGATCCATGGTGCTTTGTCATTGTGGGTATGGGGTTGGACCACACAGACGACCAGTATTCATGTAATGCCTCGCTGGTGGGTGTGTTTGTGTCGGGTGCAGTGGAGGGAGATGAAAGGGATCTGTAGAATTTTTTCTCATTGTATTGGAAAGTATTGTTCTGTTGTTTGCGTAGAGTGCACTGTTTGTATCTTTGTAATCTTTTTGCAAGTGCACTGAGTTTTTGTTTTAGTGTGTCGAGATGTTCCTGAACCTGGTTATGATGGTTTGAGTGTGAAGGGCGAGTGTTTACGTGCTTGAATATCTTCCTGACCTGGGACATAAGTTTCTTTGTTTTGTTTCCTGCACAGTATTGTGTGAGCCTTGCTATGTCTCCTCTAAGGTCGCCGATGCGGCCTTCAAGGCGACGTCTCCAAGGGGGGATGTATTCTTGTGACTGTGCAGTGGTAGGTATGTGGTGTTGTTTGATTCCAAGTGCCCGAATGGTTCCCTGTGCCGCGCAGTAGAGTGTTGTATGTATGTCTTCTAATGTTTGGATATTGTCAAGGTGTTGTGGGATAGTGTGTGTGTTGAGATGGTATATGACTGTGGCGAGTTGTTTTGATGTGTGTACTTTGGGGAGTGGAGGCCTGAGTGTGGGGTCTGTGCCTGTATATTGTGCTGGTGCGGTGTAGAAATTATCATATGCTGCTTATTATTATTATTATTATTATTATTATGTTTCAAACCTTGGGTTTCCCCAGCAAAAACAATATGGCGGGTCAAGGACCAAAGCACATACTGCCAAGTGTAAAGACGTGTGCGAGAATGATTAGGGATGTATGGTTGTGTCCATAAATTTCCTAACTATGCATGTAGTGTTGAGTACCACAGCCTTCGGCAGCCTTCTGCTTATTATTATTATTATTATTATTATATATAAAAAATGGAAGAATATCGTATGTTAAGAAACTATTAAAAAAGTGGCTGATAGAATATAATTAATATGAATTTCTTTTGTTTCAATTGTTTTCTTAGTAATTGTTTCAATTGTTTTCTTTGTAATTGTAAATCCTGTTCGTAATGTCTCACTTAAGTATTTTGTTCAATTTACTACCAATGTCCTTAATATTTATTGTTACTAGTTCTTACTGTACACGATAAAAATAAGCTAAACATAGGTAACTTTAATATACATATGGAATAATTATATATAGAGTTAAATCAGAAAATTATTTTAACTTTTAAATCATGTTACTGTCTAATTTAAAATTTTTGAAAATTATCACCTAGCGGTCTACCTGACAAAAATCACTTGTAAAAACAATACTATGTAAGTAATTTCATATTTTTTAACAATGTATTCAAAATTAATTAAATATTTGTAGTATACCTATAGTCAGAACCTGTTGATAGGAATTTGTCATTCCTAACGGGACTGTAACTTTTGTATTTAGAATCATAATAAAAAAAAAAAAAAAAAAAAATTATTATTATTATTATTATTATTATTATTATTAATTTACAACCTGATATCACTTGTGGGATAAATTTACTCAAGAATGAAGAGACTATGGGAAATATTACAAATACAATGGTCATTAAAAACCGGACATTGCTGAAATAAATTATATTATAAAAAATATGAAAAATACTAACTCTGTAAGTATTGATGGAATCTCAATTAAAACTATATAAAAAAATTCTGATATTTTTTCCTATTTGATTTCTTCATTGATTAATAAAATCATTGAGATTAAACTCTACCCTGATAAATTAAAAATTGCTAAAATTATACCAATATTTAAAAACAATAATTCTAATGCTCTAGAAAATTATAGACCAATTGCATTACAACCGGTCATTAATAAAATTATTGTAAACTATTTATCTAATAAAATAAAAAAACTTTTAAAAAACAATAATATACTAAATATAAATCAATTTGCCTATCAAAAAAACAAGGGTACTATTAATCTGTTACAAAGTGAAAATATAAATAATAATTTAAACCTAAATTAAACCTAATTATTCATTACTTTTGTCAATTGACTTGAGTAAAGCTTTTGATTTAGTTAATCATGATCTTTTGATTATGAAATTACAAAATTTAGGGATTAGAGGTGTTATATTTGAAATTCCTAAAGATTAGTTCGTAAATAGAAAAATTTATGTATCAATTAATAATAAAAATAGTATAAAGAAAAAATGCAATTTAGGGATACCTCAGGGTTCAAACCTTGGACCTTTGTTTTTTATACTTTAATATGATTAATATGATTTGTTTAATTACATTAAATATTGTAACATGTTTATTTATGGAGATGATATCATTTTATTAAAGAATGATAAAACCTACATAATGCTGAATATAAATTACAAGAAGATTTTAATAAATTACAAATGTGGGTGCATGATAACAAACTGAAAATAAAAGACAATAAGACTAAGCTATTATTAATATATCCGAGAAAACAAATGCCTACATATTATTCAAACATTTTGGCACACATACACTCTTGTCTGCACAAAACAAATGTTAAATTTGATAATTGTACGAAAATAAAATTCGTTAATCATTTTAAATATTTGGGTATTACGATAAATGACACAGTTACATGGGATACCCATATCCTAAATCTATATAAGCAGTTTAGCTTATATTTTTTATCATACTAAAAATATTTTACCAGTTAAATATAAATTATTAATCTACTCAGCTTTTTTTGATTCCTATATAAACTACGGAAATAGTATTTGGTCAAATACCAAGAATATTATTCTTGTTAATATCAATAAGTTACAAAAAAAATTATTAAAAATATTTTTTAAACTAATTTTAGTAAAAAGAAAATTACAATTGAAGAATTAAAAAAACACAAAATGTTCACACCTGAACAAAAATTTCTATACAATCTTATTTTGATAAATTATTATAAATACATCTATCGAGATGGTAAATTGTATAATTTTAGGAATGACAAATTTTAGACTTGATTATCCGCAAATATATAATAGTTATGGAGAATGTAACATGAAAAAAAATTTTGCAGGACATAATTAATAAAATAGGTATAAAAAACAAAAACAAAATTGAGAAAATATCTTCATTAAAAAGATTTCTTAAGATTTGGTTAAAAACTAATGTTAATCCTATGGTTTAATAGGATAAAAAATAATAATTTATGTTTTGTTTTATTTTATCTATAACTCTTTGTATGCACCAAATCAGTAATGTAACATTTATTTTGTTTTATAATCTGATTCTTGTATGTTATTCTTTTTTTGTTTAACCTAATGTATTCGAACCTGTTGATGGGATTGCTTTAGTTCAATCCTAACAGGACGAAAAAGAACTTAATGAAAGTAAATAAAAAAAAATAAAAAAAATATTATTATGATTATTATTATTATTTTTTTTTTTCTGAAAATGAATGGTATAAATAAACAAAATAAACTGATAAATTTTAATTGATTGAATATTTTCATCAATAGGTGATATGTATAATATAAATTGTAATGAAAAAATAATAATAGAAAATTACAATATACCAATTAAAAATTCAATAATGAACCAACTACTAATACCACGAACCAATTAATGAACCAACGGAACAAGGAATTTTAAATATAATAAATGGAATGGAAATAAAAAGTAGGATTAGATTTAATATCCATTAAAGAAATAAAAAAAAAAGTTATTTTTTCAAAAAATATATCTATATTGAGAAAACAAATTATTCATACAAAAATGTATCCTAACCAATTAGAAATATCTAAAATAATACCTATATATAAAAAAATAGCCAATTTCAACTTGAAAATTATCGTTCTGTAGCCATACAGTCCAAAATTAATAAAATAGTAGAAAAATATTTAATACAAAAGATACAAGAACTCACAAAAGCTAATAACATAATAAATAAAAAATTATATGTACCCCAAAGATCAAAAAGTACTACTAAATTATTGAAAACCTTCAGCAATAATATTAATAGTAAATTAAATAAAAATAATTTTATAGTTACAAACAATAGATTTAAGTAAAGCATTGATTAAATAGATCACAATTTATTAATAAGAAAATTAAATAATATTGGAATTAGAGGTAATTTTTTTACAAATAATAAAGGATTATCTAAGTAACAAATATATATATATATATTAATATTAACAAATATATATATTAATATATTAATATTAAAATGCTATGTTGGATAAGGAACTTTCTGAGTCAAAAATTATATGCTACCAGAATAAATGAAGTAACTTCAAAATATAAAAACCAGAAACTGGGTTTACCTCAAGGAGCTGTCCTCAGCCCTACATTATTTAACATAATGATTAATGACCTACCCTCTTCTCTCAGTGAATCAACCGAAACAAAAACAGCACTGTTTGCAGATGACCTAGCCATTTGGATATCATTACCCAGAAATCAGCATAATAAATTATCCGAAACCATGAATAAAGTGTTAAAAAATCTCGAAATGTGGTCAGAAAAAAATAGGATGGTAGTTAACACCGAAAAAACGTTCTACCACACCTTCTCCCTAGCACATAACGTGAAAACTTTTGATCTACAATACAATGGGGAACAAATAAAGGCAATCCCAGAGCCCAAATACTTGGGAATGCATCTAGACACTAAACTCACCTGGAAAAATCACATCAGAGCTACTGCTGAAAAAGCCATAAACAGATGTCGTGTACTGAAAAGGCTTACAGGGAAAAAATGGGGGTGCTCGCTAACCACCCTGAAGAACACTTAAAACAGTTACATCAGACCAGCAATTTTATATGCGTGTGAGACCTTAATATCTGCTGATATACGTAACTTAGAACAAGCTCACAATCAAGCGATGAGAATTATCACTGGAGCTGTCAAAAGTACTCCCATTGCAGCATTGAACATTGCGACTGGTAATCTACCTTTACGTACTGAGATAAACAAATTGGCTCTCATACAATACGAGAAACTAATTAGAATCCCATCTGAGAACTATTGGAAAAATTATGAGAGAAAAGAGAGGAAACTCAAAACCACTAAGGGATTTATCCAACATATTGATGAATTTAGAAACAAATATATCCCAGAACACAGAAATAGAAGAGTTAATACAACTGGCAAATTCACTAGATCATATTGAGGTAAATTACAATTTGAATCTTACAGAAAAAGTCAAGAAATCAGAGGTCCAGGAAGATATACTAAAATCTATTGCATTAGAAACAATAAAACTTTGTACCCAGAGGATGTCTGGCTGCACATATTCACCGATGGCTCTTTAAGAGAAAACAACCAATATGCAGGTGCTGGAGTCAACAGTAAACTTTTCAAATTCTACAGCTCCGCCGGTTAATTCATAACTAATTTGGACGGTGAAATAGAAGCAATATATATTGCCATGACTCAACTCCGCATCAGAATGGAATCATTCCAAAATCTGCTAT
The DNA here is from genome assembly GCA_023159025.1 of Thereuonema tuberculata. Classification (NCBI taxonomy): domain Eukaryota; kingdom Metazoa; phylum Arthropoda; class Chilopoda; order Scutigeromorpha; family Scutigeridae; genus Thereuonema; species Thereuonema tuberculata. Next base: position 31,638,927 of record JAFIDM010003189.1, on the reverse strand, counting down.
TCAAGCCGTAACAAACTTCAAATGTCCAGTGAGCTCCAGAGTGTTGGAAATACGATCTATCCTGGCAGAGCTATACAGAATGAGAAAGGAGGTTATGTTCCAATGGATCCCCTCCCATATCGGCATTAAAGGTAATGAGGAAGCTGACTATCTAGCAAAAAAGGGAACAACAATATTAAACACAACAAAAACAAAATTATCCTTCCATTCTGCAAAGCTGAAAATTAAATCCTGTTTCAAATCTGAATGGTTGGCATACGTTAAGGATTTGAGTAAAGAAAAACATTGGGTGGAACCACTCCTAAATAACAAAAGCATACCTGAGTTTCCACGCAGTGAAACCGTCGCTGCATTTCGTAAAATCACACACCATGATTGTCTGGGAGATCACTTACATCGACTCAAAATATTATCCTCACCAAACTGCATTTTGTGCAATGAAGATACCCCAATGGACTGGAAACATCTAAGAAAGTGTAAAGCACTTCAACTGTACTGGACAAGATCCGATGGACAAATTTACTGGGAAGCCAGAAGACTAATGGCGTATGTTCCAAATGTCTGAGCATTAGATTAAATAAATAAATAAATAAATAAATATTAACAACTACATAAGTAAAAGGAAAATCAATTATAGGGTCCCACAGGGTTCTATTGTAGGACCTATTTTATTTATAACCAATATTAATGATCTTTTTCTATTAATAAAAAATTGTTGTATATACATATATGCAGATGATATAGTACTCTTTAGTGTAAATACAGATCCACTAATTTGCAAATAATAATATTCAAGAAATTTTAATGTTCTTCAAAAATGGATGCACGATAACAATATAACAATAAATAAAGAAAAAGCAGAATGTATGATTATCAGACCAAAAAAACAACAATTAACAAACTTCCATACAAAAATCTATTTTCATTCACATTTACGTCTACATTATGTCTCTGTGTTCCACAAGCCGAAACACCGTAGGAATGGCGTATTTATTTCTGCTTATCCGGAAAAGACGGACAGAGTCGACTGTTTGTTTCCGCAAGCTTCGGAGTGTTTTGCTCGCCAACTATCTATCCGATGAACTTGAAATTTGGATAGGGTTTACTTTGCTTTTAAAATCTATATTTTTATTCAATCATATCTATAACAGTTTGCGGATACAAACAGTTATTTCTGTATCCACATTTTTCCGAATTGGCAGAAATAAAAAAATATTCATTGTATAGTAAACACTCTAACAGAAATAATTCCCAAACTTTACTTTTTTTCTTAAATACAAAGTATATCGAGATACTCTGAGCTTTATTTCTCTTGCTTTTCTTTCATTGCATCACATACGAAGATGGAGTGATAAGCGATACTAACAAGAATTTGCACATTGTACCCATCTGACTTCCGATAAGACGTCTGACTTCCGATCAGGAGGTTGAAGATTCGATTCCTGCGTGGACGTTTCATTGTAGAAATTATTTATATTGTTTGAAGTTGATTAAACACACGTTCAATGTCCACTTGAGTTTTAATAGATCGTCCTTAATTTTATGTATTAGCATAAAAAAATTTTTTATTTGTTTAATAATACTAATTTTAACAATATTGAATATTCTTTACAACATGTATGTTCATGTCTAATGATTTGTTGCCTCAGAAATTGTTTAGCTTTTGAATAAGCTTGAAAAAGAAAGGAAGATATTCTTTCCGAAAATTTGTAATTTTTAAATTTATTAAATAAATGTATTTTATTGAATATATATTATTCAAATATTCCATAGTGATGCAGGCTTTGTGCACCGGCGCTTTATCCTGCTGAAAGTAGCCAGCTGCATGAGGATAAACTGTTAACATGTAGGGTGGCACTTGGAGAGCAACGATGTTTAGGTACGCTCTAGCATCCTGGCGTGCCTCCAGAGATATCAATGGACCCAACGTGTGGCAGGAAAAAAAATCTCTCACACCACGACACTGCCCTCACTGCCCCTACTTTTGGTGCGCACAGCAGGAGCGTATCTAATAAAGTGGCCGTGACAGTGTATATTATTATATGCTTTCATATAAATGTGTGGATGTGTATGTACAGAGTACGTTTCTGTCATAAGAACACAAACATCTTGATCAAAATAATTTTATACAAACAAATATCTTGCACTTCGAGTTTTATTAATTTCAGTATTTTCTCATACATCAATACATTTATATTAAATACAATTGAAGTATATTACGTGGATTGTAAAATTTATAGTTAGAAGGTATGCTTAATCATTGTGCGTGATAGATGAAATCCAAGCAAGGTAAGAGCTTACACGTGCATAAATGGTAGGAAAAGTTGAGTCCGAACAAATTTGTTCACTTCCTGAAGTTATACCAACCAAATGCCATACGCCTTCCTGTTCGCAAAACAAAGGTGTTCCAGTGTCATGCTATACAAATGACAAAATCAGTGATTAGAATTTATTATCATCTGTGCTTTAGTCTGTATTTATCCACTACAATACTATTGAAGATTTTAATGTACTCATCTATCTTACAGTGAATTTTATTTCTATTGGATTAACTGTTCTATTTCTACTTGATTTTCAACTAACAACAAATAATTCAACTATTTGTTCAATTTTCATTCCTTAGTTATCTTATTTTTAATTCTTACAGTTCTTTTTACAATCCTAGTACATTTTTTTTTACTTGAAATAGGGACACAAAGTTATAATTTTCTATAAGATATCTTACATATTATTCCAAGTTTATTGAAGTTAAGATATGGCAATTTTCGTAGAGAATCATTAGTAGAAATACAATCGAAAGTAATACAAACATTAGTGAATACGTACATTCATTCAAAGAAAAGTACAAAGAACGAAATTCCTTTCTAATTATTCCTTCCACGTCTTCATTGGAAACGTTTCTGCCTTAAAATTTTGATTTCCTCTCCCTGTAACATCTATGCTCAATTTCTCGAC
>JAFIDM010003189.1:31599038-31626590 GCA_023159025.1 Thereuonema tuberculata | reverse complement strand
CTCCAACGGATTAATGAAGCGGGTTTCAGATTTGTAATTAATGCCTTAAACTATGTTTTCTATTTTGCATCTAAGTAAAGTTGCTTCTGCTTTATTATGCATTGAAGAAATGGCAACCTCCAAACTAGAGATAATACAATGTAATCGAGGTTTGGAAGGGAGATTGAAATCAAGACCTCTCCCAATGGCTTGAAGAGCTAGTGGAGAAATGTTCACATTGGATAAATTAATAAAAAAATTGGATAAAAAAAAAAAAAATGGGCAGTTTTCCAGTACATTGCTTGTTATTATGAATAGATTGTTCCATTACGACTTGGTGTTTGGATTAAATAAAACTTTTCGATATTGATTCAACTTTTGGATAATGATGGGAAATATATATTTTTATATTTTTTAAATTGTTTCTAAATTTATGTTGTATATTAAAAATTTTGTAATGCTTTTGTAAAATATAATTTTTTTTCCCATTGATAACTTACGTAGCGTCATATGCAAATTCCTTTGGATACTACGGGGTTTCCACGGAGTCACACCACCCCTTAAGTTTATATAAAGGTATCTCAAATGTTGTAACATTCACTTGATAATAGTTCATCGTGTTTTGAACTGAAACCATGGTCGTGTTGTTTTTTGTATTTGTATTTTTAAATTAAATTTTTTCAATGTTTAACCAGTATGCAGGTGCGTAGGCTTCATTTTTTGAACTTTGAAATAAACTCAGCGCACTTAAAATGATCTTGAATTTAAATATATAAGGTTGTTGAATTTTTGGAAGTTATAGTTTAATTAGAATCTATGATTAATGAAATATTGAAATATCCAGAAAATTACAAATCAGATCAAAAAACTTTATAATTAAAATTTGTTTGTCTCGGAGGGGGATATCCAGTGATACCAAACTCGACCCCCACCCCCCCCACCCCTAAGAGGTGAGGGGTTGGGAAGAAAAACGTAAATAGGACCCCCCATTTTTTATTGCCAATTCGGATTCTCCAGAAAATTTCACATTGATTTAATGAACTGTACGTAGGGGTTGCTCGCAGATGGCGCTGTAATCGACAAAAATAAAAATTGGTAACACATCGTTGAAAATTGGGGATATCTCAAGAAATAAAAAAACATATGAAATCAAAGAAATAAAAATATAGACGTATGTGATATTTATCAAAATGCTATCCAATGACACGTGAATTAAGCCCCCAACCCCACGCTCCGAGAGTGGGAGAGGCAATTTCATAACTTGTAATGGGAAATCCCATTCTCAACGTTATATTCCTCCGACAAAACGAAAAGGGGACTGCTCTTTCATAAAAGGCAGTGCAGTGCGATCAGAGCTCACTTAGGTTTCAGAATTAGAACTGAAAGCATCTCTAAAACTTCCTTTGTAAGTGAGTAGGTTTTATTGCCTGCACATCTACCCTTCATTTCTACAGTAGAGCAGAATTGCAAGGGGACAATGAATCGTGCAACCGTAGAAGAAAAAATTGAAATGATTCTGATTTATGGTAAATGTAGGAGAAATGTTGACGATGCTGTTGCCTTGTATGCTGAGCGGTTTCCAGATAATGTTCACTCTCGTTCTTTTTTTTACAAAATTGTGAATGCCTTTATCTTTGATGGTAGTGTACAAACCAAGAAAAGGAAACGAAGAAAAACTGTTACAGGAGAAGCTAATAAAACAGCTGTACTAGCAGCTGTTCACCAAAACCCACAGATAAGCACTCGGCAATTACAACGCGATTCCGGAATGTCCCTAGGTAGTATTGTCAACGTATTGCATCGTTATAGGTATCATCCATATCACATTTCACAGCATCAACAACTTCATGACGAAGACTTTCATAATCGAGTAGAATTTTGTGAATGGGCTCTTCAACAACTGCAAAGTAATCCCAATTTCATTGTTAATGTACTATTTTCAGAAGAGGCTACATTCACAAATCATGGTAGTATTAATCGGCATAATATGCATTACTGGAGTGTAGAAAATCCCCGCTGGTTACGACAAGTTGAACATCCAACGTCCTTAGTCAGTTAACTTTTGGTGTGGAATCATAGGAAACAAACTCATTGCCCCTTATTTTATTGAAGGTACTTTGAATGGAATCAGATATCGAAATTTTTTTGAACAGGAACTACCAATACTACTTGAGGATGTTGCCTTGGACGTTCCGCAAAGTATGTGGTATCAGCATGACGGTTGGCCAGTGCATAACTCACGTCATGCACGGGAAATATTAGACAGTGATTACAATGGTCGGTGGATTAGCAGAGGTGCCCCCATTAATTGGCCTGCTAGATTGCCTGATTTGACATCGCCGGATTTCTTTCTGTGGGGTTATCTAAAAGATAAGGTTTATCATCAAGTGCCAACAGACCATGAAAACGTGGTAGAACGCATAAGAAACGCCTGTGCTAAAATTCCCGCAGATATGCTTCTGTCCTGTATACAGTCATTTTGAAGACAGGATCAAAAAGTGTATTGAAGTTGAAGGTCGTATTTTTGAACACTTACTGTAATTGGACAAAACACTCCGATATGTGAGACAAGAAAAACAAGAGCCAAAACGGAATAGATGACAAATTATGAAATAATTGCCTCTCCCACTCTCGCAGCGTGGGGTGAGGGATTAATTCACGTGTCATTGGATAGCATTTTGATAAATATCACATACGTCTACATTTTTATTTCTCTGATTTTATATGATTTTTTATTTCTTAAGATATCCCCAATTTTCAACGATGTTTTACCCATTTTGAGTTTTGTCGATTACAGCGCCATCTGCGAGCAACCCCGACATACAGTATATCAAATCAATGTGAAATTTTCTGGAGAATCCGAATTTGCAATGAAAAATGGGGGTTCCTATTTACGTTTTTCTTCCCAACAACTCACCTCATAGGGTTTGGGGGGGTGGAGGGTCGAGTTTGATATCATTGGATGTCCCTCTCAGAGACGAACAAATTTTAATTATAAAGTTTTTTGATCCGATTTGTAGTTTTCGGGATATTTCATTGTCTTCAGATAAAATGAACACCCTGTATATATACATGCACATACATACATGAATACATACAAATACATACACATACATACGTACATGAATACATATGCATACATAGACACACATGCATATAAAAACATACTTATATACGCAGACACACACATATATGTATAGATACACAGTCATATAGATGACAATTTTTGAGACAATGTGATACATAATTTATAAGATTATATAATGATGTATGTATAAAAGCATATCAGTATTGAACAAACCAAATTCCATTCCTAACAAGAACATCAAAATACGAATATTAGAGAATATCTTGTCACACTAAAGCTAAAATTATGTGTGTATTCCCAACGTCTCCGCAGATATAACGTGACCACACTCCGAAAATACCAAAACAAGCTCTTTTAAAACAATGAGAAAGTTTTTTACAGATCGGTTCATGTAAACAGCAGTAACATTAACAGTCATACTCCTGAACAAACCGAAATCGCAACATTCTGGAAATCTATTTGGTCTAAACCTGTTCAACAAAATGCTGATGCATCTTGGATAACAGAAGAATTTAGTGCTTCTGGAAAGATCCAACAAATGACAGATCACACAATAACATAATTTTTGGTACAAGCAGTTCAAGTGTACACACAAATATTTTGCAGATCACTTCAATTCATTTCTAACGGAACCTCATCGGATACCTCCATACATATCTGAAGGAGTAACATATCTTAAGCCTTAAAATGTCTACAACAAAGATCCAGCAAACTATCGCCCAATCACATGTTTCCCAACAATATACAAATATTTCACGGCCTCCATCTCCAATCAAATTCAAGAACATAGTGAAATCCACAACATCTTATCTGAACAACAAAAAGATACCCGACAAAACACACAAGGCTGTAAGGAACAGCTAATCATTGTTACAATTGTACTTCGACAGGCTACTAAAGCTCACCGCAATATCTACATGGCATATATTGACTATAAATATGCATACGATACAATATCTCATAGTTGGCTCCTGCATGTCCTTGAAATCAACAAGATAAGTCCTGTTATCGTCGCCTGCCTGAAACAATTAGTGAATCAATGGAAAACTACCCTAATTCTCCAAACAGCCAAGAAAACCATTACCACATCTCATATTCGTATAAGACGAGGTATATACCAAGGTGATTCACTAGTGGCCTCGGGTTCTGCTTAGCCATTAATCCACTTTCACATCGGCTTAATTCCACTAAATATGGGTACCAAATTAAATGTCATCAATGAACGTTTGACACACGTTCTGTACATGGATGATATCAAACCGCCTCTTCTCAAGCCCTCCTCACACAGCTCCTACAGCTCCGAATCCTTTTCCAGAGACATTTGTATGGAATTTGGAGTTAATAAATACAAAACACAAGACATCACCAAAGGGAAACAAAAAGCAGAAAACTTTCCTCTCAATTCTGGAGTAACTATCACTGCCATGCAAGAAGAAGACACCTATAAATACCTCGGGTAATGGCAATCGACACAAATCAACCACACAGAGTAAAGCTCTTCTGAAAAAAGTATTCAATCAGCGGCTCCATCTCATCATAAAAACATATCCCACAGGAAAAAATACAATCAAAGCAATTAACACATATGTCATTCCCATCCTTACCTATTCCTTTGGAATAATCCATTGGACTCCAACTGACATCCAAGAACTCGAAAGAACAATCAGACGCCAACTCACTTCACATAAAAAGCATCACCCATTATCGTGCACTGAGAGACTAAAATTTCCAAGAGCAGACGGTGGTCGTGGACTAATACCCATCACACAGTTACTTCACAATCAAATATTAAAACTCTTACAGTATTTTTATAGCAAACAAGACCAATCAGCATTATATAAAACTGTCATATTTGCAGATAATAAGCTATCACAACTCAACCTGGAAAATCCATATACTTATGACAGTGCCTAAGACACTGATAAATACAAAGAGTGGGCACAAAAGCCATTGCATGGAAAACACTACAATGAACTACAAGCCAATCACATCGATAAAATATCCTCCAACCCCTCGGTCACTGATTCGGATCACCATCAGAAACAGAAGCATTTATTCTAGCCATACAAGAGCAAGTAATTAACACCCGAAACTATCGAAAACACATAATTAAGGATCCCACATTAACATCAGACAATTGCTGGCAATGCCACGATGTCCCTGAAACAATTCAGCATATATCCTCATCCTGCAAACTCCTGGCCCAAACTGACTACAAATGGCGACCTGATCAAGTATGCAAAATTCTTCATCGACAGCTCACTGTAATGCATTATCTCATCAACGTACAACCTCATCCATATTATAAATATAAGCCTGAAACTGTATTAGAAAATAACAACTATAAATTATATTGGGACAGATCTATTCTTACTGACAAACAATTGCAGATAATAGACCAGATATCACGTTGATCGACAAAGCACAGAAAACAGCATTTTTAATTGATTTGACCATCCCAAGTAATAACAATATATTATCAAGTTATCACAACAAATTATACAAATCCTCCGATCAAAAACAGTGGCACATGAAAACAGGTTACACTATCCCGATCATTGGGATAGCAACAGGTCTAAGCCCAAAGAATCTTCATCACAGCCTTAACTTACTGATTCTGCAGCCGAAGATAATCAAGCAAATTCAAAAAAGCTACTCTCCTAAGTACATGCCATTCAGTTCGCAAATTTCTACATGGAAACTCAGTTCATTATAAACCATAAAACATCATATGGCCTTCATCTTCAGAAAGAGAACTCCGATTAGAGATCATACTAAAACCACCAATCAAAAACTGAGCAAAAATTTATAATAATAATACTAATAACGCTACCTCCACCGACACAATCAGCGTCGATCGTTCATCAACAGCTAGCACACAAACACTCACTTATTAAGAACACGATCCCGTACCAAAAGTACATACCACAAAACGTATTACAGTCACCTTCATACAAGCTATACTGGGACCGCCCCATTCACACTGACAAAACCATACATCACAACAGACCTGACATCACACTTGTTGATAACGTCAACAAACAGACCAATCTCATTGATATTGCAGTGCCTATCAGCAAGAACATGAAGAGAACTCACGCAGACAAGATCAGTAAATACACCGATCAAGCACACGAGCTCCAGAAGCAGTGGAGGCAGGACCGAATACGTGTTGTACCCATCGTCCTGTCCGCCACTGGTCTGGTGCCACACACATTGCACCACAGCCTCAGAACACTAGGACTTAACAAAAACACTTACGCACATCTCCAGAAGTATCTGATACTCAACACAACACGCATAGTTAGGAAATTTATGGAGACAACCACACATCCCTAACCATTTGTCCACACTGTTTTTTACATCTGCCAAATGTGTGCTTTGGTCCTTGACCCGCCATATTGTCTTTGCTGTGGATACCCATGGTTTATAACTTTTACGTAATAATAATAATGTATTTATTCGTCCATTTAATTTTTTTATTTAGAACTGTAAAAGAACAGCTTTATTTCTTTTTTTGTTTTTATAGGCCTATTTTAGTTATTTTTAATATTTGATTATACATTGTTTGTATAATTTTATTGTTATTTTTGATTATAATAGCTTTACTAACTATAATTGACGAAATTTTATCAGTTTAACTTGTATAAACCGGAAAGAGGAAAGATGCTAATTTACAACAAAAAATAACATTTTCATTCAGTGTTGTGTAATTGCAAAAAAGAAATAATGCTGTATCCAAAGAGCCACGAGAATTCTTCCTATCATCAGAGTCAAAGTGAAGCCTGCAAAGATTAGATTAACAATATAAAACTTGCCAAAAGGAAAATTGGCGAGAAAATTCATGTGGACGCCTTCCTATTGGCCTATGTATCCAGACCTCGCTGTTTGCTGGAGACTGCTTCTAGCTGATGATCGCGTGAAACAACTGTTCTAGGATGTCACTTAGTGAACACTTGGTCTCATCCACTGATGTTCATTAGAATTCTTGCTATTTTATAAAAAAATCATTGAATTTCTGATCCGCTTCACCTCTTTTGCTTATTAGAATTAGTGAGCATTTCTTATGTTTACAAATTCTACTAATAATTCGATGGATTACAAGTATCACTTATCTTATTTAATATTACCAAAGAAAACAAATAACAATAAGCTTACCAGGATTCAAGAGGCCCCATCCAACCATAAAACATTTTGCTGTGCTAAAGTCAGCAGTTTTACTGGGTAGACAGATTGGGTTAATCAAATCACTGAATTCAGCTTCAAGTGGTTTTTCTAATTGAACTAAGGCAATATCATGTGAAACAAATGGCTTCATGGTGAAATCTTTATGGACGATGATCTAAATGATAAAAATATAAAAATAAAATTATGGTAACTACTTGACCTTGTTTAACGTGATATATTCTTAGTTAACAGCGAATGAGATTCTATCATGGCTCAGACTTTTCTATATGATTTCGCTCTTTATTTGCTGGCCATAGAACATTTAATTTTACGCTTTTACGTTTTACATTTGATAACCTGGCAAGGATTTGAATATCTTTTATAAACTCTCCATTAAAAACTTATGGTTTTGAAATTTAAGACCTTGTTAAAACTAATATTGAAGTAATTGTTCAAATTTTAAAGATTTCTTTCGATTTGATTTTCATTTCATTGTATCTCAGAAACCCAAATTTGTATTCATTACGAATTATGAAGTCTTAGAGAAAGGAGAAAGCTTTTCTTTTCAGAATGTATAACCAGAAGAAGTTTCTTGTTAAAAGAAATGGAATATTATTAAGAATAATAAAGAAGATTTTTTCAAGATAATGATGTTCTGGTATTATTAAACTTTATTCTTATAAATTGGGTATTTCGTGAATCAACCTTGGTTCCAATTAGTTCGGATAATCAATGTTTATTACATCTGTACCGATTAGCCCTTATTAGCACTGTGATAAATTAAAATTCGCTCACCAAGTTTATCAGTCTTGATTTTTTTCATTTCTAGCAATGAAGGATTTGAGATGTAAGGGAGACATTTAATAAAAAATAAATAACATGACTTCTGTGGGCAAAAATTTATAAATTTAATAGAGTAGTATGATACTTCAACAAACAGATATAATATTAGTTATTATATTTCACCATTATGAATAAAACTCAACTACTATTCTTATTTCTTATTGCTATATTTCGCAGGCAACGGCTTCAAGCCTCTAGAATACATCGACTAATCCTCACAAACATAGAGACATTTGTGGTAAAGAATTAAGTTATATACATTTGTTTAATATAAGGGGCATTCAAAAAGAAACGAGCCGGAGGCCTAGGAACAGAAACCAGTACCTGTATGTTAGGAGTATTGGCCCTGGCGGTTAAGGCACTTGTCCCACTGCGACACAAGGCGGCGAATGACTGCCTTGTAAAATTCCTGAGGTCGCATTGTAAACCAGTTCCGCACGTACTGCTTGACGTCGTCGTCCGAGGCGAATCGTTTGCCCCTCAGAACATTTTTAAGGGGACCAAAAATGGCGTAATCGCAGGGAGAGAAGTCTGGACTGTATGGAGGGTGATCAAGAACCTCCCACTTGAATTTCTGCAAAAATGCCGTGATTGTGTTGGCCGTATGGGGCTTGGGATTGTCGTGGAGCAGAAAGACCCCACGGGTGAGCTTGCCTGGTCGTTTCATCTGTAATGCGGTGAAATGCTTGTGCGGTGCGGTGAAGACCGTGTTGGACGATTGACGCATGCTTCTATTAGCTTTTAGTCACCTGAATTGCACCCGTGATCCTCTAGCAGCGGGCTGTGAACTTCTGCACTCACTCGTGTCGGAACCAATCTTGGTTACACATGCAATGATACTACCCTTCTGTAACCGGTTTGTCCATTCCACACTCGGGCTCGTTTCTTTTTGAACGCCCCTCATACAATGTTGAGTCAGTTGCGTTAAAGAATTAAAATACATACATCGAATAATCCTCACAAACTTAGATGCTTTTGTGGCAAAGAATTAAGTTACATACAATTGTTGAATACAATATTGAGTCAGTTATGTTAATGAATTAACTTACATATCTTTTGTTTATATAATATAAAGGCAGTTGCGGTAAATAATCAAGTTATATAATTAAAAGTAATTTACACATGAATTATTGGAACATTTGTGCTGGGGATATATGCAGAACCCTAGTGAATAGCAGAAATGTGTATAATGAAATTAGGCAGAACAAAGTTAATTTCATATATAAATTTATTTTGGTGCTCTTTAAAATTTTGGGTACAATAAAACTATGTACAATAGTTCTCCTATCTTTCAGCGATATCTTCTTTCACTTATCCAAAGTTCAATAATTTGATATGCACTGATATACACTGTATAGTCATGTGTTTCAAACTTTCCTTACTTGTAACACTCAGTATCTAACTTTTCTTTCACTAATTCAATTTACTTTATATATTAAAGAGTTTGTCTGTTAATATCTTAGATCACACACTAACAATGCACAACGCATTATTACCATTTAAACAGAATTCACAATTACTATTAAACGTATTATTTACTTGTATTATCAATAAAGATAATGCCTTATCACTTATATGCTTCTCTATATTAATAATGACTTTTATTTCACCTATGTGAATTAAAGGTAATGGCTAATCACCTAATGCATACTTTAAAGTTACTCCTCTTATCTTGAGAAGATTAATTAATACCGTTCCAATATTAGTATGGAACTACTGTGTCTTCAATATATATCACTGCACTATTTCGCCCATCCAAAATGCGCAAATAATAAAAGTTAAAGTACTTACAATACGTTGTTATTATAGTTGTCACTTGCGATGATTCCCTTGGAATATCCAACTTCTTGGATCCGTTGAATCACGACGTTGCACTGTTACACACAATATGATGACACATAATCACTAACACTTATATAATCACTATAATTATATAATCACTAATTCAAAGGCACTAAATTTACACTTTAAATATGGCGCGGCACTTCCTCGCCATGTGATATATTTCCCAGTATCCTGAGGGAAATACAATTTGCTGCTTTGCAAAAACTCACTGAACTTGAATTAATATAAAGTTCCTTTTCTTCTTTCCTTTACGGCAAAACAAATAATAATTACTTAAAGTTCGTATACTCTACGTACCTTCTTTATCTGGATTTGCCTATCACAAATAATTATCGACTGCCTTTGTTGACTTGAATTCTTTAATAATTGAGTTCTATTTAGTAGAACGGGAAATAATTTTTTTCTTGAATAAATGCTTCGGTTATTAATACCTATTGGTTAGAGTTCATTATTTTCCTTACTTCAATCAGGTAAACACTGCATAAATGCCATTTCACTTCTTGGTCTTCTATTCTTCGGAATAAGTATTATTTTAGTATTATTAGCCTTTTAGTATTATTTAGTTTGCACCTCTTTGATTACTTGAGTTCATCTACTTTGGTCGAGTCCACTCGCATTCTTCGGTAGATACAGAGTCCAGGATTACGCTGTCTTCCGACGCTCATATCTTCGGACTAATATAATTAATTATAGCTTCTTAATATCCACAAATACTTCGGTAATGTAGAACTTTACTTTTACTTTTGAAAGCTTTAATCTATAGTTCATTTACTCTTGACATCCTACTATATACGACAATAAATTCCGTTTACGGATACTTCGGGGTTTTAACTAACTGTCCCCTTTGAATAATTTCGACTGTCCTTCTTAAATATTTTCATTCGATCTACTTATTGAAATTAAATCAATCTTACTGAACTCAGATGGCTTCTTATAGGCATTACTTGGCCTCAAATTAACTGACATTTCAGTTCATTACTAAAAACTCCGCTTCTTGAATTGGAATCCATAATCTCTAGGAATTGAGTGATTCAGTTCGACGGAACCCATTCGTCGATTCATCTGACCTGTTCAAACGTACTCATCTGATTGACTGCATGACTCCAACTCTCCTGATTGACTGAACGGACTTCACCTGTCCTGACTGACTGAATTCTAACTTCACATTGAGTGCCAGACTTCTAACTCATTGACTTATCACTAGTCATGTGATTATATCGAGTCGCAAATTCTTTTACGTCACGACTTCTTAAAATTTAAATATTTAAATTATCTCAAATGGATTCACTTCCATTTAACAAAAAAAAAATCTTTCAAGCATAAATATTTTAAACTTTGAAATCACTTAAACTTAAAATAATTAAATTATTATTTCCTAAATAATTTAATATCGGAGCAATTTGATTGTTTTTACAGTTTTGTACAAACATAATCAAGATTATGTCCAAAACACTGAAAAGATACTACAATACAAAGAATTTCAAGAAATTGAAGAGAACCCTAACAAGACACTTCACAATAAGGCAGTGTTTCTCAAGATTTTAGTACTTGCGACCTAATTTTCAATCACAATTCTCAGTGTGCCCTCCCCCCCCCACACACACTAATTTTTTGAATCTGTTCAACCAAAAAAAAAAAAACCTTCAATCCTAACTGTTCAACCAAAAAAATATATATATATATATATATATATATATACTCTCGATATAAATCTCGATATTCTCGCGCGCCCCACTGGTTGAGAAACGCTGCAATAAGGTAAAGAAACAAATACAAAAAATGAAAAATGATTATCACATATAAAGAATATGAAAGAATCACTAGCAATAAGGACAACGAACCAAGATTTGAACCTACACCCAAATTACACAAAGAAGGTATTCCAATGAGACCTGTTATAAACTCATTTGGATCAAAATCTAGCAAATTTTTAAATTCCTTCTTGAAAAAATTGCCTAAATTGAATGAAATCCCAATAGTACAAAACACAAACCAAGTCATCAATAAGTTAAAACTTTTCAACTCTAACAATAACAGCAAATTCAGATTATTTTCTTGGGATGTAATAAACATGTATACATCGATACCAGTTGACAGAACATTGAAAATGTTAGAAGAAATGTGCAACAAAAATCGTGTAACAAAAATCATATAACTATGATAGAAAGTAAAATGGATAGTAAATAGGTAATAGAATTACTAGAATTAATATGTTTTAATTGTTTTTTTTAAATTCAACCAAACATGGTATAAACAAAAAGAAGGTTTCCGATGGGTAGCCCTATTTCAAAGACACATTTCAATATATTTTGTAATGGTTTTGAGGTAAAAAATATCTTTACATGGAATAAAAATAAATTTGATTACATGAGATGTGCAGAGGATATCTTAATCATATGGAAAGGTTCAACTAGACAATTCAAAATGTTTTTCAATTTTATAAACAATATTAACGATACTTCTGGTAAAAATCCCACTAAAAATTTCTAAAAAGTCTAAAATTACCAAAGGTAATTGTCGTCATTTAAAAACATATGTATAGGACGTTTCAATCTGCATGCAGATTATTTTCAACTGTGTGTTCGTTTGGAGGGGTTGTGTTTAAATAGCCTCTGATGACGTGATTGGATAGTTCACTATTGATTGTGGGAGAATTGGCGATATGCCAAGGGTCTCGTAAGGTAAGGGAGAAGACAGTTTTGGCTTGGTCTATTACCTGAATGCGTGCAAAGTCGGGGGTGTGGCTAGGTTTTTGTTTATGCTGATATAGAATTGATTTAAAATGGTCTTTATTGTTGTAATTGTTAAGTGCTATTTCCGTCTTTTATTTAATGATTGTGTTTTATAACCAATATATTTTTTATTGCAATTGAGTCATGGAATGCCGTAAACCATTATATTTTTATTCAAGATGTCTTTTTTATTGTTGGATGTGCCGGAAACCAGTTTATTTTTAGCTTTGTTTATAATTCGAATGTTGTATTTCCTGAGCAGTTGCTTTGGACTATGATTAAGGTTATGTACATATGGTATGATCGCATAATTGTGTGTTTGTTGGGTTTCTCTAGAGATTGTGGTTTTTTGATATTTAGCTTTCTTGTAATATTTAGAAATAAAACTGGTAGGATAATTAGAGAAAATGAAGGTTTGATAAATGTGTTCAATTTCTTTATTGAGTAGTTCCTTAGTGGATGATATTTTAAATGCCTTATTCAAGTAGTTGAAAAGGATATTACCCTTCATATGATTGGGGATATTGGAATAATAGTCTTTATTTTATTTGCATGGGTTGGTTTCCTGTATATCGCGAACTGCAATTTATTATTGCTTCTGATGATTAGACAATCAAGAAAAGATAATGTGCAATTTTCTTCTTTTTCTATTTCAAATTGAATAGCGGAGTGCATACCATTTACGGTTTTCAGGATATCGCCAATGACATCTTTATTTACCACTGCAAAAATATTATCAGCATATCTGTGATATAGGATGATGTTATTTTGAAGTATTTCGAGATATTGTTTTTCTCACGGGATAATAAATAAAATGGGATAATACTGAATGATCCTTCTGTTAAACGATAACATTTAACTTAAAATGGAAGAAGAAACTAATAAATGTATCAATTGTTTACATTTAAAATTAAATAATAAAGGTAAGATCATTGCATACTGTGGATAATTTTATTTTAAAATTATAACAATTAATTTTTAAAGCTTAAAACATAATTTAAACGTAATTGCAAAAGTAAAATGCATAATTGATATTTTGTGTTACGTCAGATGACGATAGTATTAAAGAGTGAGAAAGCGCCTCGTTTTGAGAGAATAGAGCAAAAATGAGAAGTGCCACGTGTGAAAAGAGGTTGGCTCAACGGAAGAGACAAAAGGGGTGTGACAGCGAATGGCTGCGAGAGTCAAGCTTCAGACAGACGATATGATTAAGCAGAAGAAAAAGAAGATATTGAAGTTGAAGCAAGAAATAAGCCGAACTGTGAGAGCCGTAGTTTTCCTCATAAAGATTAATAAGAAAACGACTACAGAACGTTTTCCTTAGAACAGTGGTCCCCAACCTTTTTATCGCCGCGGACCAGTCAACGTTTGATAATTTTACCACGGCCCTGGGGGGGGGGGAACGTTGATTGTTTCTATGTTTGATTGTTTTGATTTAATAATTATAATTTAATGTTATTTAAACATGTCTTCAAAATGAAATAGAGTTAACCCAAAAAATGAATATAAAGTGATTTAACATTTTAACTCACCAGAACGCTAAATCAATGAGAACCCTGAGCTTGTTTCTCTGCAACGAGACGGTTCCATCTGGGGGTAGTAGGATACAATGACACCCGAAGTGTGTTCCTTATGTCCAGTTTATTTCGTTGTTTTGTTTTGGTTGCTGCCATTGCAGAAAACAGCGCTTCACACGACAGGTTATCGGAAATGGTAATAGGGATTTAAGTACTGTGGTGGCAATCTCAGGGTATACCGCCTGACTTTAATCCAGAACACCGGCAGAGTTGTTGTCTCGAACGTAGTTTTAACATTCCGTCGGGCGCAACCGATCTCCTAGGCACACCTCGAACTCTTTTGTTTGCCCCTCCGCCGCTAAATTTTTTCGCGAGGTCTCCATCCTAGTAGCTTCCGCTTTTCCAGTGCTAATAACAATGGCAAGGTCAGTTAGGGATTTTCATTCTTCATTTCCGATAGACAGACGATCTCATAGGCTCATTGCGCCCGATTACGTTTTCCACCGTAAATAAAGAAAAAAATCGCTAACTTACCTTACCATTATTAGTGGTACAAGAAAAGAGGAAGCCACTAGGATGGAGAAGTTGAGATGACGATTACAGGGGCCGGGGCAGACGAAATGTGCCTAGCAGATCAGTTGCGCCCGACGGAGTTTTTTCAATTTCCATTTTCCATTAACTATTCCAATTTCTATTGGTAATGGTATCAGCCGTTTTATAATGTGTTGGTGATTAATATTAAGAGCTAATAATTGTTTTTGCTAAGAAAAAAAGTTTATATATGTTTAAAAGAATATTAAATCAAGCAGTGCCACCAAGGCTCAATGCGCCCGACGGAGTGTTAAGGCCACCGTCATTTGCAATCTCCAGCAGTTGATCATCTTCTTGCACAGACAGGGTAGAATCGCCTGGTTTGTTGACAAATGGGTCGCGGATCCATTCCTTACCAGATCTAGGGTCTTTTGTGGTTGGGAAGTAGCGCTCGAACTGTTTTAAAAGCAAAGACAGGTAATCATGCACCAACTGGGAGATTGAATGCTCTGGATCAGTCTCGCCTAAAATCCCCGCTAATGTCTGAAACATGTCCAAAATGCCTCTGTTCAGGCGCCGTCCCCACAACTCCAGTTTGGCTTTAAATGCAGCTACTTTGTCTGCCAACTTGAAAACAGTTGTCACAAAAGGAGCATTTTAGTTGTCCTGATATATATATATATATAACCAGTGATTTGAACAGTTCTGCTCCTGTGGTGTTGGTTGGCAAAGATCGCACATAACAAATCCTCATGCACATCCTCCTGATAAAAAATCGCACATAAACAAGTGGTATTGCCATGTTGTCGATATCTGTAGGTTCGTCAACCTGGAATGCGTACCACGATGAAGTATTAATCCTCTCCAACAATTGTGTCTCAATGTCTTCGACTATTTCCTCAATGCGCCTCGTCACAGTGCTAGCCGACATTTCCTATCTTTTTCACAGCAGCCTCTCCTAGTAGTTCACGGCAAATGTCTTTAGTGGAGGGCAAAATCAATTCTTCCCCGATAATGAATGACTTTTTAGCCTTAGCAATACGGTTAGTCACCAAATATGATGCTCTCAGTGCTTTCTCCTTTATTGATGTGGCGGCCCTCAGAAATTTCGTCTGTCCTTCGTGTTCAAGTTTTTTTCTTTCAAAATACTCTTGTCTTTTAATCCTAGCGTTCAAGTGGCGAAGCAGTTTTGAAGGTTTGATTTCCTCATTAGAGATCCGGTCGCCGCAAACTATGCAGAGCGGGATTGGTGTGTGGGAATTACCTTTCCCGATAAATCTATATTTCAAGTACGACTTATGGTATTGTCTGTTAAAAGTTTTATGTTTCTTTGATGTTGAAGGCTCTTTACTGGGCCTTTTCTTTTTCCCAAGGAAACTTCCTAATGACGACGTCTGTTTCGTACTCATTTTTGCTAATTTGTGGGTTAAATTTGAGCAAACACAAATATATACGTACAAGTACCGGTGAACATAGAGAAGACCGATACACACCTTCTCTCCACCAAAGCTACAACGCCACTGCCGCTTGTAGTAGCTCAGTTCCGGATATCATGATATTTTGCGCATGCAAAAATATTGTCGGTAAGGCAGTCGCTAAAAACCAGTCTCTGGTTGCCTCTGTTGGAAGGTTGTTAAAAGAAAATAAAATAAAATAAAATAAAAGTAGTGTATATAGATGCTACACTGATATTTGAGTTAATATTTCATTTTAAATTGACAAACACTTAGACATTTTGCAATATTTCCGTTTACTGGTTTAATTAATTAATAAATACATATAGGGGTGTAACAATGTAACAAATAATGTGCGAAGGTTAATACATATTAAAAATATATTTCAATATAACCTAAAAAGTTATTGCCTGAAAAATATTAGTTTAAATATGTACACAGTATTTGATTTAAATCCTGAAAGAATGATACAGTCGGACCCCGATTTAACAAAACCCTATTTACCGAATTTCGCGATTTAACGAATTTTTCGTTTTGACCGATTAAAATGAAGGCAAAAACCCCTATTTAAATAATTTGAATAATTTTGAACCCTATTTTGAATAATTAACCCCGAATTAACGAATTATTTCAACAGCCGAAAATTATTTTTTTTTATTAGTTTAGGTAAAAAACGTAAACATACCTAATGCAGCAGGATATTAATGACGCTGTATTTTCTTCTCTCCATAAAGTCGAAAAAGAACTTTTTCGAGTCAGGAATCAGGAGTCAAACATTACTCAGTACATACTTTAAAATTTCAAATTAACTAGTGTGTAATTATTCGCTGTAATATTAGCTGCTGAATAAAAAGTGTGTAATTTGTAATTATGGGTGTTTCTGTGTAGTTGCTTATTGAGGGTGTTCCATAAGGTAAAGGCAGAAATTTTTTATTTTGGACCCCGACATTACGAATAAACCCCGAGTTAACGAATAAAATTTCGGTCCCGATGAATTCATTAAATCGGGGTCCGGCTGTAATAATAGTAAATGGTTGTGATTGCTTATGCAGCGTGTTGGGAATAGATTTAACAACTGAACAGATGATTAGAGCCTCTACTCGTCTACTGTTTAACAGTTAAATTTGTAGTGTCTTAAGAATCGTTAATTTGACAGTTGACTTATATCAGCAACTGATAGCAACTGCCTTACCGACAATATTGCGCAAGCGCAAAATATCATGATGTTGGTGAGGTTTTAGGTGACGTCTCAGCTCCAGGTTAACCTCTCGTCCATGGAAAGTCGCACAAACCGGAGAGAAATACACCACAGTAAATAAAATGGAAATAATTTAATATTTCTTGGGCGGCCTGGTACCAAATGATCTACGGACCGCTACTGGTTCGCGGACCGGGAGTTGGGGATCACTACCTTAGAAGATTCCGAGATGCAACCATTATGCGACGGGACGTTTGGATTAGTGGTGAATCAAAGCGAACTTCATTGCCGAAAGAAAAAGTCAACAATAAATTCCGCAAAGAACTGTGAGTAATTTATTCATGATTTATAAAGCTTAAAGGATTTAAGAAAGCAACTGTAAATACAAGTTTCGTTTCAAAGTGAACTTAGCCAAGATGGTGGAATCCCGTGACAGGAGTAATCATAACCTTCAGATATTTAATTTCTGAAGTAAAGAAATTAAAAGAGTGCGCTTACAATACTTAATTTCTAAAGTTAAGAAATTAAAATATTATTTTGTGAATATATATATTTAGTTCTAAACTGGAACTAATATCTAGTAAGTGATATTATTATTCAAATGAATTAGTGCTTCGAATTAAATAAACTCAAAATGTGATATTTTAAATAAAAGTATTATTTGTGCTTCGGAATTAAGTGCAACGAAGACACAAAGAATTATCTTCCTGCAAGTGCAGTTGGATAGTGCAAGTTATGGAAAACTAATATACTGCGATTTTCAGTGCGTTTTGATTAGTGTAAATAGAACTGACATTTATATTTATTATTTCATCATTAGTGTTTCAAAAAGCAAGATTAAGCTGCGTTTCCCGAAGACGAACAATTCATTGAACTGTTATCGAACTACATTTCTTTGATGCCGATAACGGAATTCAGTTTTAAATAGTTTATTCCTTAAAATAAAAATAATAATAAAACAAAAAGCTTCTGCTTTGCGTCATTATCTTTTACACTTACGAACATTTTAAGAAACCTTATCAAAGGAACATCATGTTAAAATATGATTCTATACACAATTTTTCCACAAAAAAGGCATTAATATGGAATAGTTTACAAAGGATTACAAAAAAAACTCTGGATGAAAAAAATGGACAAATAAGATTGAAGATTTCCAAAAAACATTCTATACTATAATGAATACCCGAAGAAATTGGTAGGCAAATTATGTAAATCTTTTTTTCTAAAGAAAAAAGAAAGGCCAAAAGAAGC
The DNA here is from genome assembly GCA_023159025.1 of Thereuonema tuberculata. Lineage (NCBI taxonomy): Eukaryota > Metazoa > Arthropoda > Chilopoda > Scutigeromorpha > Scutigeridae > Thereuonema > Thereuonema tuberculata. The sequence continues at coordinate 31,607,985 of JAFIDM010003189.1, read as the reverse complement.
CAAAGAGATTAAAAATATAACTAGAGTATCTTATAATGTTAAAATTTCTAAAAAAATAAACAGCATTTGTATAATAAAAATTTAGGATCATTGATAAAAATTAAAGAAAACAATGATATAATGCAAACAATGGCAGTAGTATATAAATTGAAATGCCGAATTGTAGCGGGGTATATTTTGGTAACACCTGTAGAATAGAGCACGTTAGTGCATTCCGAAATAGACACCCAGAAATCTCTGATTGAGCTCATCACTGTATAACCTTAGGATACGATCCTAATAGTTAGCGTGATATGCAAAAATATACACAATAAAGATACAAGATTTATACTAGAATCCTGTATCATAAATAGCTTCAATTGTTTTCACAAGCTAAAAGGCATAGATATTAGTCCAATAATTAGGATTCGTTGTGTATACAAAACACTAAATAGGAACCCAGGACCATAAACACCAATATAAGACATAAAAAAAATTTATAAATATTACATGTTTCGAAGAAGTTACATCCTCATCACCAGATAAAACTACAAGCAAAATATAGGCCTTTTAAAGGACCTAGAACACAAATTAATTATTAAGTAACCTAATAACTTTGGCCATTCTGAAAACAGTAATACCTTCGGAATTCTTACTCTTAATCAGACCATTAGTATTATAGAGGAAATGTTGACACATATTATTATAATCCTGAAAATCCATCGCCACAATATTTAATAATTAATAATAATTAATAATTATCCACCAACTTTTATTAATAATACTATTAATAAGGATCTTCTTGGTCATGGGCACAGGAGGATTATGAATGTAAACAATAAAAACATTCTAAGCATGTTTCTCTTCCGTTTGATGATGATCTTAACAATTGGTTAGCTCCTATACTAGGCAAGTTGGATATTAAATTGGCATCTAAAGCAAACAACACAATCAAGCGTTTAATCAATATTAATAAGAGACGTATTGTTAATTTGGATAAATTCCATACCATTAATGGCGTTAATTGACAAAATGGGGGTGTTGGATGTAGATACATAGGAAAGACGATGCGTAAAACGGATACCCGTATGGTTGAGGATTTCAGGGCTATTAAAAAAGGGATTAAACATACCTAACTGCTTTGCATCACAAGGATACTGGACATGTAATAATGACGGATAAACCAATGGTTTTTGGCTAACAGAAGGATGATTATTGTAATAAGATGTCCATAAGGTTTGCTATGTAATCTGATTGTTAGTACGGTGTAATTTGTGTTCTAGGTCAATTAAAAGGCCTATATTTTGCTTCTATTTTTATCTGATGATGAAGATGTAACTTCTTCGAAACATGTAATGTTTATAAAGTTTTTTTTATGTTTTATATTGGTGTATATGGTCCTGGGTTCCTATTAGTCCAATGATAATTAGAAAAATTTAAGGAAAACTGCCTTTATATTATATAAACAAAAGATATGTAAGTTAATTCATTAACATAACTGACTCAATATTGTATTAAACAATTGTACGTAACTTAATTACCACAAATGCCTCTATGTTTGTAAGGATTATTCAATGTATTTTAGAAGCCTGAAGAAGCAAGACAAAGCCGTTGCGTGCGAAGTATAGCAATGAAGAAGATAAAAGAATTGTAGTTGAGTTTTATTCAGAATTGTCTGATACTAAAAAAGAAGAAATGTGTTAATAAAGATGTTAATTGCTAGTTAATTAACATACATCTTCTACTAGAATTGAGGCGCTCAGAATAATAACGGTATATCCCAACCAACCATGAATATTGAGATAGAAGCAGGCCTGTACACTTATGCCATCTACCTTTCATGTGAGAAAATATTAAACGAATTGAGATATGCCAAAGCCTTCATTTGCCGCCTTTAAAATTTGTCCGCAGTGAAAACGAACTCATTCTCAGAGTAACAACGACATATCCCAACTCGGAGTGCTTTACTTAAAGTCCACTACAAGTTCATGGCGTTGTAGTCAACATGGCATCGTCTGCAGATGTGATTCCTGAATCTTCGATAAAAGGAAAGAAACGAGTGAGAAAGGCAACTGAATGGGTGATAAACAAAAGAAAGTTGTGCAGAAATAGTGGTAAATCGTGTGTAACAAAAATTCCGTAGTGGTTCCAGATAAAAAACGTAAACAATTAGATAAATGCTGTATTTTTACTTTCGTGTTTCAACGTTTGTCTCACGATGTGAAGGACCCATTGTTTTCAGAATTTTATGGGCTTGGTGATTATAATAAGCAGAATGCCTATTTGTTTAATTTAATGCAGAAAAGTGAACCTCGAAAGGCATATAAAAAGGATAGACTTCGTAGAGACGAAAGCTGGAGCAAGTTTACCTACAAATATCATGTCATGGTGAAGAATGAAGCAAAGCCAATTTGATTTATGCTATTCTGACTTTGATGTGCATCAAACAGTTAATTTTATGAAAAGGGATAAAAGTTCACATGTTTCATTGTTTAAATTACAGCAGAAGTACAGTGAACATAGAAAGATAAAGAAAGCTAAATACAATGACTTGATGAAAGTACTGAAATATATACCACCCATCTATCATGATTTTTATATAAATCTTCTTCACGATGGTGTCGATGATGAAAAAAAATGTGAAGATTTGGAAATAGAGCTGGATTAGTTATTTCAAGATGTTAAATGAAGGATGTGTCAATTTCACACCATGTTTCTTCTTCTGTATATTTTTTGGTCTAATAAAGAACACAAAATCACAAAAATTAATAATCTCAATGGTTCAAGAATTTGCATATAGACTTGAAATTCCTTATTTTAAAGACCTAGAAAATATAAAGTCATAATGTTAATAACTTTCCAAGTTTTGGAATAAAACAGAAAATGTCATTTTTCTCAGAATGAACGGTGGTTGGGATCTGCCGTTATTATTCTAAGCGCCTCAATTTAATGTGCAACTATATTAATAACGATAAAGCAACCGCTTGCACAAAACATTAGGAAACTGATTTAATAAGAAAGTAAATAAATAATTGTAAAATAAATTAAAAAATAATAATTTTTATAATTGAAGTCCGAAGAAAAACAACTTGTAACTTGTTTTATTTATTTATTTTTTCTAATGTTTTGTGCAAGCGGTTGCTTCATCTTCATTAACACAGTTGCACGTTAAATTCTACTTTCATAAGATATATGTTTAATCTTTCCTGTTAATGATAGACTGCATGACACTTTTAAAATCTCAGAATGCTTTACTGAACTTTTTATCTAATGAACAATTGAATTCATTTTTCTACTGTACCTTTGATACAGGAACTCTAAACGTTCCATCCTCTCTTTTATTTAGGTCGTGGTAGCCAACAGCAATTGAGATATTTTGAATTACATCATGTTCGTGACCTTTTCTGTAAAATTAGTAAGTTGCATTAGTAAGATATTTTAAAACTTTTCTTTACAAGTTAAAACACTATCATCACATTGAGTTAGAAATTAAAGGTTTCAGCGTCGAGTACTAGGGTTAGTGTTCAAAAAAAAATATTTACTTCTTGTTTTAAATAACAGTCCAAAAAAACTGCGAAAAAGTCAGACCAAATTTTTACAAATTCTTTCAAAGTTTTTTTAACTTAGAATGTCATTTTCAAAAATTTCTGATAATTTTTATTTAGAAAGATTTAATATATATTTTCTATTAGGTAGTTTACTTAACAGATCTATATTTCTGAAACCAAATCTCTATTTCTCCTGTAACCGAAATATTAGTATAAATGTACAATTAATATTTTGTTTTGTATTACAATACGTAATTTTTCATTCTTTTAGACTAAACTTTTTTAGACTAAAAACGAGGGAAAAATATCTTTACTTGTTTTGAATGCCTTCGGTGGTTTGGTGAAGACAGATAAGCTATTATCACTAAGGACCAATCTATTTCGAATACGTGGTTTTCACTGAAACTAAAGGAGTTATTTACTTTACGAATCCAACTTCTTTGTCATTGACCCAACTAAAGGAACAGATATCGTAACTACCACGACTTCGAATTTTTTATTTCTTTGTTAATAGCAGTGTAATGATTACACTTCATTGTGCTGCCTCCAAGCAGTCTCTAGACTGAAGGACTAAATGATGAATAAAAAGAAATGCTGTGCTTAAACATTACCACTGAACTTTAATTTCGCCAAACAGTTCTGTCTTTAAACAGGAATGTAAGTTTTCACGACCAAATGTATGCAAATGATTAGTTTTCTGTTTGAAGGTCACGTTTAATTTTCTAGATAGTCCCGACGTTCGCCCACGACTGCGGTGGGCATCTTCTGAGGAGAAAGGAGACCAACTGCAAAAGCCTCTTCTTCTCCCGACGATCGCCCACGACTGCAGTGGGCATCTTCTGAGGAGAAAGGAGACCAACTGCAAAAGCCTCTTCTTCTCCCGACGATCGCCCACGACTGCGGTGGGCATCTTCTTAGGAGAAAGGAGACCAACTGCAAAAGCCTCTTCTTCTCCCGACGATCGCCCACGACTGCAGTGGGCATCTTCTGAGGAGAGAGGAAACCAACTGCAAAAGCCTCTTCTTCTCACATCGATAGTTGAATTTCAATCAGAAGAAGCAGTCCCTGATTGGCAGGTGTAATTGCGACATTACAACATACTATACATTATTGCCACAGCTGACACAACATAATTTGAAAGATAACAATGCAACATTGTTTGAAAGATAACAATGCAACATTGTTTGAAAGATTACCATGAAAATGTTGCTAAACAATGTGACATGCAAAAAGTTTTCAAAACAGGAATCCAAGCACTATTTAAAATCCGAAACTAATAATTTGCATATCAATTCAATTCAACATGTCGTATATAATTAATAAAAAAGCAATCTATTCAGACAACTATTTTCAATTTAAAACCTAAAAATCTTAAAAATTCCCAATGGTAACACTACGTTTCGAAACATCAACTTGAATGGTTTCTTTATCAAGTTTATTTCCCCTCCCTACCTTAAAAGCGATCCTCCTTTAAACAGGGTTCATCTACAAAAAAAATACACTGAAAGACACGGATGAAATTTATCTCCCCCTAGTGTCAAATATTACAATCAAAACTCCCGTAGATACTTGTCCTGTCTATTACTATATATGAAAGACTTTTAGTATTCAATACGTGTCTCTATGTATGGCAATGAACCGCTGTATTGTACAACATATTACCCTTTTTCACGGATTCGTCATGCTCCTTAACACGCGTTCCTAACTCTCTTTTCGATTGACCAATATACAAACATGCATTATTACATGAGATGCTATCCTGGAAACGAATTCCGTAAATGGCTTCACATTTTTTTAAGATGCGATCATGGTTGCCAGAAGATTTTTTTCGATTGAGTATAACCTGATGGTGTTTTTTGGCTTACATGCCAATTCAATTCCTACTTGTTTGAGTATAGGTTTTAATTTCTTTAATAATGTATCATCATATGTCACGGAAGCATATCGGGTTATCTTACAATGCTTTTCTTTTTTAACAACAACACGGCTTAGTTTATCACAAGAACTTATATTCTGTTCTTTTTTGAACCGTTTGGTTTTTAAGAAACCTTCAATGTATCTATTCAAAGTCGTATAAGGAAAACCGTTACCTAGAAAAATACTTTTAATCGCCTTGATCTCCTGTTCCAAGAGCATAGCATTAGAGCAAACATTGATAGCTCTATCAATGGCCATATGCAAGGAATACGTTTTATAACATTGTGGGACCGAACTGCTAAAAATTAATCGTAATGAAAGCATCAGTACTTTTTGGATATGCAGTTGTTTCAAATCCTGTCGCATGTTTTTTAATCCAGACGTCCAAAAACGGGAAATGCCCCTCTACCTCATCTTCTAAAGTATCATATCCTGTCGCATGTTTTTTAATCCATACGTCCAAAAACGGGATTCGCCCCTCTACCTCATCTTTTAAAGTATCATCAGTTCATTTACATTTTTAAGTTTTAAATTGTAATAGGTGTCTGAATAGTTGGCTTTTTTACTAATCATTTGCAGTTCTGTCTTCTGCCCATCTCTTTAGAGTATCATAGCTCTCTCCTCCCATGTCTTCGATGAATGTTTTGCCAGGTCTTCCCCTCTTCTTCTTCCGCAAGATACTCCCTTAATTATTGTTATTAGAAGGCACTGTGATGAATGATGTTCTTTTTGATGTTCTTAATTAGTTTTCTGTCTTCTATTTCCTGTTGAACTTTCTCATTGCATTTCTTCTCTGTCCAGCTTACTTTTAATACCACAAGCTTACTCTTCCACCACCACATCTCAAAATCTTCAAGATGTGCCTAACCTTGTTTGAATATAGTCCATGTTTCTGATGCATACAACGCAACCGATCATGAATGATTTAACGAGTCTGTTCCTTATCTCGATTTATATATTTCTTGTTTTCAGAATTTTGTATTTCTCAATGAATGATTTCTTCGTCAAGCCAATTCTTGTTCTTATTTTCTTTCTACAACTGGCCTCCTCTGTTATCAGATGTTCCAGATCTTGGCAGAAAGTAAACTGTTGGAATTTCTTGACGTCTATTTGGACATTCAAAGTCGTTGGCTCTTTTCCTATTGCCATGGTCTTTGTTTTTGTGAAGTTAATTTTCATGCTTGTTAATTTTCGCTTGTCTTTTTTTTTTCAAGCTTTTCTTAAGTGTTCTCTGGCTTACAGCCATTCCAGTCATTCTCCCCAACGCTTCCCCCATCATTTTATCCGGCATTACATTAAAAAAAAACTTGGGGACAGTTTTTTCAATATAACCTATGTATTACGATTAAATGAATTTTTAATCGTAATTACTACTAAAAGGTCTGTAGACTCCCGGCCTTCACGGAACTTGATATCAAATTTTGAGATAAACAATTCAAAAAGAACAAATTTGAAATATGTCTGTACAATGAATTGCTGGAAATTCTAATTATCCTTACCCTTTCATTAATGCAAGACAATTAGCGTTCGTCAGTACCCATTCGTCATCGAGGAGGACACCTCCACAATGGTGAAAGATTCGTCCTTCAAAATTATCTTGAACTTCTACTGCCCATGGCCAAGCTCCTTTTTCTGCATCGGTTCCTCCAAGGATTCTAAACTGGGCTCAGGTTTAGGTTCGTTCTTTAATAATTTCGTGCCGCAACCTGGAAAATGAAAATTTTAGAATTTGTGTTGATCCATTAATTAACTCAAAAATAAAAATAATTTTTATTAGGAGAATAAATTTTACTTGAATAAAATTCAATTCCTTTCAAGGTTGAATTCTTCTGAAACATGTTGGCTGAAAATTAGCTGAAGATTGTTAGTTAGTAATTGTTGATTACAGATTTGAAAATAAAAAATATTTGTAATTAATCTTGAATTAAATATTTAATTCTATAAATATGAATACGCAGAATCACTAAGCTAAATACCTATTATAATATTTTGCGAATCAATTATGTGTAACTTTAGTTTTTACCAAACTGCTATTATATTGATATTGGGCTCTGTTACTAAATTGATGCACAATTTGTATAAACTACACATAATTCCATATCAAAATCGTAATATCATGGATTTATTTATCATCATCAGAGATTAGACAAAATCAAGTACTATTGATTCTTTTACATTTTATATATAAATCACAATAATTTTCAAATGAAATATCATGTTCATTTAATTAAAATGCTTAGTAATTCTTTGTGTGATTATAAATTATTATTTATTTTCGAAGTGGTTGTTTTCTGTTATCCCACTGTTTTATCAAAATTAATTTATCTTCACACCAATTAAGTACAAAATATATTTAATTCAAGCGAATTATTTTTTGTTAGGATAAAGACATAAAAATGAAAATAGAGAAAGAAAGTGAAAATAAATTAGCGTTTTTGGATGTTAGTCTTACTAAGGAAGGTAATAAGTGAATTTTAAACCATTTTAGAAAGATTCGGCAAAATGATCACATATGGAATTATTATGTCAGATATAAAAAAGTATAGAAAGGAATATTATAGAAAATTATTTCGATAGGATTGATAGAATAACAAGCATAAAAGAATTTAAAATAGGACTTGAAAAATGAAAGAGACTTCAAAGAAAAATGGATGCAATGAAAGATTTTATAAATGGAGTGATAACTAAGTACAGTAGTTTTAACATTAAGAAATAAATTTAAAACAAGAAGACAGAGTAATAATTCCTAATCTGAATAAAAATAGCATCCAATTAAAGGAAATTTGTAAAAGATTCAACATTAAACTTACCTTCGAATAAAAATAAATTGAAGAATTTTCTATGTTCTAAGTTTAAAAAAAAGTGATATGAAGAATCAAATGGGCCTGATTTACATAATTGAATGTGAAAATTATAGAAAATTATATTTAGGAGAGAGTAAAGGAACGATATGAGAACGTATCACAGTAATTATATAAAACAAAATAAAACTGATAAATCACAGGTATCTGAACACTGCTTAATTAAATTGTGGACATCAAATGCGTAGCAATGTAAAGAATGTATACTTTGAAAAAAAATTTTTGAATTAGAAAGATAATGGAAAGTATTTTAATTAGAGGAATGAAAGTATTGAGGTCGGTGAAAAATTCGTCAGTCTAGCTAAGGATTTGTTTAATTTAAAATGTAACAAAATTTTGAAATTTGAGGAATTAACGTATTAATTATTAGGCTTGAGGTTTTAGTATCTGTATTTGTTAACATTGCCAATATTAAATTGATGATTTTTTTAATGAAGGCAAAGCTCTATTTGTATTATGTTACATATTGTTAACCAACTTTCATGTTCTCATATTCCTAGTTTGTTTATGATTGTGGCTTGAAAAAGGAAAGAGGAAAAACCCTTTCTGAAACTTCGCTTGAATTAATTACATTTTATATTTAATTGGTGTGAAGATATTTTAATTTTAATAATGTGACTATTAAAAGGGAGGAATTGAAAA
>JAFIDM010003189.1:31576782-31598677 GCA_023159025.1 Thereuonema tuberculata | reverse complement strand
AATAATAATAATACGTAGCAGACTTCCTCGTTAATTATTAACACTGCTTTACTGTAAATTCTTATGATTGCTTTTCGTAAGTATCGTTTACACGTAACATTAATTTACGTGCTTCTTCTTAGCACACAATTTTAACGATGTTTCACAAATTAACACTATCACTAATTTTCACCTACTGTGAAACTAAACAATGGTTTATTCACCTGTATGAATTTAACTATCTTTTCACTTTCTTCAGTGAACACAAAAATAATAATGACTTAATAATTCACCTGTGTGAAATTCTCAATATGGCTTTTATAAATCACCTATGTGAAATTAAATTCAATCTTTGAATCCTCACGAATAAACTTAAGTTCCGTTTCTTTTATACACGGCATCGAGGTGAATCTTCAATAATAGTTGAGGTGCGGCTTGCCCATCCAAAATGTAAATAATTTCAAATCATTTACTTACAGTTTGATGATATCTTGTATACTTTCACCTTACTGAGGTTAACTGCGATGATTCGAATCGGGGAGTTAGTCCGCCAGACTTCGTTGAATATCGCTGTTGACTTTCGTTGTACACAATCCTATGGCACATACACTTAAACATGGCGCGGTCACTGTTCACCATATGATTCCTTGCTCCCAGAATCCTCGGGGAAGGAAGAGCCTCTGCTCTTGCAACTGACGGCGCTTTTAATCCTGGAGAAACTTTTCACTTCTTTAATAATTGAAGAATAATTTCTCTTAAAATATTAATCAGAGTTCGTTCACTTACGATACTTCCTTTTAATGCTGAATTCTTCACTTATAACTTATAATGTTCACGTGGACTAATCGTAGACTTTCGATTGTTCACTAAAATAATACTAATTAGGATTAGAGTTCTATTTAGTGGAAGGAAAATAATTTTCCTGGAAATAATATTTCGGTAATTATTACCAAGCTGCTTCTTTGCCTTTATTTAATTTCGTCCCTTCTTCACTCAGAAAATTTTAACTTCGTTATCTGCAATTACGCTTTCTCGGCCTTCCGTGTTACGGGTTTTCTTCTTAACATAAGTCTTCACTTTAATTGTAAGTCTTCGATAATGAGGTTCTCGCCTTACGGTTGAATCCGTTTTGCTTCTTTTCAGTATTTTCTTCAAATTTCAGTATTCAGGTTTTACTTCGACCTTCAACGCTGACTTCTTAATATAGGGACGAATAATTTGATTGAACTCACAGAACTTGCTTCAATTTTGGCCTTTTCAATCCAAGCAATTCTCTCCGAATGCTTTTAGTCACTTCCTTTCACAAACTGCCAATGAAGTCTTCAGAAATAATTGCGTCTCAATTATCTGAGCTATCATTACCTCCCTGGTTCTCCACTTGGTTTGGACAATCATAACATCGTGTCTTAAACACAGTCTCTGTGTGCGTCAACTCAGCATGACCCACCCTCTCTTTCTGTGTAACTGTCTCTGACTCGCTAAACAGATTGAGTCTCACCTTATATGACGTCACTTTCCCCTTAACGTGATGACACCTAATTTAAATACTTAAATTATCCAAATGGAACTCTGCCATTTGAAACAGAAAAAAAAATTCTCTCAAGCATATTATATGCTTTAAATTTATTTGTACTTAAACTAATTAAATTATTTTCAAAATAATAATTTAATATTGTAGCACTTTTCACCTTATGTGAATTCAAAAATTCAATTCTATTTACTAATGGTTATCGCCTTTCACCTTGTGTGAAACTAATGATCTTGTTCAACTTTAACTTTAAACGTTGCACTTATCAAAGAGGGTAATTTCTTTTAAGTTCTGTCATGTTCCGTAATAATTCTCGATGCGATTACTCTCGAAAATCCCTAGCTAATAAATCTTGAACTCACTTGCTTCATTATCTTCTCTTGATAAATGTCTATAACATTAGTCGCACACACCTTTGCTCCGGTTAGTAAATCGTCCACAAAGAATTCCTTTACTTGAGTCAGGAACCAATGTAAAATGGCGGCTAATCTTCCATCAACGGATTCCACTTTTGAAACCAACAGTTCCTCCATCCAACTTTTCTAAAGGCACTTGCATATCGAAAGAGAAAACTTATATTTATCAATTGACTAATAAAACATAAATTACAGAACGATAAGTGATATTGAACTATTAATAGAATAAACTTTCGTATTTGATTATACTCATCTTGCCCCTATTATAGAAGCGTCTCGCCATGATGAATTCAGTCCCCAGAATCTTTCAATTCGTCTCCCAACAGTCTTAGTTCAACAAATATAAATCACGTCTCTTGCATCCATGATCTTTCTTTTTTCGTGATCCACAATTGTTTTATAATTCTAAATCGCGTCATACAGATCACTTCTGTATTGGTTCAGTTTCACTTCTAAAGCGCTTGTTTTAATAATAATAATTTAATATAACTATTCTTATTGCAATGTGTTGAAACTTGAATTTATTCACAACAGACTAACACAACATCATAATGTAGGTGGTGACCTCACCTACACAATTTTCAATAAGTAATTTCATCAATAGATCTGAGCCAAAAATTTATGTTTATCTTAAAGGGGTGGTTTCCGCACTTTCATGCGTCAACACCCCCTTCCGGTACATCGGCGAGATCAAACAACCTTTTAAAAAACGTAACTCCCAGCATGCTACAGCTATTCGAAATGGTGATCCCAAATATTTAACATTTTTGCATGCTAGACAATTTGGTCATTTATTGGATTTTAATAATTCTATGATTATCCGATTTCTGGCGAAAGTGTAAAGAATCTTTTCACATAAAAACTGATAGTTGTTGTTACAATGATGTTCTCTGAGTTCAAAATATTTCTAAATATGGGTTCACTAAAAATTGTTGAATTCTTTGTTTTTATTAATTTTTAGTTTATACTAAAAGTTGTTGAATTCTTTGTTTTTATTAATTTTCATTATATTAGTTATTTTGATGTTCTGAATATATTTTTTTTTTTTTACTTTTCAATATGTACCCCTTACCGCTTAACGGATTGGATCACCTCATTGGAGAAAAGCAATCTATCCTTACTTAACATTGGACTCTTCCAATCACATGACCTCAGCCACTATTTTAACATCTGACTTCTTTTATTACAGTCATTTTATTTTTTTATTTTGTAATCACCTGCTTGAGAAAGATTCGTAACGATTCGAAAACTAGCATCTTTTTAATTCTAAATATGTTTTTTATCATGTGTGTTGGCCATTTGTAATTTTATATTCAAAACAACTTCACACACGTTAATTTTTAATATGAATATCTGTAAGGTAACAAATAAAACTTGAATACATCCTCTGTCCATCCATGCCTCGTATTTTCTCCACTGTGCATCATTCTCAAACAACATCCTTTTCAAACAGTACCATTATTTCTGAAAATATTTCGAATAGTATATTAATCCTACTGAACTAAAAAATAAAGTGCAATCTATAAGAAATAAGGAAATAAATTACTTTAACATTTAACATCATTCTGTTGTTAGATTCATTTATCGAACCTTGCCAAAGTTAACGATTGACTTTTATTTTTGTCATAATATTGTTTGTTTTTTGTATTTGTTATATCTGCAATTCTTTTTGTTTTAAAATCAACAGAAATTCCTGAACTAAATATTCAAAAACTATTGCAGTTGACAACAAATCCAGTGATTAATACTTTTATTAATTTCAAGATTTCGATGCATCACTTGATATTAAGAAAGTAATTTCAAATGTTTGAAGGTTTTTAAGTCACTCTATTGACTAAGACAATATTTTATATCTTGTCTGACAGAGAAAAACACCATGAAGATGTGAATGCAGTGCCATGTAAATTGCAGAGCCAATGCGCATATGCAAGTTACACAAATGGTATAAGTTTCTGGCCAATCACAGGAACAGCACGCGTGATTTAAGCAGACAACCAGCATGTGAAGCTTTCATTCAAGACGTCGTCCCAACTGCGAGAAGTGAGTGTTTTTATTGTTACTGTCTGGAGAACGAAGAAGGAGTGGTGATGTCTTTAGCTGCCGTCGTACGCAATTTCGTCAAATGGATGTTCACAGGAGCGGTTTTATTGTAGGTCTTCGTACCACCTATTCGTCCTTACGCCCTTTTGCGGAAGAAATACCACTTGATGCCACAATCTTCTGGTCGCATTTGGAAACACTGGCCCCAGAAAGGAAATGTTAACCGTCATAGTGGAACTGGAGCTCGGAAGCGAACGTCAGAGCACACAGATCTTCGTTTTAGATGTCATGCCGTAGCACACCCACAATCCACTCACATTTGCAAAGTGTACAGTTTTGGATGATCTGATATCAACATGGACAATATCGCGCCGATTGGCTGTGGCAGGCTTACTGTCCAGCCGTCCGTTGTGAAGGCTACCCTTAACAGCGAGCCGTCATCATCTTCTCGGCAACGACTGCTTTCCTTTGGCTCTTACCTTACGTGACCGTACTTTCTTAGTGAAGCTGTATTATTAGCGGGACGAGAATGCCAGTACTGCCTTTCGGGAATTTCGGCAGTTCAAGACACTACGAAGAGGACCGATGAGCATAACAAATATATGAAAAATGATTCAATGCTTTGAAACTACTGGAACTGTAGCAGTGCAACCAGGCCGGGGACGCAATGCTATCAGTCACCAACACGTTGAAGAAGTTGCAACTGCTGTTGTGGAACAGGAGATAACGAATTGCAGGATACCAGCAGTGCACGGTCAATATCCCGGCAAACGGATATCCCATACTCAATGGTGCGGAAAATCCTGCATCAGATGTTGAAATTTTACCTCTATAAAATCTGTCCTGTTGAATAATTGCGCCTTGGCGATGCGACCACTCGCATTAAGTTTGCATTAAGATTGTTAGCACGTATGGAAATGGATGAAGCATAGCCTTGGCGGATTTTTTGAGTGAAGAAGCGCACTTTTATTTGAACGGTGATATTAACAGACACAAATCCCGCATTTGGGCTGCGACTAATCCACATGTGGATCCTCAGATGCCTATCCACTCGCCGAAAGTCACAGTGTGGTGCGGCTTTACATCATCGTTTATCGTTGTTACTTATTTTTACGAGGAAACTAGCCAAAGTGGACCAGTGACCTATTCTGTCAATGCTGCACGGTATTCCGATATGCTAAAGAACTTTCTGGTTCTACAGCTACAGCAAAGACGATGTCTCGATTCGACCATCTTCATGCAGGATGTCAACCCCCACATCACCCCACATCGGATGTCAAGTATAGCATGTGTTGCGGCAACATTTGACACCAGAATCATTAGTCATGCATTTCCCACAGCATGGCTACCAAGGTCGCCTTATCTCAATCCTTGTGACTTTCGGCTATAGGGATTTCTTAAATGAATAATGTATCAAGGACATGTCCCCAATAACGCTGAAAGATCGAATTACATTACAGGTGCGACAAATCCATTCCGATAAGTTGTAAGCCGCTATGGAACATGTCTTGCATCGCATGCAGCTCATGGAACATCACAATGGTGGTCATATGAAACCTTATTTGTAATTACCAATAAACGTTGTCTAAATTGTTACGAAATCGATGTGTGCTGTCTCATTTGACAATTACTCATTCATTACTCTTACGTACTACAAACTTTGCAGTGCCACATTTTCCTCTGTTGGCGTCTTTTGGTACTAATTTTTTTTAGAAATCGAAACCGCTTGCATAACTCTGTATGTCCATCGAATGTTGTTACGATTCGTCCAATACAATCCTCGCTAGAGGATTCAGAATACCTCACATTATTTTATGTACACCTGATATAAAATAGAATGAACGAATTGCGGGTATTTTTAAATTGAAGAAAGCAAAAGAACAATTAGGGAACGAATCTTAGATCATGGTAATGACTTAAAAATAAACAAGTAGATAGATCCGAAATAGCGGAACACTGTCTAAAAAGAGGGCATTGTATGAATATTAAGATAAAACACTATGGATAGAAAAGGACTCAAAAACTATAAAAATTGTAGAAAGTGTAATAATAAGAAATACAATGGAACAAAACTTGAATAGAAACAAAGGAGTTGAGGTGATAGTAATTTTGTAAAATTAGTGGGAAATTTAGTATATTTGTGTTTTAGTTGCCAAAAAATGTAAAATTTGAAGTATTAGACGAAGTTTTTAATTTTCTTGGGTTGTTGATATCAATAATGTTTTTGACTCTCAGGATTGTTATGATTTTTTTAACAATATTTCATGTTATAAGTATGTTTCATTTCTCGTGTCAATGAATTGTTATAATCGGAAATTATTTTAAAATAGGCTTGATAAAAGAAAGAAGATTTCTCTTTTCGAAAATTTGCTGTTTTTAAATATTATTTAATAAATGTATTTTATTTAATATATTTATTGGTGTAAGATGTGATTATTTATAATAATATGACAACTAGAATAAAGAGATTATGAATGAATATGGACTTAATACTTATAATATGAAAGTAATGTTTGAAAGTTGAATTTTTTTGGGTGTTTTTTGGAAATTTTCTAGGTTTAGGAATCGAAATCTTCATGAATTTATTTTGGGTAATCCGTAGTAAAAATTTCCAGTTTCGCAGTAAATTGAAAAACAATTCAACAATTTTTATTTTGTTTAACTTTTTCACATTTGTTAATATTATCTTCTTTCATAATTTTTAAGACAGACATGAACTTCTTTTTTTTTTCTCGGAAACTAATACTTGTAAAGCTCATTCTGCATTGTTTGCTAATCAATGTATAGAATAGTTGAAAAAATAAATCGGTAAAATAGAAGCAAAAGAAGCGCGTCAACTATCTGATTTAACATGGAATGATTATGTACAATTTCAAAAATCTAATATTAAATTTTAATATTTCAATATAAAATTTAATTGTTTAATCTAATAAAGAGTTTTAAATACTTTTTCAGTGTACAAATAACAGACGTTGTTGCATTCATGGGTTCGGAATATTCTTTTAAGACGTATGATACAGTTGAAATTGAAGTTTTAAAGGTATGAATTAATAGTTATTTTCATTCCTGGTAAGTTTCTTTTCACAGGTTCACAGCTGCTGTATATTCTAAAGGATAACTGTCATTAAACATGTTCATATCTTGCTCTGATAGTAGTACTATAATGTATGTAATATTAAAATGGGAGATATAAACATATATCACACATTTCAACAAGTTTTCTTTCTTCTTATCTCCCTCAGTGTGGTTGTTTATATATAAAGAGGAAGCCAGCATTTAAGGTTTTGCTTTTTTTCGTTGGTTAGCCTTCAAGGATCCTGAAAACTAGCCCAGATGTAGGTCCTTACAAATTATCTGTGTCTACTATTACTGTCATTCATTTGTCAGTTTAATCTTGCATCTTTTCTGTTATTGTATAAATTGGCATTGCCTTGAATTCTAATTTTTCTTCCTTAATGATAAATATCCTCAATTTCTGCACAGAAACTTCATGTACTCGGTCAGTTGAAGAAGTCTTAAAACTCAAAACCATCTATGTGATATCTGAGCTTTTAAACTTTCAAGAAAGTATCACTGTAGAGCCTGATTTAAATGCAATGATAAGAACTTTTGGAGAATTTTTTCTAAGAATGTTACTGCTTTAAAACGTATACCTTTTGGCCTCGATATCGAAGAAACGCCAACTCGCAGCATCTTCTTGACTCGAGCATCGACTGTGACTCCCCAACACGTCCATCCATCCTCTGTCAACCTTGATAAATTTGCAAAAATGCTTGTCTGCTCATTACTAATCCCTAGTAATGCTTCAACTACCAACGTCCCTATAACCAAGAGATCAGCAGAGTACAGACCCAAAGCCATCTTCTCCAAATAGACAGTTTTCACATACTATAGAATCTTTAGTTTCCTATTAAACCATTAATTGCTTCGATGAATACTCTCTGATTCTGTACCTGCCTGAGTTGAAGGAAGAAAAAAAATAACAACCGTTTGGGGTTAGGTTCATTCACAGATAAATATGTATTTCTGAGATATCAAAAAAAAATTTCTTCTTAGCAGTAAAGTTATTGAAAATAATATCTACTTGATGTCATATCTTCCTTGCGAGTCATTCTGTGCAATAGTTGCAGTCTCTGTCATCTTTCTTTAGTCTCAACGTCCATCACAAGTTCCTATATCGCAGTGTAGTATACTACGTTGCCATGTCTTCAGATAAAGCTGATATCCCAGCTGAACAGAATCTCTTTCACTGCACAAATTCAATATTCTGAAATAAGCTTTTTATGGGGTTCACATTACCACGTCAGTCTAATAAGCGATATTGTTACTGTTTATTTTAATTTTGGATCACTTCTAGTAGCTCCACCTTGACTTTCCTTCTTTTATTAATTTAATTTTAATGGTAACCTGTTCGGAAAGGCTTGGTCTGTTCGGATTTAGAAAGGACTGAGCTTATGCACAACGGAAGGCTTCCCAGAAATATTCTTGGCATCTTATATTGTTTCCCTTAATGATATCGAAATTCCCTTAATGATCTAAGACTCTCTGCTATACACCAATTTAATAATTCCAAGGAGAATGGTAAAAAAAAATAGCAGAATTAGAAATCAAATTGAAGCACTTGGAGAGTTTGCTCTCCAAGAAAAAAATCCATCTCCGTAACTTTATCAATAGCTGCAAACGAAGGGATTAGGCGTATTCAGAAATTACATACATAACACTGAAAAACAAATTTTAAAAAGTGGCGCATATCTTGGTATCCAACACTTGTTCTAAGACCAGTGAAACGTTCTGATTCAAAATATGCAAACCATTTGTCTCCATCACCCACCGTTTTTTAGATATACTCCTTCAACCATTTATATTTCACTAGAACAATTATTGTTACATGGCGTACTAATGAACATGGCATTAGCTAAGCAAATAGTGAGATTGAATGACATGACACATATACTATTTCAAGTATGGGCATACATGAGGTCAACAAGAGCCACATTCTGGATTTTCATATATGTAAAGAGCCACACCATGGTCACAATTTGTGTATTTAAATATACAAATTCAAATTTAATTGCATTCCTACACAAATCCTAATTGCTATTAAAGTATAAAAAAATACATAGATAAGAAAATAGAAAGGAAAACTCGCGAAAATATAAGTATAATGGGGAAAGAAAATCAATATATTTTTATCAAGAGATATCGGGAGCCACACTTAAACCAACGTAGAGCCGCATGCGGCTCTCGGAGCCGCATTTGCCCATGTGTGTACTATATAGTGATATCTAGTTCAAGATATAATACACACTGAAAATACTTCCTTAATTTAAGGTGTGTTTGGTTTGAATTTCTTGTCTGTAGACTTATGCCAAATGCTCAGCACAAACTCAAGTGCTGAGCATTTGGCATGTCACGCTGAAGTGTCCAGCAGTTGCCAGCCAACATTCCTGCACTCCATCGACCCTGATACCGTGACTCCATCACCGAGATGTCCTAGTGAAAACTTTCACCATGTTCGTCACTGACTAACCTAGGTTTTCGGGGAAGAAGTCAAGATGTGAGTCGAGGAGGTGAATTTTGAGAGGCATGTTGACAGCCAGCTGTTTGTACGCTCTGATGCAATTTTTCACAACATTTGCATGTTAGCAGATTTATAAATTCCAAGGAAATTGGCTACAACTGATTTGAATGCCACCCATGCATTTTTTTCAGTATCATTCAGTAAGTCTTGGAAGGGGGGAGTCAGCAATTACCTTCCTTACTTGTTGACCTACGAACACAGCTTCTTTCACTTTCGCATAACTCAACTGGAAACTTGTTGCACAGATACTGAAAAGCATCTAAGTCGTTGTCTAGTGCCTTCACGAAATTCTTCATGAGCCCCAGCTTGATGTGAAGCGGTGGCATGATAACTTTGTCACGGTCAATCAACGGCACACGAAGGACATTTTTATTTCCTGGCTGCATTCTGGTTCTGATTGGCCAACTTTTCTTTATGTAGTGGTGCTTTCTATCTCTACTGTACCACTTGCAGATAAAACAGCAGTACTTGGTGTACCCTGTCTGCATTTCCATGAGAATTGTGATAACTTTTAAATCACCACAGATATACCATTTTTACTCGTGATAGCGTAGTTTTTCAATAAGTAGCAACATAGTCTCTTTCAGATGGTAGAATATCCATCCGGTACTGATGCATATTTATTTCCATTGTGTAATAATACTGCTTTCAAACTTGTTTTAGATGAGTCGATGAACAATCGCCATGCTTCAGTGTTGTGTTCCACCCCGAGGCTCCACATGAGACCTTGAACTTCCGTACAGTAGAAAATGTGAAATTCTTTGCAATGAGTGATACTAAGTTCTTTGTGTCTCTGGCGAAATTGTGCAATTGTTGGTGCAAGCAAATTAAATTCTTTAAGGCTTGAACCAAGCAGTTCAGCTTCACCTTTTGTTAGTGCCAGGTCCCGTACGAGGTCAAAGATCAGCATTGTCAATTAAATGAATACCTTCTCCAGATTGGTAATCAGGGTCTGATACTTTGCTGGAAGATGAAAGAGATCTTTCTTCTTGAGTTTCTTCATCAACTGTATTTTCTACAGGTGCTGTTGGTATTGGACAAGCGACGTGATCATGTGGAATCGGTTTAGAAACTGAAGGAACCTCTGGATACTTTAAAGCTGCACAAGTTTTGTAGGAAAATCCGGTGACATACGATAAACAGAAATAACAGTCTGTGATGTGGTTGCTTGACTCACACCATATCATAGGAACTCCGAATGCCAGATGGTTGTTTTTCTTCGCCTTCCTTATTCAACCGCGCAAGTTGCATGCACATGCCAAACAGATGAACTGTAGATGCCACGATTTACCAGTATCCACCTTTGAATCGACGTATAGTTCTTATGCTTTCTTCAGAAACGGTGTAAAAGTCTTAAGAGGGGATTTGTCTGTTGGATAGCCGCATACAAAGCAAAACAGATCTCGTGAATTTATGCAACCTCTGGACGCCGTAATATCGCCTTAAATTGACAATAAAAAAGAAACAAATGAAAGATTAGTAATGCGATATCGAAAATGTTTTAAAGTAGTACCTTAAATATAACTATTGTCACAGACGACGAAAATATTCTGTGGCTTTCCTTGAAAAATTACAAAAAACGTGGGGGTAAAAAAATTGATGAACGGTGTTCCATGAAAATTAATTTTTGTCAATATCTTCAAAACCTGAGGTGATAGAGCAAAACGGTTTTCAGATTTGAAATCAGCGTAAAAAACTACATTAGAAAAAGTAAACACCATGCCAGATATTTACAACTTGTTTATCAGTGTAATTAATTAAGAAATTGCAAAATGTAATCGGGAATCTTTGACCCATTCTCTTCGTCAGGCGATTTAAAATGGCAATAGAAAACAAGACAAAAGAAAACAAAGTTAAAGCCTTATAGCCGGAGGCATGAGACTGGGAAATCCATTGCCTTCTTGTAGGGGAATGGCATGTAGAGAGATCGACGACCCGCGAGGGATGTGAGTTCTGGGAATGAAGCCAGATGGAAGAAGTAAGCGTTCCTCCTCCTTGACTTGCTAAGTGTTGTTCCTCCATTCCTCTTTCCCAAACTGTTTCTTCCTCATTCTGAATCACCCGGGGGCCTGTACGCATATATACGGATACAAAAGACAATACGATTATACACATACAACATTCAACATAGACACTATGTAGTTACATGCCGAAATGCAGACACATATTTTACGCACACACATAAGTATACATACATACATAAATAAATATATACAAACATCGTAAAACAGATATCTACATCTAAATGAAAAAATAAAATAAGAAGTTAAGTAAAAGGTTTTAGTAAGTGCCGATAATAGGGTCAGCTCAAGTCATATGATTTTACTAACAATCTATGATTTATTTTAATTTTCGTCTTTTTTGTTCTTTATTAATATAATTATTTTTATTTATTCTTCTTCTTCTTATTATTATTATTATTGCCACTAGGTGGCGACCGGACACGACATTCGTCTGGTGAGCTTCCTAAGTAATTAAACATATCCCATTTGAAATAATAAGTTAGAACTGATGATTGGAATAAAAACACAAGTGAACTTAAAGGAAAACAATTCCGAAGAAGAGGAAAGGCCAAGCGCAGAAATTAAAAGGTATTTAAAAACATATTTGTCTCAGCTAAAACTGAAAAAAACAATATGACTGACACCTGTGTTCGTCTCAGTATTGAATAAACGCAAGACACGAAGTTCATACACTGCATTAATCGAGTAATCGTCAATACAAACAAAAGTGAGCAAAATTACAACAAAGCAGGACCCTTTCATGAATTTGTTTTACCATCCACAAGTCGAAAACTGCACGGCAGGACAGGACTCTAAATTAAACTTAACTATTACCTTTGTATTGGACTGACCCCAAATTAATCAACTGTAAGCTACCCCAGACATAGCCCTTGAAGCACCCTCTGTTTCAACACATAACCTCCGAAGATGTTCTGCAAAATTTGCCAGGGGGCAATGGCCGAGCAAGAAATCTTCTCCCATAATTGTAGAAATGATTAACACTTAAACTGTGCTAAAGAAACAACTTACAGGAGGATGTGTGCAGAAAAAAAAAAAGCTGAGTGGAACTGTCCAAATTGTAGAACAATTTTAAAAAAAGGAATACCTCACAATAAAACAGTGGAGCCGAACCAAAAGATGACGTTCTAAACAATATTGAACTAAGAATAAAAAAAAATTAGACATCCTTGAGGAAATTATGAGTGATTGGGGGGGGGGGGATGAAATTATCTATTGAATTTCTCTCCAATGATTACGATGAAATCAAGAAAAAAACCAAAAAAATTAGAAGAGCAAAACAATGCTAATAAAATAGCATCACAAAACTGCAACAACAAAATGCTGACAAAGACAATAAAATCTGTGAACTACAGAGCAGATTGGAAAACATTGAACAATTTTCAAGAATCAGAACCTTGAGATTCACGGAATCAAAGAGTTCAAAGAGGAAAACTTACATGAAATAGTAAGCATCTTAAGATTGGAAAAGCATCTTAAAATTGAAGAAAGCTTTATCAAAGTAGAATTTATCGATTGAATGCCCTCCAAAAATATTAAAAAACCCAGCCCATCACCTTAACTTTCCAAGACATGCAGTCTAAGAGAAAGTGGATGGAAAAGAAAAAAAAACATATCAAAATAAGAAACAGTGATGTATTCAATAACAATGATTCCAGTCTGATCTACATAAACGAAAACCTGATGAGCGAAAAAAAGAAACTGATTTGCTTTCATTTTTGTTTTCCACACTAACTGAATTACAAATTTATTTCGTCCAAAGATGGAAAAATTCTTGTCAGAAAAAGTGACGACTCTGGAATCCTCAGAATTCAAAATGAAAATGATCTGAACAAAATTAAATAAATAATCTAAAATAAACAAAAACAATTTGACTCATATCAAATGATGGCTACTAAAATCAAAGATGGTTGTAAATTATTAAAAAAACATATTCTGTATCCCAAAACAATACATTTTCAATCAACTGATCAATGGCAAAAGAAATTAAATATTGACCATCAAATCCTACACGAAATCCATCCAAATATTAGAACAATTAGGAAAAATTAGAATATGTTTGTTTGCAAATTTAAATGTATCTTTGATAATGTTGATATTGTAATTCTTACAGATGTAAATATAAATAATTCGGAACTCAAGCTCTATAAATTAAATAATTTTAAAAAATGTCAGAACTAAGAAACAAACAAAAAGGAGGAGGAATCATTGTTTTCTATAAACAAAAATTCTTGAGAATTGAGGAGAGGATTTTAAACACGATAACTTTCGAAAACATGTTCTTAACATTCACTGACCTAAGAAATAATAGAAAACTTAACATCATTGCCGTGTATAGACCTCCCTCAACAAGTAAAGTTTATCCCGGAATTAAGTAGTGTAATCGAAAAAAATTCAGATGTAATTCAAAACAATTTAAGTATCATAATTGGTGACATCAATATAGATATAAACAAAATAAAAAATAAAAAATACAGTATATTATACTTACAAACGTTAATGTCTTCAGGTTTTCAAAAATTGTATTTTCGGCATTACTAGGAAACAACAGACTTCCACTTATAAGACAACCACTCAAATTGATAATACTGTATTTTTAAAAAAAAAATGTGAAAACAAACGAAATAATTTGTCACGAATTTTATTCGCGCCCCGCGCTTCGCTTGTATCCCTTTTCCATTTTTCCTTTGTGCATAATATTACTAATTATATTTATCTTTTCCTTTTCGATTTTCCAACTTCTCCATATTCTCTCTCGTCGTACCGAGCCCTGGCGTCTGTAAGACTGCAAGCCGCCGCCAACTCGGCACTTCACTTTCTTCGGACTTAACCCTCGATAGATATCTGGCGAGCTGCGTACGAGAAGGCGAGGCGCAGGTAAGAGGACCCGGATTCAAGTAGTATCGGTCATCGAAGCAAACCTGCCCGCCTGCACCTTTGCCTGGCGTTCATCCCGAGGAAAAATCGCCGGCAGTGTGTGTGCGAAAAGGCGAGCAACAGAGAAGTGGTTGTGGATCCACGCCGAAGTGCGATTCGGCCAGTCTCCAACCCTGCAGCCTTTTCGTCTTTAACTGCCGGTATCTCCGAAGAAAAACGGCTGGCGACGGCCCGCAACGAAAAGCTGAGTGTAGGGACCAAGCTATGCGTGCACACCGGCAGCATTGAGAGACAGCCCCTCGAAGTGAAGTCAGCAACATTTTCTCCTTTCTTCTGGCAGATTCCTGTCCGTCTCCACGAGCTTCTTCGAGAGAAGGAGACAAATTCAGTGCTTTGTGAGTGTACCTCCGAAATGCCCAAAGGACTTTCGGAGACCGTTCCAGCCGTTCATCCCGAGTGATGTATACCGTCCCAGTGCTACTCTTGAGAAAGACACCAATCCAGGACTGATTTTAACGAACTTACAGAGTGAAAAGATCAGCGCAATAATGGATAACTGGAGAAACTTGAAGATCATAGAGGAGAGGCGGATGGAGAAGGCCAAAGCTGCATTTGACATCACGAAGAGACTAAAGAGATCTGCGTGCAACGACAAGGAACTTTATTATCAGAAGATTTGTAAAGATATCGAGAGTGAACATATAAATGGTAAAACTAGTCAAGCATACCTAAAGATCAAAGAGATTCGTCGCAAATTTCAACCTAGGGTGGGCATGTTAAAAGATGCCAGTGGTATTAGGCTGACTGAGCCAGAAATGATTAAAAAAAGATGGAAGGAATACACAGAACAGCTCTATAAGAACGACGATGCAGAGTCGGGAACCGAACATTCTGAAAGATGAAGTTGTCGCAGCAATAAATCTTCTGCCAAACAATAAGGCTCCTGGATATGACAATATCCCAATCGAATTGATAAGGCGATTGATATCGTTACAGATTTATGCCAACAGATCTGGAAAACGTGTAAATGGCCCAAAGATTGGACGAGATCTGTGTTTATTCCCATCTTGAAGAAAGGAGATAATACAGATTGTGGAAACTATCGAACGATTGCACTCATATCTCACGCCAGCAAGATTATGCTAAAAATTATCCAAAGGAGACTACAGCCCTTCTTAGATAGGCAGTTGTCTGAAGAACAAGCAGGTTTCCGGAAAGGCAGAGGAACGCGAGACGCACGAGATGGATAATGGAGAAGGCTAAAGAGTTTCAAAAGGACGTCTTTTTGTGTTTTATTGACTGTGTAAGTCATACTAAGCTTTGGGAAACATTGGAGAGTATGGGTGTACCGGGCCACCTGATTTGCCTGATAAAGAATTTGTATAAGGATCAAGAAGCAACAGTCCGTACTGAGTACGGCGATACAGAATGTTTTAAAGTTGGAAAAGGTGTTAGACAAGGCTGTATCCTTTCACCATTCCTGTTTAATCTCTTTGCAGAAACCCTTTTTAATAAAGCTGGGCTTGCTGATAAAGAAGGAATAAAAATTGGAGGAAGAGTCATCAACAATCTGCGATATGCTGATGACACCACGTTAATATCAACTAGTTTGGAAGGAATGAAAGATCTTTTGGGATGTGTCCAACGAGAAAGCGCTAACATTGGACTCTTGATCAACACCAAAAAGACAAAGATTCTGACTACGTCCGTGTACCCCGGGAACATTATGGATTTGGATGGTTTTAAAATGGAGGTGGTAAAGGACTTCAACTTACTCGGCAGTATGATCACCTCCGAGGCAACTACATCACCGGAGATCAGGAGAAGAATAGCTATGTCAAAGTCAACGATGAAGTCACTGGATAGAGTAAAGTCAAAAAACATCTCTCTAACGACCAAGAACTTGTACAGAGTCTGGTCCTTTCTGTGTTCATCTACGGATGTGAAAGTTGGACGACAAAGATACGAGACAAAAGACAGATTGATGCCTTGGAGATGTGGTTTTGAGAAGAATGTTATCGATACCATGGACAGCTCGAAGAACGAACAAATCAATTTTGGATGAAATCAAACCGGACATCTCACTCGGTTCTAGGATCACCAAATTACGTCTTGGCTACTTTAGACATATTATTAGACGTGACAGATCTTTAGAGAAGGACATTATGTTGGGAAAAACAGAAGGTTCTAGAATAAGAGGAAGACCAGCAACCAGACACTATTACAAGTACGACAGAAATGACCCTGGCCGATCTTAGTGAACTTGCACGTAATCGTTCTTCCTATAGATCGTTCATCCATCAAGTCGCCAAGGCTCGGAATCGAGTGAAAGGCCGTGATTGATTGATTGATTGACAGAGTGAATATGTAACTTCTCTTTTCTTTGATTTAGTTTATTTTCTGTTAGTTTACTTCGCAATAAAATCTTATTTAACCCTGTACCTGAGTTTTGCCCCACTCTTTACCTGAAAGGTGCATGTTACAGATGAATGCCCGTCGACTGGCTAGCTTTCCACGGCACCCTATCCTCTTTTGCCCGACCAATTCCCTCACTCTCTCCTTATATACCCATCCCTTTAATCCCGTGATCGAGGCTTGCCTTAGGAATGCATTAGATGGTGTGCGCCTAAAAAGAACACATAACAAATTTGTAAAGATATAATAGCTGATCACTATATAACTGCTTTAGAAATCAATGACTGAAAAAATACATTACATTGTCAAGAAAATGCAATTGTAAATTTAATTATTATTATTAGCAGTTTAATTAATTTGAGTTTAATCTTCAAAATCTATTGATAAAATAACAAGAATAAAATGAAAAACTGTAATATAATCTACGATGATATTATTCTAAGTATAAATAAGGCAAGAATTAAAAAAATAACGTAATACAAGATCTATCTTCAAACAACAAAAAAAAGAGAACAAAAAGATTGGATACGAGAAAGTTAATTAACGAAATTACACTAAGAGATAAGTTATACAAAAAGCACAAAAGCAATCCAGCAAATGGAAACTACTACAAAGAATATAAAACTGTAAGAAACATCTTAAATATGAAAATGAAAAAGACAAAATATGATTATTATAAAAACAAATTTACAAAAGAATGCAACTCTACTAAACAATATTGGGAAAAATCAATAAAATCCTAGGCAGAAAAATAAAACAAAAAATTAATAAAGAAATTATTAATCTACAAAATAGTCTGCAAACTGAAAACAATGGAAAGCAATTGGCCAATATCTTTTGTCACCGCTTTGCAAACAATAGTAACAACGAAAACAGTTTGCATAATAAATTTAATATTGCAATTGAAAACAAAAAAGTTGCAACAATACAATCGTAATTGAGAAAGCAACGGATTATGAAATCTCTGTTGGGAAAGGTAATAGTTAAAGTTATAACCGCTAGAAGGCGGCTTGTGAAAATACATTTAAAATATCAAGTAGATTTTTATTGCATAAGTTTATCACGTAAAAGTTTAAAAATATACTAGCAAATTTATCAATTTTTATGGTACAAAAGAATATAAGTTCTGTTCAACTTTGATTTTTTATTTTTTATTTTTAATCAGTCAAATGGGGACAGTGTATCGGTAATGTTGTTGGTTGCTAATGCAAGTGCGGAATAAAAAGTTAGAATTTGTCTGAAAAGTGTTTTTGCTTGTATCCTGTTTTAAAGGTATTTGGAGTCTATACGTAGCCTTAACGAATAAAATAATCAATAAGGAAAGACTAGTAACATTTGGTGATCCAAACGTGAATATTTCTTGCCATGGAAGAAGAAAAAATGGCTGAGCCGACTGCCGAAGTAAGCAAGGTGAGCATTAAAATTCCTCCATTTTGGATTGAAAAACCGGAGACGAGGTTTTTACCAATTAGAGGCCCAATTCCTAATTAGTGGCATCAAAAGTGAAGAAACAATGTTCAATTATTTGGTCGCACAATTAGAACCTAGATTTATGGAGAACATTCTGGGATATCATAAAAGATTCATCCAGCAATAAACACTCGGCCTCTAAGGAAAGATTACTCAATACTTTTAAAGTGAAAATCACCTCATTAAACGTCTGCTCACCGGATTGGAACTTGTCGACATGAAACCCAGCCAGCTCCTTCTCAGAATGATATCTCTGGTGGTAGACATGTCGGAGAATATGTTACGATCTCTCTGGCTGGAAAAAATGCCAGACGCTATGAAACACATCCTAATGGTTAGCAAAGAGACTACGGAGAAATTGGCCCCAATGGCTGATAAAATTGTGGAGCTAAACTCAAGCCAGGAATTGGCTGCTGAAGGCAAGAAAACAGTGGTGAAAGAACTACAGTAGAAAATTGCCTCATTAGGACTCCAAATTGCCAACATGACTGCCCGGAACTACAGACCCCGAGCTTGCAACTTCAGTAGAAACCGCAGTAGCCGCTCGAGGTCAAAAAGAGATTTAACGAAAATGGCAAATATTGTTTTTACCAAATATCTTCTTAAATAACCACAAACTTTAATCATCTTTCCGGTAATATTTCGTCCTGTATTTCCAAGGACTTTGTCTAGCCAATTACAAAAACCTTAAGGAAAAGAGAATGATATCTCTCTAACCTAAATTCTACATAATACAACAATCCAAGAATTTAAAAATTACAACAAAAAGAAACGTGAATTGAAACACGTTCAATTAATTAAAATCAAATACTATTGTTTAAAAAATATTCTCTTAAAATTCAAGATTTTAATTTTAATATTTTTTAATTTGAACTTCCCAATGTCTTTTAATTTAACCTGAATTTCCCAATGTCTTTAATTGAAACTTCCAGTCTTTATTTTTGAAAAGTCTTATTAATAAAATCTTCAAAATCCTAAGTGGACGATTTTATTAATAAGACTTTTCAAAAATATAGACTGGAAATTTGAATGAAAGACATTGAGAAATTCAAGTTAAATTAAAAGACATTGGGAAGTTCAAGATTTTAATTTTTATAGTTTTTATTTTGAATTTTAAGAGAATATTTTTTAAACAGATGAACACATCATCAGCACACTGAATAATAGCCTTAAATCAAAATTTTATGAACTATTAAGATCATATCCAGACTTAACTAAACCATATGTTTTCAATACCTCAAGTAAACATGTTGTGAAGCATTATATAACAACCAAAGGGGTCCTTGACATTCACGAGCACGTCAACTCGATCCCGAAAAACTTGCAATAGCCAAGCAAAAATTTCAGTTCATATTGGACAAGAGTATCATTCGGCCATCAAAGTCTTAATGGGCTAATCCCCTACAATTAGCCGGAAAAAAGGATGGAACATGTAGAGCCTGCGGGGACTATAGACGGTTAAATGACCAAACCATACCTGACCGTTACCCGATTCCTAGAATTGAGGACTTTCATCTTATCTTTAAGTTATATTTTCAAAGATTGATCTAGTAAATGCATACTATCAGATACCAATCGCGGAAGAGGACAAGCCAAAGACCGCCATAATTACCCTTTTGGGTTATTTGAATTCAATGTCATGAGTTTCGGACTCATGGGGCAGCTACCTTTCAGTGTTTCATCAATGAAGGTTTCTTTGGTTTGGATTTTCTGTTCCCAAATTTAGACGATGTGTTAATCGCATAATCATCTGAGGATCAACACAAACAACATCTGCGAATGGTGTTTCAAAGACTGAGTAAATAAGGTCTTCGTATTAATGTATCGAAATCTAAACTGGGAGTAGATCAAATTGAGTTTCTGGGTTATTTGATTACTGCTAAAGGATCATGTCCGCTGCCTAGCAAAGTTCAAGTCATTCTAGTATACCCTCTGCCAGTGACCATACAAGACTTGCGTATCTTCTTGGGGATGATAAATTTTTATCGCAAGTATTTGAGACGCAACTTAAGAGATGTAAAAACGATTTAGCCAATGCTACCCTTTTGTGTTTCTCCACACCTGGACTCCCATTATCTTGTGCACTGATGCATCAGACTGGGCTATAGGCTCGGTACTACAACAATTTAAAGCAGGAAATTGGAGGCCAATTGCTTTCTATTCCAATAAATTGAACGGTGCTCAGAAATCTACGATCCTGAACTCTTAGGTATGTATCTTTCAGTGAGACATTTCAAGTATATATTGGAAGGCAGAGAATTTGTGATTGTTACGGATCACAAACCATTAACCTTCGCCTTTAAGCAAAAGAAAACAAAACAAACAATTGCGCCAGCTACAGTACATTTCGCAGTTCACCACAGAATTCAATATATATAAACCGGGTAATTCATAAAGTACTGGAAAGTACTGGTGGTTTTCACCGCCCCATATCTTTTAAACTACTGCTCAGAAAAATTTGAAACTTTTTATATAAAATCGTCACACATAAAAGAGTTATATTTTTAAGTTATTATTTATTCATTATTTTTGAAATTCATTTCATTTTACCCCCAATATATCGTATATTTAAATAGCTGTTTTGATGTTGTTTAACTTAGAAATTAAATTAGAATTCGACTAGATCGAATACTGAAATGATACAGTAACCTAATTAGGAAAATTTAGTCTGAACATTTTTGTCATTAATTCCTTTGTTTAATTTTTAAAAAAATGTATTTTTTGGAAAATGCATTCTGCCAAATGACTTTTTTGAGAAACAGTACAATAATTTGTTTGGATAACAATTTCGATATATTGGGGGTGTTTGAACGCAAATAAAATGAATTTCAATAATAACGAATAAATATATATATAGTTTGGTTCTGAAGGAGGAGTGGGACATGATACTATATAGAATGTTTGTTTTTTTTTTGTTTTTTTTTGAGGGATTTTCCCACTCCGGGATGAGATGTTATCTCGATATTTAGGCTCGGTGCCTCGGGCCTTCTTCGGGAGATGTATATAAATCACTTACATAAAGATTAGCGCAGAACTAACACCTCCGTTGTAATTTGTCGGATAACTTTTTCATGTTTATTCTGAGCAACTGGTGACCACACTGCTAGAGAGAGGGAAGGGCGGGAGGGGACAGAAAAAAAAAGGGAGAAAGTCCTTGGGGACAATTTCTTAATTGGGTGAAGGGGGGATGCGTGGAGAGGTGGCGAACTCAAATGATCCCTTTGAATCCAAAATATCATTATATTGAAAGAAAGCAAGACCAACACAGGCAAAGAAATTAAAATAAATAGATGAATAAATAAATACATTATACGAATATAAATATAAATAAACGAATCAGTGGAAATACACACACACACACACACACACACACACACACACACACATCTATATATATATTTGACGATGTAGTCAAGAAAATACAGTGGGCACTATGTCGTAAATTTGGATTCCATACATAAGAAAAACCCTGGCATCACAGTATAGAAAAGGTCTTGGACAACGGGCAAGTTAAAATCCTCTGGGATTTTCGTATTCAAACAGACCAGCATGTAACAGCTAATACGCC
>JAFIDM010003189.1:31558002-31576682 GCA_023159025.1 Thereuonema tuberculata | reverse complement strand
TACTTTGTTTAATCTATAAGTAGGAAGTGACCATTATTAATCCGCAAAAACAATTACTTTCGAGAAGAAACTGTTCATCGCCGAAAACTGACAAATGGAGTGAATAGAACTTTCACGCTGGGAAAGCCATTCTAGAATATTATTTGAAAACATGGTGTGAAAATATTGCCTTACGCAAGGTGTTTCATTTTATTAGTTATAATGGAAAAGTGTGTGTGATACATAAACTTTGAAACATCCACATTAAGCACGCAAGGGAAAAGCCTTGAACTGTAACTTT
Source organism: Thereuonema tuberculata (assembly GCA_023159025.1). Taxonomy (NCBI): domain Eukaryota; kingdom Metazoa; phylum Arthropoda; class Chilopoda; order Scutigeromorpha; family Scutigeridae; genus Thereuonema; species Thereuonema tuberculata. The sequence goes on along the minus strand of JAFIDM010003189.1, from coordinate 31,576,402 downwards.
TATCCAATGGAAACTTGAGAAGTTTTAAAGAAAATGAGTTTGCACGTTTAATGTGTTTAATTGAACACAAAAATGTTCGATATTATATCTTGTAATTTTAAACATTTTTTCATTGTAAAATATTAAGGGCAATATGATCAGTTGTTTCATTCATTATTATTAATTTTTTGGGGTTTTGATACATGTTTATTTTTAGAAAATAGGGGAAAGATTATTTGATTAGGTAAAGGGGTGCACCCAGGGAAAGGTTTATTTTAATATGTTAAAATCCAAGGGGTTTAAAATATCATTTTGTTTGAAGTGTTTTAAGGAAAATAAATTTATTAGTTATTTTATTACACAAGTGTTTGTTTATCTATTATTTTTATTCCAAGTTTCATAGAAGTTCTAAGTTTGATATTTATTCTAAAGATAAGATTAATTTAGTTAATAATTTCACTTTGCATTCTATTAAAATAAACATACATTTATTTTATTATGTTGATTTTGTCTTACGGGGTTGTTGATAAGGGGAGTTAGGTGTACGTTTAAATGGGCCCGGCGCGGACGCCATTATACACCCAGCGTTTTTACTTCTTCTCCAATTAAGACAAAGTTAATTTAATGTTTTCTTATTGAATGTCACAAGTCCAAAGTAGGAGGTGTTTATTAGTATATGATTTTATCTGACATACTGTAATCAGTACCTGTGAAGTCGGTAGCAGATCAGTGGTAGTAGGGAGTAGGTAGTAGTTAATTAAATAAAAGCCGACACCGCTGTAGAAAATTTTCAGGTGTCAAAGTATTATCAGTGGTAATAGTTAATTAAAAAAAGGCGACACTGCAGTATAAAAAATTTTTTTCAGGTGTCAGACTATGAAAAAAATGGAAAGAGACTGGCCTATTCAATGATTGAAAGGAAGAGATAGAAGAAGATATCAACATCATCCCAGGAACGTTTTTTGAATAGACTTTTACTCAGAAACAGAGTTGCCACATCCACTGATCTGAAAGCGGCTTGTGAAAGTATACTTGGACGACAAATATTGTAACAACTCGCACTATTAGGAGTCTACTTAGCAGTATGCACCTGTTTGTATGCCGTCCTACAAAGAAGCCTTGTGTTGACAAAGAAGATGAAGTCTGCTCGCCTCATTTAGGGAAAAGGGCGTAAAGCATTTACAGAACACGACTGGAAGAAGACTATTTTTGGACGAATGGAAATTTAATTTCCATGGCTCCGATGGATGGAGTAGAGTATGTACATCGTCGAGTTTGGAAAAAATGCCATCGTGATTGTATTAAAGGAACTACAAAGCAGCTATTCGATCAAATGATTTGGGATACATTTCTCAGACAATTTAAACCTGCTTCACATCCTAAATATTTTGTTGCCCTCGGCAAGTATGGTGATATCCAGGATGTCGTTTCTCAACATGGAGCGCCTTGTCATCGAGCCAAAATAGTAAGTATTGAAACACATACATCCATCCTACAAATGTATAACCCCGCTAGGTTATAAATTTTATAATTAATGTTTTACTTTTTTCTTTCTTCTTCCTTTTTACGTTTTAGCTGCAAACGGTATTAGCTTGGCTTGAAAATACTCCCGATCATAAGCCATTAGGAAATTGCTGACAGGAAGCCCCAATCAAACGGCAGTTACAGGAGATGCCAATCAATGTTTGGTATCATCATCTGGACGAAACATACATTCAGAACTTGATCAAGCCTACACCAAACAGATGTGCAGCAGTTATCCAATTCTGATACATCAAATATTTTGATATTTCATATATCTTTTACTATTACAACACTATTGAAAAGATTCTCCGAATTGTTGAGCATCATCATTACTAAATATATTGCCACATTCGATGGCTGGATAGCTGCATATGCTGAATATTGAAGGGTGATGCAATAATTTTTCCACTATTATATTTTAATATATTTTTGAAAGTAAATATGAATTTAATTCAAAATCATTTTCTGCTTTATTTACTAGAAATTGATATTTCTGCTAAAAAGCCTCATTGTTAATTTTCCCCCTCTGTTTCTTATAAATATTCTGTAATTTAAAGAATTCATAACATATAGACTAATTGGCACAGATAGCCAATTAGACTGCTAAGAATTAATTGGGGTTTAAAACTATAATTTCAGTAAAATATCGTATGTAAGGCAATTGTTTCGAAATATTGCTCGGTGTATGATTTCAAGTTGCGAAGACAAGAAAGTCAGTGATAAAAAGAAAATGCAGCAACAATAGATTCACCGCCAAATAACTTATCAATCTTTTCCGAATAGGCTTATTAAATTCAATAAAACTGTATAAGATAGATTAACAATTTACAATGCAAAATTTAACCATCACAAAGCGTTTTAGGGATGAATTAGAAACAACAGAACATATATTTTATAATTGTATTAGATTTTAAAGTAAACTTTGAATCCATTAATAACAGTTGAATTAGCAGACTGAAGAATTTTACGATATCCTCTTTAGGAATGAGTTTTTTCCAAAGGTTTATGTTGTTGAAGTTTCTTTGAAATTGCAAAAAAAATTGTTCTATCTTTCGTAACTCATATACTTATTGACTTATTAACTGCTACTCAAATCGATATGTATTTCTCCAAACAACTTCTCAACTTAATTTCCTATCAGCATCTTAGAATATCATTTTGCGACCTATCGCTATTCAGTTTTATTCATTACATAATATTTTATGAAACTATTATTTACATTAACTGAATAAAGATAAAATAACTATGAAAAGATATCGTGCGATGCAAACAATTACAGAAAGTGCTTTGATCAAACATAATTTCAACAAATACAACAACAGATTGAATTCATATTATATAAGGAGTTGGAGGGCGCCACCGTCGTGAACAGAGACAGATGTGTTGAAATCGAGCTCCGGGAGTCAACCCAAGTAAGTTGTGACTATTTAATAAATAAGTGAATTTCAACAAAAGAAAGAGACTTAAGATATCAGCAAAGAAGTGAACAATTTAACAGAACAGAACAAAGAACTTTAAGAAATTTAAAAAGTGCTTATCTTACCCCAGAGTGCGGAGACGCGAGGAGTAAGAGAAAAATTAGGACGCAAAAAACCGAAGGTATTATTGGAACGGAACAGTGGTGGATATAAAAGGTATAATTAACAGAAAACAAATAAAAAATGGATGGATTTATTGTACGCAGACGAAGAAGAACGGGCTCTCTAGGAGAATGGGAAACGGAAAGAGAAAGAGAGGTTGCGGGAATGAACTGGTCCGAATTAAACAGGGAAGATCCATTTAAAACAGGAGGAGCCGTAGGAAGAACACCACAACCCTTAAAAAGAAATAAAGAGGATTTAGAGACTGAAATATCAGAAAAAGAAACGCAAAATTTAATTAGGGAAGACAAAATAGAATTAATAATGAAAGAGATACTAACAAAAGTGAATGGAATTGAAAGGGACATAAAAAGTTTCAAAGAAGAAAATAAAATGTTCAAGACACAAATAGAAGAAATGATAAGGAAATTAGAAAGAAGTGAAGAAGAGAAAGAGATAATAAAGAAAGAATTGAATGAAATAAAAAGAAATTAAGAGAAACAAAGTATGGAACTGAAGAAGAAATTAAGGAAGCAAGAAGATAGAAATAGAAGAGGCAATTTCATATTGGAAGGGTTGGCAGAAGAAGAAGGAGAAAATTGGAATAGAACAGAAGAAATGACAAAAGAGTTCATAAGTAAGAAATTAAAGATAGACTTAAAAATTACCAGAGCTCACCGCATAGGCAAAAAAAACAAAGCATATAATAGAAGAATAATAGTAAAATGTGAGTCAGAAAAACAAAAGGAAGAAATAATGAGAAATAAGAAAGACTTAAAAGGAACTGCATACAAGATTAAAGAAGACTTTTCAGAAGAAACAAGAGAAATAAGAAAAAAGCTAAATGATATGGCATTCGAAGAAAGAAAAAAAGGAAATCTAGCAGTAGTGAAATATGATAATCTGATTGTAAATGGAAGATATGTGAAAACAAAAGATAAGATAAATTGGTGTGAAATATATAAGTTAAAACAGGAAGAGATAAAGAAAATTCCAAGATTTAATGCAGGAGAAGACATAAATGTTGTAAATAATAATCAATATATAGAATACCAAAAAAACTAAATGATGAAAAAGGGAAGTATAATAATCAAGAGAAAGCAGAAATGACATTGATAGCCACAGGGGAAAGAATGCAAAATTCGGTTTAAAATACAATAAAGAAAAAGAGCCAAATAGAATTTGTAAAAAAAGGAGTGGAAATAGTAAATGTAATTAATCAAAGCAAAGAAAAGAAAAAAGAAGAAATAGGAAGTAAGAGAGGAAAATATAAAAACAATAATATATTAGAAATAATAGCATGGAATGTAAATGGGATAAATGATAGTAAAAATATAGAAATTTGGGAAATAATAAAAGAATATGAAGTTATTATTTTAGCAGAAACGTGGTGTATTAATGATAAATTTGTGCACAAATTAGATAAGAACGATAGTTGTAATTGGTATCATAAGTTCGCAGTGAAAGAAAAGGAAGACAAATAGGAGGTATTAGTATTGGTTGGAAAAAGAAAAAGAAAATAGAGGATATAAATTTTACCAGTATAAAAGATAGAATTATAATGGGTTTAAGATATAAGAAAGAAAAGTATCAAATTGTGGCAATATATAACAAAAATATAGAAAGGCTATTAAGCAGAATAGAAAATAATATTTTCCAATCACAGATAAATAATGATAATGTTATTTTAATTGGGATTTCCATAGTAGAATAGGGAAACTAAATAGTGTTTGTAATAACTATAATGAAACAGAAATGTACGAAAGAAACTCAAAAGATAAGATTGTGAACAAGAATGGAGAAATATTGATAAATTGGGCTAGAGAATATAATTTAGAAATTTTAAATGGAAATAAGAAAAATGATATAGAGGGAAATTGGACATTTATAGGTGGACAAGGGTGTTCAGTAATAGATCTAATATTTGTTAATGAAAAAATGTTAGAAAAATATTTTATTTTTGAAATATTAGAGACAGAAATTCAGCCCATATGCCGATAATAATAAAAAATACAAAATCACAAACTGAAAAAAGAAAAGAAATTAATAAAATAAATAAGTTAGATATAGATTTTAATAAAGAAAATGGGGAGGTACACAAACATGTAATAATGAATTATATGGAAAGTTTAGGACAAAATGAAGATGTAAACGAGATGTATAAGAATTTTAAAAACACATTAGAAAAAGGAATAACGCAAACTAAAGAAAAAGAAAACAAAACAAGAGAGGGAAACAGAAACATAAGTTGGTTTGACAACGAATGTAAGGAAAAGAAAAAAAAGTAAAACCTAGTCTTAGAAATTTTAGAAAATATAATGAAGATAGATTAAGATTAGAATATCTAGAAGATAAAAGAATATATAGAAATACATGTAAAGAAAAAAAATTAAGATACAATGAAGAACTAACAAACAAATTTATAGGAATAAAAACGGGAACAGAATTTTAGGAGTTAATTAAAAAGTTCAGAAATAGGGCGTTTTTTACAAATTATCTTGATTATATGGAAAAAGAGGAAATGGAAGAACATTTTCTTAAATTACTAGAGGGCTCCTCGACAAAAATAAATAGAAAGTGGGTAGTAGAAGAGGAAGAAATAAATGAAAGGGTAGAAAAGATTAGCAGAGAAATAGAGATTAATCCCCTTGATGATCAAATAGAGAAAATTGAATTAAATTTAGTAGTAAAAAAATAAAAAAAAAGACAAATCACCAGGCCCAGATGGAATTAGAAATGAATGGATAAACAATGCACCTAATGACTTAATAGAATGGATGTTAAGTTGGTACCAAAGGATATGGAAATTAGAAAAAATCACAGAGAGCTGGAGAAATGGAAAAATAATACCATTGTATAAAAAAGGAATTAAAAGTGAACCAAAAAACTATAGAGGCATCACGCTTCTGAATACATCCATGAAAAGTTTCACAGAAATTTTAAAAAATAGATTAGAGAAGTGGTTTGAATATAATAACATAATCGTAGAAAATCAAGCAGGTTTTAGAAAAAATTACTCAACTCAAGATAACATATTTATTTTAAATGCTCTTATAAACTTAAAATTAATGATTAAAAGGAAAAAACTTTTTGCAATGTTTATTGACTTTAAAACTGCCTTCGACAGTATAGATAGGAATATATTAATGAAAGTATTAGTCAAAGTAGGGATAAAAGGAAAAATGTTAAGAATGATAAAAAATATATATGAGGATACTAGAATAAATGTTGGAAATGATAAAGGAGGGAGGGAAATATTTATTACAAAAGGGGTAAGACAAGGATGCAGTAGGAGTCCCATTCTATTTTCATTGCTGATAAATAATTTAGAATTAAAGTTAAGAGAAGAAGGGTGGGGAGGTATCAAAATTAGAAATGAGCGGATATTTAGTCACATGTATGCAGATGATTTGGTAATATTGGCAGAAACTCCAGTAGAACTTAATCGAATGATTAAAGTCTTACAAGAATTTGTAAACGAATACTGTCTAAACATTAATCTAGAGAAAACGAAAATTATTATTTTTAGAAATGGGGGAAAGAAAGCAAAATTAGAAAAATGGATGTGGAAAAATGAAGAGATCGAAGTAACAAATAAATATCAATACTTAGGAAAATGGTTCACATCACAAAATAGTAATAATGTAAATATAAAATATAGAAAAGAAAAAGGAATAGCAGCAACCTGGGAATTAATAAAATTAATCAAAAGAGCGAAAATAAATGATTGGAAAAAAAATAAAATACATGTTTAACAGTATGGTTTAAAGTGTCATTTGTTATGGTATGGAAATAGATGGATGGAAAATTAAAAAGGAATTAGAAAACATACAATACTTATTTATTAAGTTATATTTTAATATGGAAAAAGATACGCCAAATTATATTGTGGAAAATGAATTAAGATTATATCCATTAAGAATAGATTGTATTAAAAGGAGTATAGACTATGTAAACAAAATTGTGAAACTTAACAAAGATAGATTACCAAAGATAATTTTAGAGAACATGGTAGAAAATGCACAGAAGGGAAATAAATAAAAGAGATTGAAAAAATATTTAATGAAGTAGTTAAAAATCTTATTTGTAGATATTATCCATTTTGTGTGTGTAAATATTAACATAAAGGACCAAACAATATTAATTATTGTTATTATTATTATTAATTATTAATATTAATATTAATCTTATTTGTAGTTATAAATAAAAAGAAAAGGAAATTGTACTACTAATATTGTAAAAAAAAAAGGTGGAAGATTCTCACTCTCACTTGTAAAGGGTTAACACCCAAATCAAGTCTAATAAATATTATTATATATTATTATTATATAAGGAGTTAAATAAATATTAATTTTATTATTAATATTAATTTTGAGTTTGATTATAAAAAACTTGATTTCTGATGTCAAATATTAACAGAAACTTTGAGATTTCAGCAAATTTATTTCAAATTTACATTAAGTTTAATTTTAGTTAGAATAAACCTTAAATTTCAGTAGTTAAAACAGAGATATATATTTTGATTGTATCGTTTATTGACATTTGAATTTCGTTTCATTTATTCAAGGATGTGGAATTCAAAGATATTCAGAACCTGAAGGATTTAGGATTATCGGAGGAAACAACGCAAATAAAGGCGAATGGCCCTGGGTTGTGGCATTCAAAAGAAAAGATAGCTATTATGGAACCTACGAATTATTTTGTATGGGTACCCTACTCGAATCTCAATGGGTGTTGACTGCTGCTCATTGCTTTGCAAGGTAGGACAGTAAATTAAAATATTATTGAAATTCATTTTACTGACAGCTTCTGCAATTTGATATATATTTAATAAGTTACCTAAAGACAATTAAAAAAATGTAAAAGATTGAATAATAATGGTTGCATTAAAATACTAAGAAGAAAGTAATTACGAAATTCTTTATCTTTACTATTTTTTCTGTAGTTTGTTTCAGATTTCTTTTGACCATTCTTGACTAATCGTGTAAAACATTCGAAACAAGTTTTAATGTTCCACTTGAACATTTGTTTGTTCTCTATTTCTTCATTTATTGCCCACTTATCCATCCACCATCACTTATGTATCCATCATTTATGGACGGATTTCCATAAAATTTAGTAGCAGCTATGGCAGCAGTTTCAAGTTCAGTCGATGATAATTGAAAGACAGTAGTTTTAGTGATGTAATAGAAAGAAACGATGCATAATATCATTGTTATCCTCTTAATATTATGTGACATGAAAGTTATCTGTTTATTCTGATCAAACAGGGCCAAAAACGATTCAGAAGAAAGATTCAAATAACATAATGAGACAAGATAAAACATAGTCAAATAAATGAATGAAAAAGATAACATGTAAAAGCTTGACTCAATATACACTAAACAGGTTTAATGAATTGGATAAACATTCAAGAATAATAATGCGTAAAATAAACTAGAAATAAAATAGGATATAATGTGGAAATCACACACAAGTAAGAAAAAATATTTCAGCTAGCGCGAGAGAAATGCACAGTAAGATGATCGTCATAGTCCTTAATAAGAAATAAAACACGGCTATTTACAAAATTTACAGTCCTGCAGAAATGCAGTTGACGGAATGTGATCGAAAGTTCAGATGACTGATTTGCAGTAGCAGTAGTCTCGCCGATCTGATCAGCAGGAAAATGGAAAAAAACCTACTTATAGCATTGCCGTAGTCTTACCGTCACTATACACGACGCAAAAAAAGAAGATAATCATAGGTTATCAATGTAATGTAATGGAGAAGATGGGCCAAGGTCTATTGTACTTTCACCAACCTTAATCCCCAAAAAGACCAGTAGCTACGGCAAATGCCAGTAGTTTGTTTATAGAGACCTTAATCAAATCCTTTGGTCCTAAGAAAAAAGATCCTAGGATTTTGTGTCTAAGCACAGTGTAATATTCACACTTACTTAAGATGTGTGAGGAAGTCTCATCTTCTGAATCACATCTCCTACAGACTGGGTTGTCTTTTGAGTTCAAAAGCCATAAATGCTTATTGAGACGACAATGCCCAATAAGTAGACCAACAACAATACCAAGTTCCTTTTTCCGTAACATTAAAAGTTTGGAGGAACATTTATTGTTTGGTCCTTGAATTAGCATGTTGGCTTGCCTTTGTCACTTAAGCCTGTGCCATAGCTTGAGCTGCAACGCTCTCATTTTCTTAAGATCTTCCTAATCATGTTATTGGATAAGCCAATAACAGGTTCCGGACCTATAAAGGTCATCTCCGAGCCTTTCTTAGCGAAGGAATCGGCTTTCTCATTGCCTTCATGACCACTGTGTCCTGGCACCCAAAAAAGACGAACTTTATTGAATTGTGCCAGTAAAGTCAGAGTTTTGAGGCAATCAAAAACGATCTTAGAAGTAATGCTGCACAGATTCAGAGCATTCAATGCTGCCTGGCTATCGGAAAATATATATTTATATATATATTCTTAATCCTGATGTTTCTGTCCAAACAGATAGCGGTACAAGCGAGAATTGCAAAGATTTCTGCTTGAAAGACAGTTGTGAAATTACCTAGGTTATAAGAAAAACCATATCCGCCAGTTAGGTAATACACACCTGCTCCGGAGCCATTGGCAGACTTGGATCCATCCGTATACCAAACAGACTCATCTGTGATTATAGGAATTGATCCAGAATCCCACTCTGCTCTACTTGGAAAGTGTATGCTGAATGGCCTTTCAAAGAGATAATAGAGAAGCATTTTATCAGTAGTCATTAGCAGGACTGACTCCTGACTTGAATGCTGTGTGTAGAGTTTAGTATGGTTGCTTGCCACCATACTACCGCAGCGTATGTGAGAATGGGTCTAATGATCTTAGTGTAGATCCAGTGCTTAACCTTTGGGGTGATACCCCTGGTTTTACCAATAGCACCCGACACAACCAAAAGATTCTTTTTGCTTCGTAATCGAGTGCTCTAAATATTGTATCCAAGTCATTCTTTGGTCAAGTATAACACCCAAATACTTGACTTCCGAAGAGATGGTAAGCTTCCTATCAAAGAAGGTAAGAGCTTGCAGCTCGTGCAAGTTCTTTTTCCTTGTGAAAGTTATCAAGGTCGTTTTGTCAGGATTGACTGAAAGACCTACTTTTTGCACCACTTTTCAACCAGAACCAGAGCATCCTGCATGATTTCTGATACGGTTTTGGAGAATTTACCTCTAACGACTATTGAGATGTCATCTTCATAACTAATGCAGCCACACACAAACCTCCCAAGAGACACCAGCAGTTCATCTACCACAAGGCACCACAGCAAAGGAGAGAGAACCCCTCCCTGCGGGCAACCTCTGTTACTAGCGACCGCTAAGGTGTCCCCGAGAAGCGAGGATATGACCACACGTTCACTCAAAATTGATCTCAACCATCGCCGTAAGATAGGGTTAATTTCATGATTATGAGTGGCTGCATCGATAGCCTCTTTATAGATTCTATCGAAGGCCCCCTCAATATCCATGAAAACAGTTAAAGCAAATTCCTTATGCTCAAGAGCTTTCTCCAACACTATCACAATACGATGAAGAGCCGTTTCAGTCGATTTTCCTTGCTGATAGGCAAATTGTTGACTGGCGAGGGGATAAGATATAAGAATCTCATCTCTTATGTATCTATCAACCAACTTCTCTAGAGTTTTAAGCAAAAAAGAGCTAAGGCTGATTGGTCGATACCACTTAGCTTGCTTATAGCTTTTGGTTTGCCAGGTTTAGGAATAAAGATAGCTCTGGTTTGTCTCCACTGTAACGGGAGATACCCTAGTGCTGTACTTGCCCTGAAAATCCGGCATAGAATCGGTGTAACGATATCCAATCCTTCTTGCAAATGCATCGGGATAATACTGTCCGTACCTGGGGCTTTGAAGGGTTTAAATGTAGAAATAGCCCACCTTATTTTATATTGATCAACAATACTTCTAGACATACACCAGTCTGTTCGGTAACCTCTGAGTGGAGCCAGACCCGATCGATGCATATCCTCAATATTGATTTCTTTGGTATCTGGAAAGTGTACTCCTACCATCTCTTTTAGTGTTTCTTTTCCAGATTTTGTGTAACTACCATTCTTAAGTCTTGTAGAACTTAGTTGGTTATAGTTACCTTTATCTAAGATTTTGACAAGCTTGGTAGTACTGGAGATGTCTGAGACATCTTCACAGATCTTCCTCCTCTTTAGCCTCTCTAATGGCCTTATTGTAACAGGTGAGGGTGTTTTTATACTCCTCCCATTCACCTATCTTTTTTGCTTTGTTAAAAAGCCTTCTTGTTTTATGTCTTAGGCTGCCAAGTTCATTATTCCACCAAGGAACATGCCTTGGTAAACTAGCAACCTTGACCGGACAGTTCTGGTAACTGAGAATAGCTTGTTGCAGCTGGTCAACAGCTAACTCAATATCTAAAACCGAGCGTATGTTATAATTCATATCTCCAGTTAGTATTTCTAGATCCTCCTTAAAGCCCGTCCAATTCGTCTTTCTGGGATTCCTAGGAAATACCATTTGTTGTCTTTTACCTGCAAAATTGAAGCAGATGTACCTATCATCTGAAAGAGAAAGTTCATTAGATACATGCTAATTATTAATAGAACAAAGTAAATTAACAGAACAGAGTGTAAGATCAATGACTTCACTCCTATTTCTGACAATGAAAGTAGGTTCATTACCTTTATTTAAAACGTGTAAATTTGTACTTACCAAATTTTCCATGAGGTTTTCTCCTCTTTGGTTGCAGTCAGTGCTTCCCCAGTTGACATGGTGAGCATTGGCATCACATCCAATGATAAGTTGTGTTCCATTGCTTTCGCAGTGATTTATTAGATTCCTTAACTCCAAAGGAGGTAAGTTATCTTTCTCCTCATAGGGGAAGTATGCTGAGACCACAACTAGTTAGCTAATTTTCCTATCCTCCAATAAGTGTTGAACTTTAGTTGTGTCTCTTGAGAGAAATTAGGTAAGGGTTATGGCATTTATGTCGTTCCTAACCAAAATACAGGTTCTCATATTATCACAGGTGGTGTCATATATATATCACCACCCTGATCTTGGTAATCCTAAAATGTTACCCTTATAAATCCAAGGTTCTTGGATAATGGCTAAATCAATACTATCCTGAGCCAGTCTGTGGCACAAGGCCGCAGAAGCAGACCGGCTGTGATGTGGGTTGATCTGAATTCAGTTCAGCATGTCTGTGGAGACATTAGGGAATCAGAGGCTGATAATGGAACGATTAGGTGTTTTCCTCACTGTGGGTGTCAGAATCCAACACCCGATCAGAGTTCCCCACCCTCTTCCATCTCAACCAGTTCCATGTTTTCGGACGGAGCCGATCCCATTTCCAATTCCAGTGTCACCACATCCATAGCTGTAACTGCCTGATCATTATTATCTCCTGAAGGCGTGAAACTGCCTGTTGGCTCCTTGGAGGTAGAGGGCACAGGTGCCAAGGTATCAACCTCAGGTTTCACGTGCTCTGGGTCGTGTAGGATCTTAAAGATTCCCTTATCGACCCCAGTATACGCTAAGCATTTAGCCTCGGTGATGGCCGTGGTAGATTCTCTGTCAACCTGGAAAATCCATCTCAGAGCCTGAGGGTCTGCGATACGGTTCAGCACTCTCCAACAATTGGTGTTAAGCCTCTTGTTGTAGGCATTGAGCCTCCGCAGTAGGACAGCTGAATCGGTTGTCCATATGTCTTTCGTCTTGAAAGCTACCTTCACAGGTTTTGGCAGGTCACTGGCTTTCAGAACCCTGAGCCTTGTGCCCTGCAGAACACTGTCATTATCATTAAAGGCTTCTGTCACCCAAAGTGCAGTTGCCTGATTTTCGCATAGGTAAACAAGTACCCCTCCATTCAAGCTGAAACTGTTCATTAGTGGTAGAGGTTCCCCTTCAGGGGTTCCATCCACCCGCCTAAAAAGGTCCATCTGGATGGTACCTACTTCACTATCGTCCAGTTTCTCGTCTGGGAATTTTTCCTTAATGACGGCCATCTTGACACAAGAAGTGACCTCACTACAGGTTTGTTGTTTAGCCCTCTGCTTTGGTCTCTTTGGTAGGCCCTGTGCGTTCTGGGGTGATGGTGTCGTAACATTTGAACGCTGTCTCTTGGTGGATTCTTTGAGGGGTGTTTGCTAGTCTTCAGCTACAGGACTTTCTGCTTGCCTCTGTCTTTGCAATTTCCTCCTCATATTTTTCTTCTGGTTGTTTTGGATAAACCGCCAAGATGTAGCCTGCTTATATTAGAAGCAATGTGTTTTAATTCCTTAGCTCCAGAAGATAACTCGGACCTGCCTGTTAACTTCGTGGAGCTAGGTTTTGCTTGTTGGGAGATCCCAGTATTACCGTTTTATTCCCTAGATTCAGCTACCGTGGTAGCTGCTTTGGATGGTTGGGTACTTCCCGAAGGCGACCCTAACCCTTGATTTTTGTTTTTGTTTTTATCCATAAATTTTTATTTACCGGGGGAAATACAGAGTCACCGCTTGGCTATCCCCCTATTCCAAGCAGAAGGCTATATATGATGGGGTACTCGGCAGGCGCCCCAAAAAGATCGTTTGCGGCACAACATTTTTCGCTATCTTTGTACCATTTAGTACTCGGCACGATACCTCCCACCTTAACTTGTGTAGAACCATAGCCCCGTTAGCCAGCATGTTTCGGGACCTCCAACTGGGAGTTCCCTACTACATCTGTTTCCACCCTCTACGACGTGGACGTGGGGTTGGAAATTTTAGAAGGCTAGGTTATCAATTACTATTACCAAGTATTCTCCAAAGTACAGTGCCATCTATGCACAGTGTTGTAACTAAATCCAATGTTTCTGCAAATCAAGAGTAGAACAAAAATTTTTGGTTTGTTTTTAATCTTGTATCTTTAAACTGTCTGTATATTATTTTTGTATTATTTTATTGTTTTTATTAAAAGCATAATCTCATACACAAATCCGCTGCTGCTTCCAGCGTGGCATAAAATTAGCCGCTGCCCTTTGCCGAATGGTATTTTCCGACCACGGATATCGCACTGATTGCTGTGCCATTGTTGGTCTTTGCCGGTGTGAGCATTAACTGAAATCTCATCCAGATAATCCCTTCTGAACGTACCTGTTTGATTTGCCTTAAATAGCTGTATCGAGGGGCTACAATATCAGGCTTGTCGATGTAAATTTGCCTCATGTCAGTTCTTCCGTACTTCATTCCTAGTTTCACACGAAGAATTTTTCTTAATGACGTTTCCCTCCCGTGAATCCAATTATCGATTGTAATTTTGAAAGAATTTTACTAATTGTTGGATAATCATTCTCTTGAAAAATTTCACTCACGGTGGCTCTGACAACAGATAAATCAAATTCATCTAATTCAAAAATTAGCCTAAGATGTGGTCTTTTCTTCCCTGGCGTTGAAAATGAAATGACGTCATCAGTCTTCGTTTTTCCCTCGTTGACAACTCTGCAAACCGTCGAACTTGACAAATTTGTTGCGAAAGCAGTTTTTTTTAATAATTCTTTAATAGACATTTCATCGCCCTCACTCTTAAAATATTGCAAAATATTTCAAATTATATCTCTGGATTGGCTGTGTGAGATCAGAACTTTTTTAATGACACAGACTTGTTCTTCTACAGCCGCCATCTGCATTCACGATTTCCAGTAATAACTAAGTGATCCCCTATTCACGGTTTTACCATATCTTCTTTTAGCGCGTGACCTATAGTTACCGAAGTTTTGCTCATCTGATCAGATTAGATGATTTGTTGAAGCACAAACACAGCACAATGAAGTTTCACAAATTCCAGAGTTTGCTGAACACATTCACTTTGTAATGAAAGAAAGTATGGATAAAATGAGCCCGTCCGCTCATTGTCCGTAAAACTGTCTACTACTAACTGCATAAAACTAGGAGTCTCCAACCTAGCTGATACTCGTATCATCCTGGTAGGTAGAACACTATATTTTTCGTGTTTACAAGAGTGAAGCCGAGACGATCTCTTGAGTAAATTTCAAAATAATCTAAAGATGAAAGAAGGGGGGATAGGGTATACAGAAAATTAAAGTCTAAAATAATTGGTTATGGATGATAGAGGACAGTAAGAATTAGCCAAACACAAGAGAGGTCAAATAGTAAATAGCGCAGAAAAAAGGAGACCTTAAGTTCCCACTGGAAAAATACAGTTGGCAGTACAGAAAAAGAAACGCTGCCATGATAACTGGGCAAAAACATGTAGAACGAGAGAAGTAAAGATGAAAGTAATGAAAGAAACAAGAAAAAAAAAAACTTTTTCAAGTTAAAATATTAAATAAGGAAGAGAATAAAATAAGTGAGTTATAAATAAAGGTAAATAAAAAGAATAAAAAAAAATTGGCACGATAAAATGTCCGCGACAAACGGTCTAGAGAAGTCCGAGACAAACTTAGAACTAGCTAGAAGGATCATTTTGTAAGTTATATTAAATAGTAAAATATATGTTAGTTAAAATAAATTATTGGACGTTTAATATTACCAATTATAAAATAAGAACAGATAATTAAAGAACTATTCAGCAACATCGAAAAAGATATGCTCTTCATTTGCATATAATTTCAAGCAATTCAGAACAATTACATTCTGTCAAAGCGATTATAAATTTAAATATCCCTACTCAAAATCAGTTGCAGAGAAAGAGAACCAGTGGGCGAAATTCAGATAGATTTGATAGGGTTATGTCCTATCAGAAAAGGGAAGGAATTAATAAAAATTGGAAAATTAAAAAAAAAAAAAATTGTAAATCACTACTAAAAGAAATTCGGCAAAGCCATCGGAAAAGGAGAAATATTTCCGTATGGCAGACATCATTTGATTTATATACAATTATATACAGGAAAGTATAGAACTGGTCATATTCATTCTTCAGAATGGGATTAGATTTTTCTATACATAAATTTGTATGAAGAAAAAAAGAAAACGAAAAAGGCGACATGGAACAAGAGATTAACAGACAGGAAAAGAAGCGGCTGTGGTGCCTTGTTAGAGCTCTCGCACACAGAGCTGGCGACCCGGGTTCGAGGCATGATGAGAACACAATTTTTTTTCCATTTTTTTTACTTTGCATTTTCCGTTTGTTACCTTTCTGTTTCCGTATTTTACCTTTCTTTGTCCTTTACGGTTGTGAAGTATAGTATTACAACAAAAGCTAAAACATACGTTAAACTTTCTACAGTTGAAACGAACTTGAATGAAATAAAACATTAGAACAGCAAACCAGGAAGATGAAATATGTGTGACAAACAAGTAAATATAATAATATAAGAGTGATGACACAACTGGATGGGGCCAATAATATTTTAGCTTATTTTTAAACACTATAATTCCAAAAGTAAAGTATAATGCCAACAGTAAAGTCAAAACTGAAAACGTAATGGAATAAAAAGGAAAACAATAAGGAAAAAAAAAGTGTCCTCAGCATGCCTCGAACCCGGGTCTCCACCTCCGTGAAGGCGGGTTTTCACTTACGGGGTTAAAGGTGGGATTCCATTGCCGGTGCTGGATTTCGAGTAGTCGGGGAAGTTGCAATTTCCCTTTAGGCTACAAGAATGAGGTTAGCGCAAGCTACAGCGAAGGTGTTTCTATTGAAGCGGTTGAAACAGCTTTTCAACAGCGTCGCTTTAGCCCAAGGCAAGGAGGGTGACATGCTTTTCCCGCGTTTTTTCAGTCGCAATGGATTCTTTTGCTCTGGCGACAATATTTTTCTTGCAAAAATTGGAATTAGGAAAATTGAAAAAAAATCTCAAAGAGGATGAATGGAGCATAAAAAAATGATGATATTATTTTTATTCTTGCGCTACCTCCAAAAATAAAAAAAAAATTCCCGCAATAGAAATTATGCCTTTTTTTTCAAAATGTGGCCTTCTTTATGTGACTTCCCAATAGCAATTACATTTCATAGGAAAGGATGAAAATTTAAATTTAATTGAAAACGTTACATTAAAACTTTATTTACAATGAAATTTATAAAATTTAAACACACACTAAAAAGCTAATATTTTAAAATATATTTAATCCAAGCTATCATGAAATAATTTTATAATCTTCATTATCAGTTCTTTTTAAGTATTTAGGTTTTCTTTGAATATTCCAGTATGATTCTATTTCTCAGATTTAACTTGAAATTAATTTGTAAAAAACTAGATAGTTTTATTGTATTATTCCATTATAACACTACAAAAAGAATCAATTTCTCAAAAATAAATTCATATCTTAATGAAATTGTCCTGAATATTAACTTAAAAGCCAAACATATTTTTGAAACAATAAGCTTAAAGAAATTACAATAATAATACATGATTTATATCAATAAATTCAATAAAATAACCAATATTTTAATTGAATTTCCTTATTTTTATAAATTTCTGTATTTACTTTATATTTACTTTGTTTAAAAAAAAAAAAAATTAAAACACGATTTATTTCGATATTTTGACTAAGTTCAGCTACACAAACTAGAAGTCCCCAGAAGCCGGCCTATACTGGTCTCCCTTCCAGTCGCCTGGCGCGGCGTCTCTACTTTCGCGGTTAGGAGAAGCACGGCTTTAGTACCCTCATTTACAACAGAAGCCTGCCATCCGTATTGTAAATTCTAGGCCGGTGGCTGTAAGGGGTGGAGAGGGCTGTAATTGAGGTCAGAGAAGTCGACTGCTAGCGCCGGCAATGGAATCGCAGCTTTAGGTTACTGTGGAGTTTGTGTGGCACCGTCTAGCCCAGTGCTCCGCAACCGGTGTGCCACGGCACAATGGTGTGCCGTGAGCCAATACAGGTGTGACGCGGTCAAATAAGACAATATTACAACTAAATAATTTTTCTACAATAATACTATAAATAAATAATATAAATGAATAAAATAAATAAAATAAATAAATAAATAAAATAAATAAATAAATAAAACAATACTACAAAGCGAAGTATGCTATATATCTATATATTTTAGTTTTTTGATGTGCCGCGGAATTCTAGGAAAAACTTTGGTGTGCCGTAGGTGAGAAAAGGTTGAGGAGCACTGGTCTAGCCGAAGATCAAAAAAGTGACCCTTCCATAGAATTAACGTCGGACAATCTGGGTTCCCATTTACACCGAGGGGTTAAAAATGCTAGTGGGAGCTACCTTTGGGTTGTCGCTGGTCGCTTGAGAAGTGAGTAGTCAAGGTCACAGCCCTTGACTGCCCACACAACCATCCAATCAAAAGCTAATTGGCGCCCATTACTGCCTCTAGCTATATATATATATATATATATATATATATATATATATATATATATAT
>JAFIDM010003189.1:31521630-31557992 GCA_023159025.1 Thereuonema tuberculata | reverse complement strand
TATATATATATATATATATATATATATATATATATATATATATATATATTTCTCTTAACCACGTGTTCGTTCTCATTTTCGAGAAAGAATCCAGAAGTAAGCTCCCAAAAACCGAATATGGACGAAGAAAGATTAATACAGAGAAATCAGAATCCTAGAGATTATGATAATTATTTTTTTTTTTAGTGTTTACCAGTCCCATTAGGTATGCTTATATATACTGCATATTTGTGTTATGGGACTGAGAGTTTACTATATTAGTCTTCGATCCACCACATCAGAAATGTTTTTTATTTCCCTGAAAGTTATTTTTCTTTTTGTTCTATATTAATTTGTCTTAAAATTCTGTATTTTACATAGTTATTTAGTCTTTATCCTAAATTGTTACTGCTTTTGTCTATTTTAAAAAATTTGTTCCAACTATATCTTGTTTTTATCTCATCAGCTACTATTTTTTTTCTTATTTATTACAATTTTATAAATAAATTTTCATTTATTTTTAGTATATATATTTTTTTCTTTTACATTCTTGTTCTTTTATTGTTTTATATTTATACTTTGTGTATACATTGTTGAATACTTACATTGTTAATTTGCTTATGTTTTCCATTTGTTGTTTATTTACATTTATCCAGCACTCTAGTCCGAAATTCAACAAGAATCAACCAGAGATTCAAAAATTATTAGTTTTTGTTTGAAGGATTTTTTTTTTTAATGTGATAGAAAAGATATGAGTACGATCCAAGTTTTCTCATTACATAATCGTATTGTTTATTCCAACTGAATTTGTTATCAATTTGTATTCCTAAGTATTTATAAGTAGAAATATCTTTTTACAATATCTTTTACGTTTCGTTGAACTGTTGATATTTTGATTTATGTTTGGACATTCTATTTCAGGTAGTTAGTGTATCGTTGTTATTATTTTTCTATTTTTATTTTTGATTATCATGATTTTTGTGCTTCCACCATTTATTTTTATTTTATTGCTTTTAGTCCATTTATGTATGTTGTTCAGTTTGTTTAGCATGTTCTTACACTTTTATTTGATTTTACATCTGTCGTGATTAAAATTACGTGATCTGCGTGTAAATAAATTTCTGCATTACTTATATTTTTATATATTGAGTTAAAATATATATTGAATAAAAAAGGTCCTAAGTTCGAGCCTCGTGGAATTCCTCTTTTTATATTATAAGTTTGACTTATGTTTTGTGTAGAGTAAATTATTTTCCAGTGAAAATAATTAATAATATCTTTTAAATGCTTTAAAAGTTATTTTGAATTAATATCATAATTATCACCAATGAAAAAGTAGATGAGCTGTCTGTGCCTGTTGAACAATAAATGTGAATAATTAGATTAGTAACCATGGTGATATAATTAATGAGCTTCTCTTAGTAAGGGAGAGAAAGCCGATTTGAAGTTCTCGTCAAGTAATGCCTATAGTAATTTCATAGCATTAGAAATGGATGAAATTAGCTCAAGAAGCTATTCCATTAAGTAAAATAATGTTAAGTTTTAAACTATTAAAGTAAGGAGTAATCTTGTAATACTTATAAATAAATATTTTATAATTCGTGACTGAATTATGGATGAATTAGTTGACCGTAAGTGCCGACCACAGAAACATGAAACTACGTCAATGGATTGTCGTATCATTAGGACTGGTGACCGAATTCAAGAAGACGACTAAACTAAAAGGATAAGTACCTTCGCAGAAATGCATTTAAGTGTAATATGCAAGCAACGATCACAAACCTAAAGTAGGTGAAATTTTCATTGAAATTTCAGGATCGTTCGAAAGAAGAGAATACAAGGATTACACTCCGACGTTTACTTAACATCGATGACATTAAGATGAACTTGAATTAAGTAGTTATAAAGAATGATAAGTGTAAATATTAATCACTTAAATTACATCGTAGTTATTCATGATATTAAAGACGATAAATGAAGATAGTAATTCTTTATCAGTAACATAAAGGTATTATAGGATTATTAATACTGAAATGCTAAGTAGTATGGAAAAGATTATTCTACAAGTAAAGGGAATAATTAATAAAAGGTTAAAGACACAAGTTCAAATATTTCAAAATGAAAATAAACATTCAAGAAATTAGAAAGTTAGGAAAATAGAACTTTGTTAAATAAGATAGAACAGTTACTATTGCAACATGATAAGCCTAATAGAATATTAGCAATTGAAGTAAATGCAACTTATTAGCTTCAAAAAGCTATTGTGAAGAACTAAATGTTATTATATATAAAAGGAAATATAATGTCGTACAAGATGTTCAGTGATTTTATAGTGGAATAACTATTTTTTCAGCCAAACTAATTAAACTAGATGAAACGCAAGATTGTGTTTCCATAAACAAAATGTATATAAGTACAAATTATCATACAAGTGTAAAAGATATTTAATAAGTAGATTATTTTCTTAACTAAAGGAAAATTAAATTTGTGATAAGAATTTAATTTGAAAGAACTTACATAATAATTAATGATGAAGATCAAGAACATTTGAACTCTTAAAGTGGAATTGTGTTTAACGAATTTAAGTATGATATATATGTATTCTAAGGAATGTGTTTTATAAATGTTTTGATTTATAGAAATGTTTCACTCAAATGAATTTATTTAAGGGCAACAACACATACTTTAATTAACTTTGCTAAACCATTAGAAGCTATCATTAATAAAGTACAGATTGACATTCTGAAATTAAGTTACGTTATATATAGCTCGAGAAATAGACTTTATAAATATATAAGCCGAAATATTAAGGTGGATATCTTCAGTATTATTTTATTATCATTATTACATTATATAGTAAGAAAATCCCCAACATTTTGTCCAATTTTAATTTTGAACTTTGTGTTCTTCAAATATTTTTCAATAATTTTAATTTCTTTTTTCTCTTATACCTATTTGTTACAGTCTTCTTAATAGTATTTTATGGTCTATGGAGTCAAATGCCCTTTTGAAATCTATAAAAGTTGTGTATGTTATTCTTCCATCGTTTAATGATTTGTAGATGCTCTCATTAACTTTGTTTAGTAATTGTGTTGTACTCTTTTTTTTCTGATATGCGAACTGGTTATTATTTAGTAGTTTCTTTTGGGTTACCTACACCCATTAACAAAAAAAAACGATGAACCTAGAAGGAGTTGTGCGATGGAGACAAAAATTGGTGGAGAGGAAGATTATGTACAGAATAGATAATGATTAAAATTTCAGACAAACGGAATGATTTATTTCAGAGTTACAGAGTTGTTGACCCACCTCTACCCTGAATGTAAGCTGCCACACGACGTGGCATAGAGTGATGAAGCTCCCTGATGGTTTCCTCTGATGGTATTTCTTGCCAAATTTGCTCCAATGGTCGGGCTAGGTCATCCACATTCCTGGTAGATGCAGTCGTCTTCCCATCATATCCCAGACATGCTCGATTGGAGAGAGATCTGGGGATCTGGCAGACGAAGTAAGTGTTTCACAAGCTGCAAGACAGGTCATAGCATCACTTGCCGTATGTGGTCTGGCATTATCTTGCTGAAAAATAAGGCCAGGGTACTGCAAATGGAAGGGTAGCAAAACCGGTCTCAGAATGTCGTCGACGATCGTCAGGACACAGTTGGAAGTGGGATAAGTCACTAAACACTATACGTCCCCAGTCAGTATCATTCCAACCGGATCGAGGCAAGCACCACTGTAATCTGGCCCATCGGTGTGCAGTGGTGAGTGGCAGGTGGCGTAGCGGTCGGTACGAGCGTAGATATCGTTCTCTGAGCCATCTGTGAATGGTCATAATGGACACTCGTGTGCGGGTCGCACGTCAGATGGTTGATAACGATGATTCAGGCACTGCGGCAGCTGATCTGACAATCACTCTATCCTTCCGCTCTGCTGTGGCCCTAGGTCGACCGCTACCTTCATGACGCTGAGATCTGCCATTGTCCACCCATTCCTGCCAGCATCTTCCAATCGCCGCATCCCTTCGATCCACATGACGAGCGATTCTCCGATTTGCCCAACCTGCCTCTTTCAATCCAATGATACGACCTCTTTCGAACTCTGACAGTTGCACATAATGAGCTCGAATCCTGTGGCGAGGTATCTTTTCAGTCGTTGAAAGGTTTCCTAACTCGCAATGCAACAGAAAGTTTCACTATCACGTTGAGAATCGCTTCTTATATACACCTGCTGAGTGCGCAGTTCCAATGCGCTGTAGCTCTCGCTATTCATTCATTGGACACCAAAGTTTAATCATTTGCATGGGCGGTCCCAATGTCTTGCATACGAAATTTCATTACAATCGGACAACTCCTTCTAGATACGTCGTTTTTTTATTGTTGTTGTTAATTTGTTTTGATAGATAACGTTCAATTATTTTTGATATGTTGGATTTTGGAGCAATTGGTCTACAGTTATTAAGGTTTATCTGATCTCCACCTTTATATATTGGAATCGTATATACAATCTTCCATGATTTTGGATAAATTCCTGTATTGTGTGTTTTTTGGAAATGATCCTTCAACAACAAGGATATAGTTTCGTTTGTGTTTATGATATCTATCGTATTGATGTAATCTGGACCGTAGGACAATGTTTTCTTTTGGTTTTTTATTATTTCCATAATTTCATCTTTGTTTGATTATAATAGAACCACTGAATTCAATTCCGTTTCCAGTATATTTTCGTTTTTTTTTTCTTATGTCATTATTTATTGCATTGTTTTCATAAGTATTCTGAGTAAACTTCTTACTTAGATTATAAAATGGAATTTTGCTGTCATAATTTTCTAATAATTTTTTTTTTTTGTCTTTTTTATTTCGTTTACCAATTAAGTTGTTGTTTAAAATTTTTGTTGTTGAGTTGTTACAGTTAAAATGTTGGTAGAGTTTCCATTTGGATCATTTTTTATTAATTTTCTATAGTAATTGTTTTTTTTTGTTTTGTAATTTGATTTTTAAATAGGTTACGTTTTTTCTTATATTCTATTTCCAGTTTTTTATTTTTTATTTTTGGAATATTTTATATATAAATCATTTGTTTCCTTTATTTTGTCTACTATTTGTCAGGTTATCCAATTTTTTTTGTATCCATTATTATGTTCTTTAAGGGTTTTCTTTTCATTTTTCTTTTTAGTATTGTTTATGATTTTTACTCTTGCTTTTTTAATTAGTTTATTTAGCTTATTTGTAATTTTGTTTGGGTCTTCTATGTTTTTCATTTTTATTTCTTCATATAAAAGATTTATTTCCTTATTTAAATAATCCTAAGGATTATTTATTCTAAAATTATTTTTTACATCATTACATATTATTTCCTTTTCATTCATTTGCATTTCATTTCTTTCCATCTCAATCAAGATTCCAACATGATCTGGTACGTCCCAAAGCAGGATTCCGGCTTTGATTACAAATGATTCTGAATTTATGAAACAGTGGTCTATACATGTGTTAGTTACTGATTTGGATTTTGTTGCCGATCATGTTGTTTTGTTTATATGATTTCTGAAGCCAAAGTTATTTAGCATATTTGTCTATTTTAGGCTTGTTTTATTATTATTTTTTTTCGTCTATGTTTTTATTTGTGTCACCTATATATATTGAATTTTTATTATCGTTTTTTTTTTATATTATCTTTTAATTCTTTTATAAGTAGTATTTTATTCGTATGCGGAGGTCTATAAGTAATATAATAGTTAAGTCACTTGTTATTAGAGAGTTTTTTTTGAAGTCACATATTAAGTTTTCATGCGCTGTAGATTCTATACTTCTTGATTGGACGTTGAATTTTTCTCTTTTTCTTTTTTTTTTTTTTAATTAAAAATAACATTTTTTTGAATCTATAGGGATTAAAAATATTTTTTTTGGATTAAAGCATATGCTCCAACAGCTAAAATAATGACTTTGTCAGAGCTATTTATGTTTTGGACAGAGGATTAGCTTGACCGTCTTCAAAGTTCCAAGAATCGCACAGTCGTCGCTTCTTTCTCATCCCACAAGTGAAAATGAGCATTAATCTTTATGACCCCCACTCAGCCTATGCAGGATCGAGGCACACTGTGTCAGGTGAAAAAATCAGCAATGAGTAAGCGCTCTACCCTGTCTGCTCTTCTCTCATCCCATTTTTCGTTTCCGTTTTTGCCCCCCCCCCCCTGGGCCATCCTGGGGCAACTCTAGAGTGAGTGACATCCCAGGCCGGATTTAGCATTGCACCTTCCCCTTTTCTCACTCACTGTCTTCCAATAAGAGGAGAGCTAGGTCCTAAGTCTCACTTGTATCCTCGGAAAATGAGATTTATCGAATCACCTCATTCTGTAGGTTGATGGGTAGGTGTATCGTATCATCCCTAATGACTTCCGATCCACTAAATTGATCTTCTTGAAATTTGGCTTGCATAATTAATACCATAAATTATCTAATTTTTTTCATTTGAATTTTTTACTTTATGAGTGAAGAAATCAGTCCATAAAGAAAAGGCATTAAAACCAAAATCATAATTTTTAGCAATGGGATTAATCCTTTTATCTAATCTAGTAATTCTCCGCGCTTTGGCATTATTAAAATTAATCGAATTTAAGGAAATCAAGTAAGCAATGAAAATTGAATAAATTTTGTGAGTAAAGGGAAAAGTTCTATAGTTTGTCTTCTGCAGATTTTATAATTAAAGATAAAGATTTTTTGTAATGATATTTGCGCCTTTCAATATAAAATAAAGATGAAAAAATTTTTGAAGGAAAGTAAGTCTTTCGGGAATTTCTTATTAAATTATATCTTAGAAATATCAATAGTAAAATTTCCCACTAAAATTTTCGTATTACTTACTTGGAACTTAAATCCGATTAAAAAGCAAAATGGATTTAGTTTTGTTTCTATAAGGTTTCCTGGTGAATATTGTTGTGACCAACTCGTACTTGTCTATCGACATGGATCCACACAGATAAATTTTCGAATGTAAAACTTAGATGTCTTTTTGTCCTTAAATATGCACGCCAAATTTCCATCCATGTATCAGTTCAAAAGTTATAAGGGGAAGGTAACACATATGGAGTGTCTGATTTCGTGAGCCTTACTCTAATATGAAATTAGACTAAAATGTAACTTTAATAATGCAGTATACTGTCACTATGAGTACTAATAAAAATAAAAAATAAAATGTTCATCGATTTTGAATAAAAATTTCATCTCCTGAATCACTAGTTCCTTAGTCATTCCATGTCAAATCAACCAAAATGTCGCTTTTTTTTATTTTTTTGTAGTTTCGTATCAAATGAAATAGAAAAATACATTTCGTTTGATATACAGTAAAACCCCGTTATTACGCTCGTCAAGGGACCATGAACTACAAGCGTAATAAGTGGGATAGCGCTATAGACGGGAAATGATTTACGAGATGGGGAAACATTTAGACACCATTTTACAGGAAAGATACTTGATTCTACAATAGATATAGTGCAAATGTGAGCTTATTTCCTTTCAAAAAAATCTTTGATTGTGGTTTGCCGTGTGTGTGCTACTGTTATGAATTATAACATTTTCAATGCGGTTCAAATAACTATTAATATCAATTGATACACCACTACTAGCAATACTAATATATTCTCGGAGCAGATTTAGTGCACTGCCCGCTATTTCACACGCCTTTTCTTAAATGACTGGGCCACTTAATGGCACTGATGCATCACGGGACTGATGAATCCATTCAATTACAATTTCCTCGGCATCTTAATATTTTCCACACTACTTTTTTACGTTTGCAACCGCCCTTCGCTGCATTGGTAAATCCATTCTTATTTTTTATTATTGTTTTCAGACTGGATGAGGGAATTCCTAGAGATTCTGCCAAATCCTTCTGACTTTGTGTAGAATTCTCGTCGTACTTATGGAGAATTTCCAATTTTTCACTTATAGAAAGGGATTTCCGCTTCGAAATTTTGTAGTAACTTACTGTATCACATACCCGCACTTCAAAGAGTTCAAAGATTCCCTCCTACCAGGGAAAGAAAAGAATCTTTACAGTGTTACATTTCTTTTCGATACAAAATTTCCGATATAAAAAAAGCGCTACAAGCGGGATTTGAAGCGTTATAGGAGGGTAAAAGTATACAGAGTTACATAGAAAATTCCAGGGACCGTATGAAAGGAGCGTAAAAAACGGGATAGTGCTATAAGCGGGAGCGTAATAACGGGGTTTTTCAAAGTAGTAAAGCACTTGAATAGGGCTTGACGATCGTCGGTGAAGGTCAGGGATCTTTCTAAATTGATTCTCCCTCAGGCGGTTCTGAGGGATTCTCCACTCGTTTGTAGAGTAAGATTGTAAATGCACCTTTCTGATTTCTGTGCTGATGTTTTCGTGATTTGTTTACTTTATAGTTAGCATTGAACAAATAACGAAAGAAATTGTAATGAATTGAGAAAGAAAGAAAAAGATTTGGTTGGTTTTGCTAAAGTCAAATTTGCCTTCGTGTAACTTTCTTAAATATACAGGGTCTTTGAGAAATATTTTTATTGTTTGAAAAGGATGTTGTTTGAGATTGGTGCAAAGTAAGTAAAATAAGAGGCAGAAGATTGATAGAAGAAGTATTCAGTTTATTTGTTACCTAATAGATCTTCAATTTCTCATTTGGTCACTCGGCAGACGTCCAACCGACAGTCTATTTCCTGCCACACACAGTGCATTACTTCTGCATCAATGCTTAACATGTGCTTTGCGGATCTTTAGCTGGTGCATGTTTGCAGGAGAGATGGCACAAAATCAGTGTCCTTGACGTAACCCCACACCAAAAAGTCACACAGATGTCAAGTCACAGAGACTTTGATGCTGACATGTTGCACCGAGTGTGGCAGGAACTCGACTGTTGGTTGGACGTCTGTCGAGTGACCAAAGGAGAATACACTGAACATCTGTAATGAATATAAAATTACACAGCCCAACACACAGAATAAAAAACATATTTACAATGAAAAAAATGCTATCTTTCGAATCGTTATGATTCTTTCTCAAGCAGGTGATTACAAAATAAAAAATAAAATGACAGTAATAAAAGAAGTCAGATGTTAAAATAGTGGCTGAGGTCATGTGATTGGAAGAGTCCAATGCCACGTAAGGATAGATTGCTTTTCTCCGATGAGGTGTTCCATTCCGTTAAGCGGTAAGGGGGATATATTGAAAAGTAAAAAATAATAAATAAAATAACATATTTAGAACATCAAAATAACAAATATACTGAAAATTAATAAAAACAAAGAATTCAACAACTTTTAGTATATAGTAAAAATTAATAGCAAGTTTAACGTCCGTAATCATTCATAAATGGAGAGAAAATCGCCAACCGGACAAAAGCATTCTCGGTCTCGGGAATGGGCCGCCGGGATAAACAACAATAAAATAAAAAATGATCCTGGGAGATCCAATATATTAACCCCTTGTCCTCTCACTGAAAGGCACTAAGGAAATTAATCACAAAAAGGCAACATGATAAATTCAGTAGAAAGCAAGTTTAACGTCCGTAATCATTCATAAATGGAGAGAAAATCGACAACAGGACAATGAATATGCTTTCGCACATTGGGTAAAGCTTCCGCGCAGCGAGCCAAACATCAACGAGTATATTCTGCTGATGATTCCATAATAAGGATGAAACAATTGTACAGAATTCTCGTTGATGTTGGCTCAATGTGCGAAAGCATATTCATTGTCCGGTTGGCGATTTTCTCTCCAGTAAAAATTAATGAAAACAAAAAATTCAAGAATTTTTAGTGAACCCAGAGAACATCATTGTAACAACAACTATCAGTTATTATGTGAAAAGATTCGTTACACTTTCGCCGGAAATCATTAATCTCACGGCAGATAACGGTAGGATTATTAAAATCCAATAAATGATCAAAATCTCTAGCATGCAAAAAGGTTAATTATTTGGGATCACCATTTCGAATAATGGAAGCTTTTCTGGGAGATACGTTTTTTAACAGGTTGTTTGGTCTCGACGATGAACCGGCGTTGACACATGAAAGTGCGTAAATCACCCCCTTAAGATTATGATAAATTTTTGGCTCAGATCTATCAATGAAATTATCTATTGAATATTGTGTAGGTGAGGTGACCATTATGTTGTAATCACGAAAAATCTTCTTGATAACCGGGAAAGACATCGAATGGAACGGTATGGACACAAAATTAGATAGTGTATTACTTTTCTGTCTCTGGTTATATATGCGTTCAGGAAAATATGCTAAATAATAGTCGATAAAATGATAAGGATAATTATTACTTAATAAAATGTTACGGATTACTTGAAGCTCATTAGTGAATATCTCAAACGAGCTAGAAATATTGAAAGCTCGACAAACAGACATACCGACGACATTTTTTCTAAAAAGACATGGGGAACGCTGAATGATAATTAAGAGTTATGCCAGTGTTGGTAGGTTTTGGATAAACGGAGGTATCAAATCCCGAGGAATTCTTATGAGTGGCCACATCCAAGAAGGCTATCTTGGCTGTGGTTTTCTTGCTCAATTTTGAATTTAATATCTGGTTGGATACTCTCAAAAATATCTTTAATGCCTAATTGAATCTGTTTACAAGAGTAGAAAAAGAGGTCGTCGACATATCTGCAGTAGACCGGTATGTGCACACATCCATAATCAAACAACATAAATGCAGAATCTTCGACAAAACACACACTTATTTCGGCTAGAGCGGCAGATGCCACCAGTCCCATAAATAAACCAATGGATTGCTTATACATGTGGTTGTTAAATTCAAAAATCTGAATATTAAACATCGCTTTGATTAACAATAACAAATCATGATGTAAGGTAGGATCAGTAAAATTAACATAATGCTTAGATTCAAAATGCTGTAACGCATCAACAATCAAATTAAATGATATGGAGGTAAACACAGTCTCCACATGCAATGAAAAGAATTCATAGTCAGAACATAAATTTAAGTCTTTCAATGTCTTAATGAATTCAACGCTGCTGGTTACTGCAAATTTGGAGCAAACATGCATTTTTCTAAGCATAAAGTAGATAATTTTGGAGAGCATTTCAATGGCGAACGATACACAGTTGACGATAGAACGTACACGAAAAAGACTGTCGCAGTCCTTATCCTTAGGTATCTTCGGCAGAAGGCGCAGCATTCTGAAGTAATGAGGGATGCCTTCGCCAGTTTTCTAGCCGTTTTTTGGACCAGATTTAGAACTTTTTTGGTTGACTAGAATACAATATCATACCTGGCGTTGCAGCAACGAATTTCTGGCACATGCTGACGTATTGTATCGTACTCACCACTACAGTAGCTCCTCCTTTATCTGTAGGAGTAAATAATAAATCCCTATTATTTTGGAGCTGTTTTAATGCTTCTTTCTTCAAAGGACACAGGGAATCAATTTTAGAATTATTACGGAGGCTCGAACGGATAATGCCTCCAATCTTTTGACGTACATCTGATTCAATATGTTGTCGAGAATTTTGCAGAGCTTCCTCAACGCGGGCCTCAGTCTCCTCAGGTTTGGATCATGCCAGGATACCGAATTTGAGACCATGGGCAAGCAGCTGCGTTTGCGGAGTTGTCAACTCCGTATCACTCAAATTGTAGACCCTCTTATAAACGTATAAACGTAGGTGCCCATTGCTATACACTAAGCCGGCTCAACTTCTTCACATGGGTTCGGGAAATTTTCTCATAGCATTGGAGATAAATTTGCGCACCGTATTGTAACATTCTGAAATACTGCTCTTTGCTGAGAAAGTTCTGTAAGTAGGCAGCGATAGAGCGCGCTTGTTGCGCAAGCCAATTAAACTTTTTATGAGCCTCATTGATTCTCGCTGTGAACAGTTTTGTTCTCAATTTACACTGCATCTTATTAATAGATTGAGAAGAATGCTCTACCTTGAATTGCATCGACGTCGTAACCAAATCCTGCCTGCATGCTCGGTTGAACGTAATCCTAGTTTTTACTGCCACAATTTTTGATTAAAGATGCAAGAAGAAATTGTACGTTGTCCTAATTCCACTTGGCATTAGACTTCTTATATGACCATCCATGGACTATAAAGTCCAAGAAAAAGCCAATTTGATATTAAAAATTAACGTGTGTGAAGTTTTTATGAATATAAAATTACAAATGGCCAACACACGATGAAAAACACATTAACAATTAAAACGATGCTAGCTTTCGAATCGTTACGATTCTTTCTCAAACAGGTGATTACAAAATAAAAAAATAAAATGACAGTAATAAAAGAAGTCAGATGTTAAAATAGTGGCTGAGGTCATGTGATTGGAAGAGTTTAATGTCACGTAACGATAGATCGCTTTTCTCCAATGAGGTGGTTCAATCCATTAAGTGGTAAGAGATATATACTGTAAGGTAAAAAAAAATATATATTCAAAACATCAAAATAACAAATATTACTGAAATTAATAAAAACAAAGAATACAACAATTTTTAGTGTATACAAAAAATTAATGAAAACAAAGAATTCAAGAATTTTTAGTGAACCCATATTTAGAAATATTTTGAACTGAGAGAAAATCGTTGTAACAACAACTATCATTTATTAACATTTTCGCCGGAAATCGATAATCTCACGGCAGATAATCGTAGGATTATTAAAATCTAATAAATGACAAAAATCTCTAGCATGCAAAAAGATGAAATAATTGGGATCACCATTTCGAATAGCTGTAGCATGCTGGGAGATTTGCGTGATTACAACATGCATAATAGATAAAGATACATATATCTCATCTAAGAGCATAGCATCTAAATCTATAGCAACAGCTAAAAGCTAGTTGCTAAACATAACATAGCAGCAAAGTTAAGAAATGGTGAATTTAAGAATTAAAAAAATAGGCAAGAGTCAAGAAAATGTTTTAGAACATTAATAGATAATTTTACTGTCACTATAACGATATTATAACTGAGTAATTCTTCTTAAAATTTTATTGGAAGACCAGTGATATTCTTTTCTTCTTAAAGTTTCAATTAGGGCTACACAATTGTAAAAGTTCACGCAAATTGGTTCATGAACTAAATTCAGTTCTAAATAAATTCAATAGGATTTAATCCTTCCATTATCATTTTGTAAATCTATAATACACAGTTCTATTTACAAATGACTTTTGCTTTTCTCAATATTTGAAATTAACAAAGTTAATTCTATTTATGAGATAGTAATGGATATCGCCTTTCACCTTGTGTGAAACTAATAATCTTCTTCAAACTTTAACTTTAAGCGTTGCAGTTATCACTGAAGGTAATCTCTTCTAAGTTCTGTCATGTTCCGTAGTAATTCTCGATGCGATTACTCTCGAAAATCCCCAGCTAATAAATCTTGAACTCACTTACTTGATTAGCTTCTCTTGATTAATGTCCATAACATTATTCGCACACGCCTTTGCTCCGGTTAGTAAATCGTCCACAAAGAATTCCTTTACTTGAGTCAGGAACCAATGTAAAATGGCGGCTAATCTTCCATCAACGGATTCCACTTTTGAAGCCAACAGTTTCTCCATCCAACTTTTCTAAAGGCACTTGCATATCGAAGGAGAAAACTTATATTTATCCATTCACTAATAAAACGTAAATTACAGAACGATAAATGATATTGAACAATTAACACAATAAACTTTCGTATTTGATTATAGTCATCTTGCTCCTATTATAGAAGCATCTCGCCGTGATGAATTCAGTCCCCAGAATGTTTCAATTCGTCTCCCAACAGTTTAGTTCAACAAACATAAATCACATCTCTTGCATCCATTATCTTTCTTTGTTTCGTGATCCACAATTGTTTTTATAATTCTAAAGCGTGTCCTACAGATCATTTCTGTATTGTTTCAGTTTCACTTCTTAAAGCCCTTGTTTTAACAATAATAATTTAATATAACTATTCCTATTGCAATATTGTTCAAGCTTGAATTATTCACTATAGACTAACACAACATCATGGTCACCTCATCTATGCAACTTAAAATAGGTAATTTCATCAATAGATCTGAGCCAAAAATTTATTATAATCCTAAAGGGGTGGTTTACGCACTTTCATGCGTCAACACCCCCTGCCGGTACATCGGCGAGACCAAACAACCTGTTAAAAAATGTATCTCCCAGCATGCTACAGCTATTCGAAATGGTGATCCCAAATATTTAATCTTTTTGCATGATAGAGATTTTAGTCATTTATTGGATTTTAATAATCCTATGATTATCTGACGTGAGATTAATGATTTCCGACGAAAGTTAAAGAATCTTTTCATATAATAACTGATAGTTGTTGTTACAATGATGTTCTCTGAGTTCAAAATATTTCTAAATATGGGTTCACTAAAAATTCTTGAATTTTTTGTTTTCATTAATTTTTATTATATATTAAAAGTGGTCGAATTCTTTGTTTTTATTAATTTTCAGTATATTTGTTTTTTGATGTTCTGAATATTTTTTTTTTACTTTTTTTTTTTTTTTACTTTTCAATATGTACTCCTTACCGCTTAATGGATTTGACCACCTCATTGGAGAAAAGCAATCTATCCTTATGTGACATTGGACTCTTCCAATCACATGACCTCTTTCACTATTTTAACATCTGACTTCTTTTATTACTGTCATTTTATTTTTATTTTATAAACACCTGCTTGAGAAAGAATCGTAATGATTCGAAAGCTAGCATCTTTTTCATTGTAAATATGTTTTTAGTCTGTGTATTGGCCTGTGTAATTTTATATTCATAACAACTTCATTCACATTAATTTTTAATATGAATATCTGTAAGGTAACAAATAAAACTTAAACACATCCACTGTCCATCCATGCCTCGTATTTTCTCCACTGTGCATCATTCTCAAACAACATCCTTTCAAACAGTACCATTATTTCTGAAAATATTTCGAATATTATATTAATCCTACTGAACTAAAAAATAAAGTGCAATCTATAAGAAATAAGGAAATAAATTACTTTAACATTTAACATCTTACTTTTCTTAGATTCATTTATCGAACCTTGCCAATGTTAACGTTTGACTTTTATTTTTATCATAATATTGTTTGCTTTTTGCATTTTTATATCTGCAATTCTTTTTGTATTAAAATCAACAGAAATTCCTCAACTAAATATTCAGAAAGTATTGAAGTTGACAACAATCCCAGTGATTAATACTTTTATTAATTTCAAGATTTCGATGCATCACTTGATATTAAGAAAGTAATTTCAGATGTTTGAAGGTTTTTAAATCGCTCTATTGACTAAGTCAATATTTTATGTCTTGTCTGATAGAGAAAACGCCACACCATGAAGAAGTGAATGCAGTGCCATACAAATTGCAGAGGCAATGCGCATATGCAAGTTACGCAAATGATTTAAGTTTCTGGCCAATCACAGGAACAGAGCGCGTGATATAAGCAGACAACCAGCATGTGAAGCTTTAATTCAAGACGTCGTCCCAACTGCGAGAAGTGAGTGTTTTTACTGTTACTGTCTGGAGAACGAAGAAAGAGTGGTAATGTCTTCAGATGCCGTTTTGCGCAATTTCGTCAAATGGATGCTTACAGAAGCGGTTTTATTGTAGGTCTTTGTACCGCCTATTGGTCCTTACACCCTATTGCGAAAGAAATACAACTCGATGCCACAATCTTTGGTTGCTTTTGGAGACACTGGCCCCAGAAAGGAAATGTGAACTGTCATAGTGGGACCGGAGCTCTGAAACGAACGTCAGAGCACCCAGATCTTCGTTTTAGATATCATTGCAAAGTGTACAGTTTTGGATGATCCGATATCAACACGACAATGTTGCGCCGATTGGCTGTCGCAGGTTTCCTGTCCAGCCGTCCGTTGTGAAGGCTACCCTTAACAGCGAACCATCATCACTTAGAAGGTTTCGTACTAGAGCTGCGTGGGGTGAAGAATGGAACAGTGTAGTGTTCAGCGACGAATCCCGTCAACGTGAAGTCAAGGTTGGCTTCCTATCAGCGCCAATAGCCGCACACCTCAAGTATGCACTCTGGAAACATTAATGGCATGCCGCTATATTGATAGATGCTGCGGTCCGTGGCACTAACATATCTGCAGAACGTACCAAACCCAGTGTTTCAACAAGATAACGCCCCGTCACATACAGCTCAGGTGAGCCTACATGCCTTGCAAGGTGTGCAAATACTTCCTTGGCCAGCCAATCGAGAATCTATGGGACACTATTGGACGTCGATTGAATACCCTCCCACCCCCACGAAAAGAAGATAAACTGTGGACTCGGAACAACACCAAATGGTCTACGATACCCCAGTCCACGATACCCCACCAAATGGCCTACGAATCGATTTTACGTCTGGTTCAGCAATGTATCTCCCAAAATGGTCCACTTCTTATTTAACATCCTGTATTTTAGCCACTGGAGCCTTGTCTGTATCCGAAAATAAAATCGTTTGTTTTGCATCTGTTTGGCTATCTGTGCATGCAGTTTGGTCTGTTTTTGAGCATTCCTTCATGGTGTGGCATTTTCTCTGTCAGGCAATGTATAATCAGTTACGTACTAATACACTCACGGCAAAAAAACGCCTCATAACCCTTAAACTTTGTAGACAATACGAAAGAAATTTTTATTGTAAAAAAACCCTATCTGACACCAATAAATTCCTGGTGGGCATACAATAACGTGTTCAGAGCCCTCTAGCGAGGAATGTATTGAATTGTAACAACATTCGGTGGACATACAGAGTGGAACATGCGGTTTCTATTTCTTAAAGAAACAAGGTAGAGATAGCGATTAGTAAACGAATCACAGTGCTTTTGCAACGTCTTCTGATACGTATAAGACTATATAATTGATATTGCTTTCATTTTCTTAATATTATAAATGTGATTGTTGCGAATGCAATAGGCGCAATTTTTGCGAATATTGTGATTGTTCTGATTGTTGCTAATGTTATTTTAATGTTACTTGTCTACAAACAGACAAAAGAGGAATACAAGTCTTCTGAACCTCACCAAAAGACTAAAAAAAATAGTACCAAAAGTCGCCAACAGGAAAAAATGTGGCGCTGTTGACGCACTTATTTGCATAACCGCCTGAAGTGTACAGCCATCATGATAAAAAGAAAGGCTTGGAGAGTACCTATCACTCGGCAACGAACTGCCTTCCTTTGGCTCTTATCTTACGTGACCGTGATTTCTTAGTGATGCTGTATTATTAGCGGGACGAGAATGCCAGTACTGCCTTTCGGGAATTTCGGCAGTTCAATACGCTACGAAGAGGACCGATGAGCAAAACAAATCTACGAAAAATGATTCAACGCTTTGAAACTATTGCAACTCTAGCAGTGCAACCAGGCCGGGGACGCAAAGCTATCAGTCACCAACACGTTGAAGAAGTTGCAACTGCTGTTGTGGAACAGGAGATAACGAATTGCAGGGTACCATCAGTGCACGGTTTTCACGGCAAACGGATATCCAATACCCAACGGTGCGGAAAATCCTGCATCAGATGTTGAAGTTTTACCTCTATAAAATCTGTCCTGTTGAATAATTGCGCCTTGGCGATGCGACCACTCGCATTGAGTTTGCATTAAGATTGTTAGCGCGTAAGGAAGTGGATGAAGCATGGTCTTGGCGGATTTTATGAGTGACAAAGCACACTTTTATTTGAATGGTGATATTAACACTCACAACTGCCGCATTTGGGCTGCGACTTATCCACACGTGGATCTTCAGATGCCTAACCACTCGCCGAAAGTCACAGTGTGGTGCGGCTTTACGTCATCGTGTATCGTCGGTACTTATTTTTACGAGGAAACTAACCGAAGTGGACCAGTGACCTGTACTGTCAATGCTGCACGGTATTCCGATATGCTAAAGAACTACGTGGTTCCACAACTGCAGAAAAGAAGATGTCTCGATTCGACCATCTACAGGCCGGATGTCAACACCCCACATCACCCCACATCGGATTTCAAGTATAGCATATGTTGAGGCAACATTTCTCTGACACCAGAATCATTAGTCGTGCATTTCCCACAGCATGGCCACCAAGGTCGTCTTATCTGAATCCTTGTGACTTTTGGCTATGGGGATTTCTTAAAAGCATAATGTATCGAGGACATGTCCCCAATGACGCTGAAAGATCGAATTACACTACAGGTGCGACAAATCCATTCTGATAAGTTGCGAGCCGCTATGGAACATGTCGTGCATCGCATGCAGCTCGTGGAACATCACAATGGTGGTCATATGGAACCTTATTTGTAATTACCAATAAATGTTGTCTAAATTGTTATGAAACCTGATGTGTTTTGTCTCCGTTGACAATTTCTCATTCATTACTCATATGCACTACAAACTTTGCAGTGCCACATTTTCCTCTGTTGGCGTCTTTTGGTACTAATTTTTTTTAGAAATCGAAACCGCTTGTTCCACTCTGTATGTCCATCGAATGTTGTTACGATTCGTCCAATACAATCCTCGCTAGAGGGTTCAGAATACCTCACGTTATTTTGTGTCCACCCGATATAAAATAGAATGTATGAATTGCGGGGATTTTTATATTGGAGAAAGCAAAAGAACAATTAGGGAACGAATCTTAGATCATGGTAATGACATAAAAAAATAAACAAGTAGATAGATCCGAAATAGCTGAACACTGTCTAAAGAGAGGGCATTGTATGAATAATAAGATAAAAACACTATGGATAGAAAAGGACTCAAAAACTATAAAAATTGTAGAAAGTGTAATAATAAGAAATACAAAGAAACAAAACTAGAATAGAAAAGAAGGAGTTGAGGTGATAGTAATTTTGTAAAATTAGTTGGAAATTTAGTATCTTTGTTATAAAAATTCTTCATAACCACACGTTATCCTTTAAAACTCTTTATAATATTCAGTGAAATTCAGTTTTTAAATTAGTATATTTGTGTTTTTGTTGCCAAAAAAAATATAAAATTTGAAGAATTATACTATTAGGTTTTTAATTTTATTGGGTTGTTGATATCAATAATGTTTTTGACTGAGGATTGTTATGATTTTTTAACAATATTTCATGTTATAAGTATGTTTCATGCTCGTGTCATTGCATTGTTATCATCGGAAATTATTTTAAAATAGACTTGATAAAAGAAAGAAGATTTCTCTTTTCAAAATTTGCTGTTTTTAAATATTATTTAGTAAATATATTTTATTTATTATATTTATTGGTGAAAGATGTGATTATTTATAATAATATGACAACTAGAATAGAAGAGATTATGAAGGAATATGGATTTAATACTTATAATACGAAAGTAATGTTTGAAACCTGAATTTTTTGGGGTGTTTTTTGGAAATTTTCTAGGTTTAGGAACCGAAATCTTCATGAATTTATTTTGAGTAATCCGTAATAAAAATTTCCAGTTTCACAGTAAATTATTACAGATTTATCCATTTGCAGATTTGAAAACATTAAACGTTGAAAAACAAATCAACAATTTTTATTTTATTTAACTTTTCACAATTGTTAATATTATTTTCTTTCATAATTTTTAAGATAGACATGAACTTCTTTTTTTTTTCCTCGGAAACTAATACTTTTGTAAAGCTCAATTCTGGATTGTTTCCTAATCAATGGATAGAATAGCTAAAAAAATAAATCGGACAAATAGAAGAAAAAGTAGCGCGAAACTATCTGATTTAACATGGAATGATTATGTACAATTTCAAAAATCTAATATTAAATTTTAATATTTCAGTATAAAAATTAATTGTTTAATCTAATAAAGGGTTTTAAACACTTTTTCAGCAAAGAAATAACAGAATTGGTTGCAGTCGTTGGTTCGTTACATCGTAGTAAGGTAGAGGAAGGTGTAATTACAATTAATATTGTAAAGGTATGAATTAATAGTTACGTTCATTACTGGTAAGTTCCTTTTCACAGGTTCACAGCTGCTGTATATTCTAAAGGATAACTGTCATTAAACATGTTCATATCTTGCTCTGATAGTAGTACTATATTGTATGAAATATTAAAATGGGAGATATAAACGTATATCACACATTTCAAGAAGTTTTCTTTCTTCTTATCTCCCTCAGTGTGGTTGTTTATGTATAAAGAGGATGCCAGCCTTTAAGGTTTTGCTTTTTTCATTGGTTAGCCTTCAAGGATCCTGAAAACTAGCCCAGATGTTTGGCGAGCATGGATATCGTGTCCTAGGAAACGACGATCCTAGTATTTTACTAATGGCGGGTTTTTTCACCTTTCTATCAATCGCAATAAAATGGTTTGACTCACCTTTTAGTAGATGGGAGGTCTGGAATGTAGTTCCTTACAAACTACCTGTGGCTACTATTACTGTCATTCATTCATCAGTTTAATATTGCATCATATCTGTTATTGTATAAATTGGCATCGCCTCGAATTCTAATTTTTCTTCTTTAATGATAAATATCCTCAACTTCTGCTCAGAAACTTCTCGTACTCGGTCAATTGAAGAAGTCCTAAAACTCAAAACCACCTATGTGATATCTGAGCTTTTAAACTTTCAAGAATGTATCACTGTAGAGCCTGATTTAAATGCAATGATAAGAACTTCTGGAGAATTTTTTCTAAGGATGTTACTGCTTTAAAACGTATACCTTTTGGCCTCGATCCCGAAGAAACGCCAACTCGCAGCATCTTCTTGACTCAAGCATCCACTGTGACTCCTCAACACGTCCATCCATCCTCTGTCAAGCTCGATAAATTTGCAATAGTGCTTGTCTGTTCATTACTAATCCCTAGTAATGCTTCAACTACCAACGTCCCTATAACCAAGGGATCAGCAGAGTACAGACGCAAAGCCTCTTCTCCAAATAGACAGTTTTCACATGAATCTTTAGTTGCCTATTAAACCATTAATTGCTTTGATGGCTACTCTCTGATTCTGTACCTGCCTGAGTTGAAGGAAGAAAAAGGAGTATTTCTGAGATATCAAGAAAATTTTCTTCTTAGCAGTAAAGTTACTGAAAATAATATCTACTTGATGTCATATCTTCCTTGCGAGTCTTTCTGTGCAATAGTTGTCATCTTTCTGTCATCTTTCCTAAGTCCCAACGTCCATCACAAGTTCCTATATCGCAGTGTACTATACTACGTTGCCATGTCTTCAGATACAGCTGATATCCCAGCTGAACAGAACCTCTTTCACTGCACAAATTCAATATTCTGAACAAAGCATTTTATGGGGTTCACATACCATGTCAGTCTAATAAGGGATATTATTACTGTTTATTCTAATTTTGGATTACTTCTAGTAACTCCACCTTGACTTTCTTGCTTTTTTTTATTAATTTAATTTTAATGGTAACCTGTTCGGAAAGGCCTGTTCTGTTCGGATTTAGAAAGGACTGAGCTTATGCACAACGGATCCGGAAGGCTTACCAGAAATATTCTTGGCATCTTATATTGTTTCCATTAATGATGAAATTCCCTTAATGATCTAAGACTCTCTGCTATACCGTACACCAATTTAATAATTCCAAGGAAAATGGTAAAAAAAAAATAGCAGAATTAGAAATCAAATTGAAGCACTTGTAGAGTTTGCTCTCCAAAAAAAAATCCATCTCCTTAACTTTAACAATAGCTGCAAACGAAGGGACTAGGCGCAGTCAGAAATAACATAATTAATTAAGAAATTGCAAAATGTAATCGGGAACCCTTTCTCTTCGTCAGACGATTTGAAATGGCAATAGAAAACAAGACAAAAGGAAACAAAGTTAACTTCATAGAGCCGCAGGCATGAGACTGGGAAATCCATTGCTTTTTTGTAAGGGATGGCATGTAGGGAGATCGACGACCCGCGAGGTTTGTGAGTCCTGGAAATGAAGCCAGATGGAACAAGTAAGCGTTCCTCCTCCTTGACTTGCTAAGTGTTGTTCATCCATTCCTCTTTCCCAAACTGTTCCTTCCTCATTCTTAATCACCCGGGGGTCTGTACGCATATATACAGATACAAAAGACAATACGAATATACACATACAACATCCAACACATACACTATGTAGTTACATGCCAAAATGCACACACATAAGCATACATACATACATAAATAAATACCTATAAACATACGTAAAACAGATATCTACATGTAAATGAAAAAATAAAATAAGTTAAGTAAAAGGGTTAAGTAAGTACCGATAATAGGGTCAGCTCAAGTCCTATGATTTTACTAATAATCTATGATTTATTTTAATTTTCGTCTTTTTTATTCTTTATTAATATATTTATTTTTATTTATTCTTCTTCTTCTTCTTATTATTATTATTATTATATTAGTGTCGCTAGGTGGCGACAAGACACGACATTCGTCTGGTGAGCATCCTAAGTAATTAAACATATCCCATTTGAAATAATAAGTTAGAACTGATTAGTGGAACAAACAATTCCGAAGAAGAGGACAGGCCAAGCGCAGAAATTTAAAGGTATTTAAAGACATATTTGTCAGCCAAAACTGAAAAAAAAACAATATGACTGACACCTGTGTTCGTCTAAGTCTAGAATAAACGCAAGACAGGAAGTTCATATACTGCATTAGTCGAGTACTCGTCAATACAAACAAAAGTGAGCAAAATTACAACAAAAATGCTTGCAATCTATATATACCTTTTAGAAACGTTAATTATCGTGTTAAAAGTGGACCTCGTTGATGGTCGCCGAAACTTAGAGGGCTCAGGGCTAGGGTAAGAGCGTGGAAGAAGAAACAAATTAATTGTAAAGATCCACATGGGAAACAGGCTATTGATGAAAAAAGGAGAGAGGCGAGAGCAGTATACAGTAATACTTTGAGGCATTCTAAATGGGAATCTTGGAAGAGGTTCTGTGAAATTGCGACGGACAACAATCCTTTTAGTTATCCAACAAAGATTATTAGTAATAAAATCAAACATTTTTCTGTATTACATACTTTGCAGAAAAGTGAAGATAAATCATGGACCTCTTCTGAGATTGAAACCACTGATGCTCTTTTGGAAGAATATTTTCCTGACGATCATATTCAGGAAGACGATGAGGTGTCCAAGTTTGATTAGATCGAGCTCTGCTGAATTTTATAGTTCAGGTACTCTCGATCGAAGGGTAACTTTATATGAGTTATAATCCATTATTAATAGTATTAACTTGGATTCTTCTTCAGGGCTTGATATGGTACCTGCTCGAGCCTCGCCTTTTATTTTTGAAGCTTGGGCGAGACATGGGTCTTACTGCTGAATAGATGCTTACTTCACAGCGTCTTTCCTAGGGTTTGGAAGCAGACCAGAGTGGTTTTAATTCCCAAAGGAGATGGTCGATATCGATCTATATGTATACTTCCTGTCATCGGAAACGTTTTGGATAAGTTTATTAATAAAAGAATTTATTATTACATTGAAAAAAATAATTTATTATCTAAAAACCAATATGGCTTTCACAAAAATCATAGCACGATTATGGCTATTCAATCTGTAGTAAGTTTCATTCGGACCTATCAGTCATCTAAATGCCATGTCATAGCTATCTCCATTGACATAGCGAATGCTTTTATTAATGCATGGCACCCAATGGTCCTGCGTACCTTAAGAAATTTCAACTGTCCAGATAATTTATATTATCTAATAACTTCCTTTTTATCTGACAGATATGTTACCTTGGACGCCTCAACTCATTTGGCCACTAAGGGTTCTCCAGAGGGAAGTAACTTGGGTCCAACCCTGTGGACCCTTATTTTGGAGGATCTTTTTGCCAGGTTTAACAATTGGAATAATGATATTGATCCAGAGGGTGCCATCGATATCCAAGCCTTTGCCGATGACACTTTTATTTTAATTAAAGATCCTTCTATTAGAAGGATTGAACATCTATGGAAATCATTCTGGCCTATCTTGGAGGACTGGGCCCATGTTAACAAACTTAGTATCAATAGTAAAAAGACAGCAGCACTCTTCTTTTCCCATAATAATATCTGTAAAAAACCCACTCTGAAACTTAATAATAATAGAATTATTTTCAAGAAAAATAACTTAAAATATTTGGGTTTAATTTTTAATGATAAGCTTACATGGCTTGATCATATTCATGATATTAAAAGAAGAGTCGCTGTCAATACTAGCAAACTTCTTTTTATGGCCCCCAAAAATGGTGATATGTCTTCCAAGATACGGAAACATATTTTTAATGTTATAATCAAACCCAAAATTTTGTACGTCGCTGAAATTTGGGGCGAAACCGCTAATAAAGTTAAAATGAAGATGGCACTTTATTCGATAGTTCGACCCTTCTGTATTTCTGTTGCACGTACTTATAGAACAGTCTCTTCTGAGGCTCTATACATACTATGTGGCGTTGTTCCTATGTGGATATAGGCCTTCCAAATTTCTAGTCATTACAAAAGGATCAGCAGCAATGATTACGAGCAAAGAGTTTTACCAAATTTTTGGTTACACCCTGCTGATTTGGATCCAAGCATTATTAATGACTGGAAGGAAAACCTTAGGAATTTCAATATTATTGTTTTTACTGATGGATCCAAGGTGGATAGCCATGTTGGCTTCTCTATTGACTTTAAAGATGCCTTAGATAATACCTTCGAAATTTGCAGGGAACGATTACCTGATTATGCGACTGTTTATCAGGCGGAACTGGGTGCCATTTCTATGGCAGTTGCTATGTGTGCTGATCTCTGGCAAAATTATGGTAAGAACATTGCGATTATTTCTGATTCGCAAGCAGCTTTACGCTCAATCGCTAGATGTTCTAATTTAAATAGAAACGCTAGAGATACGTATGTCTCTATTAATGAATTATTCAATAATAACTTGAATATTAATTTATTTTGGACTAAAGCTCACATAGGCGTTCCTGGCAATGAAGAGGCAGATACAGAAGCAAAACTGACCACCACTTTAGATGACATCACTTTCACTTGCCCGATGCCCAAATGTTATTCGTATCTTACGAAATTTAAAAAACAAATGACCTGGTGGCAAGAACAGTGGGAACAGTCTATTAAAGGACGTCCGCTTTTTAATTTTATTAAGAAAGTGAGAGTTGATTTACTCTTTTCTGACTTTATTTTAAATCAATTTTTAACTGGGCATGGGGATATTAATGTTTATCTTTTTAGATTTGGTAGAGGAGAAATTTTGCGATGAAAATATTGTAATATTATGGAAGACGAAGATCCTGAACATGTGCTTTGATGCTGTCAGGATCCACGTCATATTCAATTCAGGGAATCATTTAGGATTTTTTTAATCAAGAAAGGGCTACCTTTTCCTTGTTTAGATGAAAGAGTACTTCAACACCATCACAATTTTATGCAATTTGTACACAACATGAGCCTTTCTAGTAATGATTATTAGTTCCTTCCTGCATCTTCTTATCTAAATTTTAAACTATAATTTGTTGCGAACTGATAGTATTATTTATTAGTTTTAGTTGTTTAAAAGAGAAAAATAATAAACTAAAATTGCTTGAAAAGAATTTTTATTTTTCTAAACGTTGTGACTGAGTACAACGAGATTAATTTTGAATATTCAAATTATCTGATTGACGTGACGAGGAGCAGATCCTAATAGAGAGTCACGGTCAATCTCATTCAGTCAAGTCAGGTGAGACACAGAGACAGGGTCACTGTGATAGAGAGTATCTCACAGAGGAGTACGACACTCAATGGCTAACATCAATGACGAGACGGGAACAAGTGTGGCCGAGCCGAGCACACTTGCAGGGTCAGTAGAAAATAATTAAAGACAGTTCCTGAATATTAGTGAAACCTGATTTAAATAGTATAAAACTATAAAGCGAATTAGCGAAGAATTATTCGATATTTGAAGCCGAGGATTGAACGGTCAGGAATAATCGAACGGGACGTTTTCATGAAGAGAGAACAGAACGGAACTGAAAATAAAAGATTTTAGTAGGAAATTTAAGTGTAATTAATTATAGAAGACGAAAGGAACTTTTGTGAAATTAATTACGAAGAGTTCACAACGTGAAATAGTCGAACCAATGCGTAGAGAGCTTTGAAGACATCGTGGAAGGAAGCAAGTTTCCCTACCTGTTAAACAGAGAACTTAGACCCGACCCGAGCGATAGTTTATAATTGGAAAGATTCCATTTGAACAAAGAAGAAGTTTAGAACTTTTTATTTGGTTTAAGAGAAATAATTACTACATTAATATTCCCATTGAAGTTAAGTGAATTGATAAGGATCAATTACGAAGTACCGTTATTATTAGTGAGCCGGACCTATTCCATTCAAACGAAGGGAGGACGATTCAACGACAACGGTGGAAAGCGGGAAT
Organism: Thereuonema tuberculata; assembly: GCA_023159025.1. Lineage (NCBI taxonomy): Eukaryota > Metazoa > Arthropoda > Chilopoda > Scutigeromorpha > Scutigeridae > Thereuonema > Thereuonema tuberculata. Next base: position 31,531,686 of record JAFIDM010003189.1, on the reverse strand, counting down.
TCCAAATCTCATCCAAAGGAAAGATTAGAAGAGGAATTTGACATTCAATGAAGACTGGCGGGAGACACCTTAATACTTCTGGACGAATTTCCACTCAGGTGAACAAGCTATCGAAGCCAGCGAATTGTAAATACTGTATATTATTATTTTTGAACGGGAAAATATTCATCATCGTGAAGTGTCAACGATAAGTGAAAATTCAAGTACTTTATTGTGAATCGTGAATTTAGTGAGATTACATCGAGGATATATAGTTAGTCACATAAGGCGAATTAATTGAGCCGTTATTGTTAGGCAATCACTCGATTATAATAGTTCTAATTATCATACTAGATTAATAATAGAATAGCCATTTGTGAGTGTATAACGTGGAGACAATCTAAAGTATTGAACTTTAATAGTGAAACTATACTAGTTGTTTTACGTGGAAGTTTTAAGATTAAGGAACCGAACCATTGTACAGAATCGTTCTGAAAATTTACTCTATGACAAGTGAAATAAATCATTTTAAAATTTTAACCCAACTATTTCTCCTGATTATTATTGCTTTGCTAAACTAGTATGCATTCTGCAACTACCCAGAAACAGAAAGGTTAAGGGCCCAGCACGCTTCCACTGCGCAATTAGAAGGTAAATGGAATTCAGGAGTACTGGTAGAAAGTAGTTGGAGTGACTCTGTGTTCGAGTTGGTCAGTATATATAGCTATACTAGAGTAGACGTTGGTAAAAGATTTACTACACTTCAAACTAAGAACTTTGCAGTGAATGAGCAAGTAGCTTATGTGCAACATACTTATAGACTATTAATGGTAATTTATTATAGTCGTTATTATTTAGTAAGATGGCGTCCATGAAGGCCATGTGTGATACTAGTCACAAGTTCAATGGAGAAAATTACTCCATATGGAGACTCGAAATGAGGAATGAACTCATGAAGGATGGTCTATGGAAGGCAGCAAATATGTCGCTATCTGATATTGAGAAGATTGATGACAAAACGGAAATGAAGAAACTCCGTGACAAATCCGAAAAAGCATTCGGTATGATCTTCGAATTGTTAGAACATAGGTTTAAACTTTAAAGAGGAGTTTGACCCAAGCAAGCTAATTAAAGAGCTAGATAACAAATATAATAAACTTGACTTAATTAAGATATCTCGCTTGAAGTACAAGATATATAATGCAACTGAATTCGATGAATCCAAAGATCTAAAAGTAGAATTAATGAATGTTAAGATATTATTGAGAGAACTGAATCAAATAGGAGGGTCGATTGATGAGACGGAATTATGCTGGATGATTCTGTCCGGACTTCCGAATGAATATGATTCGACCGCTCAAGGATTAGTTCTTACTCAGGATACGCCTCAATTTACTTTGGATATTATTATAGATAGAATTTTGCATGAGGTAGAAAGGAAAAGAAAGAAATCTCAAAACACTAGCAATTCAACTGATATTAGTGCTTATAAAAGCAATATTAGTGAAAGTAAAAGTATTCCAATGGATAAGCGAAAGTGCTTTAACTGTCAAAATTATGGACATATTGCCAGGGATTGTAAATCAAAGAAAGTTGATAAAGGATTTTCAAGGTACAATAGACAAGGTAGATATAGATGTGATGAGTCACAAGAGTCTAAGGCAGTTAAAAGAACTTATACTGGGATTGATGAACATAAAAAGTGTTTGTTAGCTAGATTGAATACTAGAACATGGTTGATGGACAGTGCAACAACTAACCATATTTGTTGTGACATTAATAGCTTTACCGAGTACGAAAGATTAGAAGAACCCGTAGATATACATGGTGCATCTGTGAAGCCTATCAAGGCAATTGGGAAAGGAGTTGTAGTTCTGAAATGCAATGTATCACCCCATGAACTGGTTATGTTGAAATTGATTAATGTTTTTCATGTTCCGAACTTAGGAATTAACTTAATTTCATCGACTCAGCTTGCACACAACAATTTTGTGCAGACGCTTAAGGGCAAAATGTAGAATATGACAGGAATCATGAAGTAGTATTAAAAGCAGAACTAAGAGAAAATTTGTATTATGCAGATGTGACTGTAATTCATGAGAATTATAAAAGCTATGCTGTTTCAATTCAAGATAGAGCGAATTTATGGCATGAGCGTTTGGGACATCCATTCTACCGGAAGCTGGAATTAATTTCTAGGAAACAATTAGTGAGAGGAATGGATCCCATAAGAGTAAATACTAAAGAAATGTGTGAGTCCCGTAAACTAGGAAAATTGAGTGATGTTCCTCATAGAAAACTAAATTTCATTCGAAGTTCTGAGATCGTAGAGATCGTGCATACAGATGTGTGTGGACCGATTAACATCAACAATTATTACAGAGGAAGATATTTGCTAACTTTTACAGATGATTACTCACGTAGAGCTTTTGTTTATTTGATAAAGAGCAAAGACGAAGTTTGTAAAGTAGCAAAGGACTTTATTGCTTTTGCTGAACGACAGACTGGCAGCAAAGTTAAAAGTATAATGTCGGATCAAGGCCGAGAGTATTCAAATATAATCTAACCAATTATCTCAGAGATGGAGGGATTAAGCAAATGTTTTCATCTGCTTACACACAGGAAAATAACGGTATTGCAGAACGCTACAATCGAACTGTAATGGATTGTGCGCGGACTTTGTTAATAGGAGCAAAGATGCCAACTAATTTTTGGATCTTCGCAATAGAGTGCCAACTATTTGCTTAATAGATTACCACATGAAACTATAAATAATGACATCCCACTAAAACGTTAGAATGGGGGGAGGTATGCCCCAAGTATTAGGCATCTGACAAAATTTCGTAGCACTGCATATATTAAAATTCCAAAAGTAAGAAGGAAGAGTAAATTCAAGCAAAGAGCCGAACAAGGAATCCTAATAGGATATTCGAGTAAGATCAGAGGGTATAAAATATGGATCCCTGATCAGAGAAGAATTGTAGAAACCAGAAATGCAGTGATAAATGAAAGAGTGCCAGGAATAAATTTATTACAGAATAAGCCTGTCCGCCCAGATGAATACCGAAGTATTATAATTGTAAAGAAGAAGGTCTCAAAGACGTCATCGTCATCTGAATCCGAAGATATAGATGAAGAACAACCGAGAGTTCCAGAGAAAGAAGCTATATCTGAGCGAGATAAGAAAACAAAGGAAAAGCTAACGTTGGAGGAAAAACGTTTAGCCCACATATTCACAAGTACTGACGATGAATCTGATGGAGCGGAAGCCCCTAAAGAAAAAGAGAAACAAGTAGAGGACGAATCAATGAAGTTGAGATCTGGGAAAGTTACTAAGCCAAAAGTGCACTCACATATTGTCTGTTACAAGTGTGTAATTAGTGAGAATTCTAAAGTAATAAATAAGAAAGAGAATTCTGAGATCTATTGTAATAACTTTCATTTTCTAAATATGATGGAAATGAAAATATAAAAGTGAAGTATAAATATAAGTAATCAAAATAAAAATCGCATTTCAAGCTGGGGAGGATTTTGTTGCGAACTGATAGTATTATTTATTAGTTTTAGTTGTTTAAAAGAGAAAAATAATAAACTAAAATTGCTTGAAAAGAATTTTTATTTTTCTAAACGTTGTGAGTGAATACAACGAGATTAATTTTGAATATTCAAATTATCTGATTGACGTGACGAGGAGCAGATCCTAATAGAGAGTCACGGTCCATCTCATTCAGTCAAGTCAGGTGAGACACAGAGACAGGGTCACTGTGATAGCGAGTATCTCACAGAGGAGTACGACACTCAATGGCTAACAGCAATGACGAGACGGGAACAAGTGTGGCCGAGCCTAGCACACTTGCAGGATATATAGTTAGTCACATAAGGCGAATTAATTGAGCCGTTATTGTTAGGCAATCACTCGATTATAATAGTTCTAATTATCATACTAGATTAATAACAGAATAGCCATTTGTGAGTTAATAAATTATTCATACAAGTGAAAAAGTATTAGTAGAATAGAAAGTTATTCACATAGAATAAAAGTGCTATTACGTGATTATGAATAGCGAATTATATGCAAGAAGCATTTAGTGAATTAGTGATAATGTTATACCAGTGTCATTAAAGTGCGGAAGCGTGCTAAGTTAAGTTATTCTGAGAATTAAAGTGAATGAAGAATAAGATCATACAATTGTGAAAAGTGAATTAATCTGATTAGTGTATAACGTGGAGACAATTTAAAATATTGAACTTTAATAGTGAAACTATACTAGTTGTTTTACTTGGAAGTTTTAAGATTAAGGAACCGAACCATTGTACAGAATTGTTCTGAAGATTTACTCTATGACAAGTGAAATAAATCATTTTAAAATTTTAACCCAACTATTTCTCTTGATTATTATTGCTTTGCTAAACCAGTATGCATTCTGCAACTACCCAGCAGCATAATTAATGTTTTAACTATTATGGGGTTTTAAGTGTAGGGAATTTTTTTTGTTTAATGTTTTATCGATTCCCCATGCCCTGGTAACCTCTTTTTTTATTCTTTTTTATTATAAATAGTAATCTTTTTTATCATTTTTATTTGCTTATTGTTCTAAAATTAACACTTTTGCTTTTTTTGTTTTTACATCTTACACATTTATTACTTTTGGGGGCAAGGCCTACATTTTTACATCTCATTTCTGTCATCCGGTAGTGGCCGCTGGACGCGAAGACCTTCCCGCTTTTCATTTTAAATGGGGACATTTTTCCTTTTCTTTGTATGCTTTTTTTTTCTTTTTTTCGGGCTGATCACGTGATGGGTCAATGGGGAAGGTGGGGCGCGAACTGTGTCCGGCCCTTTGGATAGGGCCATTTGGCGGTCCAGGGGGCTGTTCGGGGTGGGCCCCTGCCGACCAGATCATACCTTATTGTGTGATTAGCCTGGCTTACTTCTTGTTTATTGTTCTATTTGTAAAAAAAAAAAAAAATAGAAAAAAAAAAGAAAAAAAAAAAGGCGGTTTGCTTGCTTTTTTTTATGTTTAACCATTTTTTTTATCTTTTTGGTTTAATTTCTTTGTAATAAGGTTATGGAAAATTTCATTTTTTTTCTTTCTCTCTTTTCTTTTTCTTTTCTTTTTATATGTTTGACCTTGGTCAAATGTACATGTTGTCCAGACACCAAAAACCTGCTATGTGGGCGACATTGCTATTTGTCTTCTTCTTCATTAAAACTAAAGTATCACATGTGTTCAAAAAAGCATCCTTTCTGTGGATCTGAAGTAAAGAAAAAGATATTATATGAATTATTATTAAAATCGTGCTTGAACATTATATTGTATTGTTTATTAGAGGTGAAGAAATTTAAAAAAAAAGAGAAATCTTTGGTTGTTTACAAATAATGACGTCATTCATGAATGTAGTAAAAGTGACATGCGCAGTGACGTGATATGTGTATTCGAATAAAAATGGCAGCGAGCGGTGTGACTGGCCATGTATCTCTGCCGATAAGTTTTTCAATAAACTGAGGATGACTTAAGTGAATGTAAAACTTGCCAGTCCATGAGTATTAGTGTGCATCATGGAAGAAGGCTACAAAGAGCGTCAATTCTTCATTGAAGCTAAATTCGACAAATGGATGCCGATTCTCCGATGGAGCGAAATTCGAATAGGGTAAACCGCCATTACGGAAATTCGAAAATCATCAAGAACTTGTAAGTAGATTTTCCCGTGAATGAAGAATCAATGATCAGAGCGGTCATCCCATAATTAAAGAACGTTACTATTAAAGAGAAAAGATTATTTTTCTGAAAGCTGAACTGATAAACTAATTGTTCTTTGATGTGACGAAATTCGACGAAGTGATGGAGGGATAAATATTTATTATTCTCAAGACAACAGTGGGATTAACTTTAACTAAATATAAATCGAATCATCAAGATAAACAGTTATTGATATTTGATTTAGTGACTCAGAATTAAACTATTCTTCTATTCGAGAAAAGTATTGAATTTCTTAAGTGAAGTTCCATATTATTAAAGTGACTATTATAACTAATGAAATATCATTGAGACTTAGTGCATCGATGAAATATCAAGTTTGAATTTGAATTAACTTTATTATTAAGAAGTTGTTTATTGATTATTCATCAATAAATATGTATAGATCATAAGGTTAAATTAACCATGGATTATCACATACGGTGTCATATAACCATTGCTATGGAACTGTTAATTATGGAGTGAACTATTAACCTATAGACATATTAAATCATTATGAATACTAGAAGTATTATTGAGTAATGAAATGAAGATTAATAATAGTGTTATTAGTCAGAGTATTTGAAGTAAATTCATTTTTCAATAAATTGTTGAATGTCCTTAAATATGTCTGTGTGTGTGTTCGTTAGATTGGAATAACCCATACAAACTCTGCTACATATTATTCATTTTAATAGGGAATGTGGCGCAGCTTAGCCACTGCTGCTTTTGCGCCATTAAAACACCAACAAACAACAACAATAGGGAATGTAAAACCGAACAAAGGTGTTACATGATTTCCAAATACTTTCCATCAACTCTTCTTACTGCACTCCAACAAAGTTCTGATCCCTCTTGCTTTCACACTCACTGCCTCATTCTCCTCTATTGTCTTTTCACACACAGGACACAGATCCGTCATTTTTTATAGAGAAGGACAGAAGAGAAAACCAGATGTCGCCGTCCCGTTCAATAGGAGCATCTGCTTGTTTCCAACCTGCAATGAAATGAATTGTAAATTTCAAATAAAATTTAAATAAAATTTTAAAGTTTAAATAAAATAAAATAAAGTTCAGTATTACATTTAAAAACCAATCCTTCAATGTCCATAATATATTATACTGTAAACATTTTCTTAAAATTATCATAGTAAATAATATCGGGGGTACATTTTTACCCCCCACCACTAAAGCACAACTCCGCCAGGGGGAAAAACCTAGGATAGTCATATTAGACCACAAATGAAGCCATTAAAACAATAAAACCTTTTGCAGCAATTATTTCCGATTCGTTTATTTTTTTGGTTTTACACTACTGGGCTATTTGATAAAATCTAATGGAAATAAAATGAATGAATGAATGAATGAAAGAATGAATGTATTATTATTATCTATTGCCAAAATATCCAACTTATATTAATCAATTATCGTCATTTATTTATTTATTTATTTATTTATTTATTTATTTATTTATTTATTTATTTATTTGTTTTTTTTTATTATTTATTCAATTTTTATTTAAATTCTTTCCCTTTGTTTCTCTTGCACACTTTCCGTTAACACTTGTTTCTGAATTTCATGGGAACCAATCGGCTTCTCTCTCTCTCCAGGCATCCCCTTCCCCCTCGCAATTACGAAAATGTCCCCAAGGAACTTTCACTGGCCCCTCCAGTCCGTTCCCGGTCTAGCAGTGTGCTCACATTGGCCTTAAAAGAAGACCACGAAGCAACTTATTGGAGAAACTAAAAATGGTAGTTGTTAGATATGCGCCATTTTTAATGTAATTAATATACATCTCCTGAAGAAGGCACCAGACCGAAATATGGAGTGAACATCACCCCAGAGTGGGAAAATCCCTCAAATAAGGATCTATCCAGTATCATGTCCCACTCCTCCTTTAGAACCAAACTATAAATCCAACTTATTTTTAAAACAATGTAGTAATAGGTCAGAAGAGAAATTGTATGTTGTTCCTTTTCTGTTTTACATTACCACAAGGCGCCTAAACAAATGGCAAATGTCTCCATTTGATTTAAATCTGCTCCAACTAATTTAAAAGACAAAATACACTACTTGATTAATCATTGTTGAATCACTGCTTTATTAATCATTCCGGAAGTAACAGCATTTCTGACATACCGTTTATTCTGGTCTTTCACTTCCACAATCTTTGAATAATAAAATAATTAAATTCTACAAACTTTTTATAAAAACCTATATTGAATACTTAATTGTAGTTAAGAATAATTTTGTTGCCAATAAACTGTTCCATCAATCTTACAACGTAAGCAATAGTAGGAAGTTATAACATAATACGTCTTTCAAACTTTCACGTTTCTGACACGCATCTACTGTATAACCTGATTTAATTCATTTTATTTGGAATTTATTTGCAGATTACCAGATGGATTTATACATTTATATAATATGAGGGTCGATTCATAAGTCATGGCAACTATTTTTTATCTCTTGAAAACGTGTTATGACTGGAAATAGGATATATACGTTTGAAAGTGTGTGACATAAAGTATGAAACGTTGCAACCAGATAGGGTATGCATGCAGGAATCGCTAGGAGGATAGATGGAACAAACATAACATTTGAAATTATCGATTTATTTACGTATAACCTGTTATTGATTTATTCATGTCTAATGAAACATGACTGGGAAATCATTGTATATTATATAAGGGGAATAGGGTGGGTGTAACAGGAACTCCCAACCCCAAACCCAACGTTGTAAACAAAGTTCAACAATGTCTGCTATCTGAGGTCTAGATTTGTTGTGAAAGATTATTATGTTGTTCACGGGACGTTTCTGCATAAGGAATGTGATACTTCAAAAATGAGATGTAATACTAAGCAGTTACAGTGTGTCCCTCTCGAACTGGATGGCACACCAGAATATCTTCACAGTCATATGCCAAAGTAATCATCAGCTTCGTGGGGGAAGGATTTTGGCGAATCTTTTGTCGCCATGATGACCCAGGATGACGCCTGATTGGATTGTCGCTTCAGTTCCGGTTCATAGACTCTTGTCCATTTTTCATTGATTGCAAGGATACGATGCAGCATGTCGTTTCCTTCGCATTAAATCTCTGTAGATTGATATGGACACAGGGCTTGTCGCGGCGGAGGGGCTTGAGTGCTTCAATGAAGTTTAGAGCTATGCTGGCGGTAGCAGTGCTACCAGAAGGGCCTCCCAAGCCAGACAGGTCTGAATCGAGAAGTGAGACTAACTGTGTCCAAACTCCCATACCATGCAAATGGTGAGGGTTGGGGAAAGAAATGGCGACCTACCCCAGAAAATCATCGCCAAGAAAATTCATGGAAAGTCTCTCGCATAATTTGATTATGGTACCTAATGGTGGGCCCCCCAGGCCAGTAAGTACACGACGTGATACTGGGGAAGAGCAACGATCCTTCGCGAGTAATGCAGGAATTTATGATACAGATGGGAGAAAGCCTCCAGGAGGCCCAACTGCTGATGCTGTCTGCAATAAAAGGAAGAATCTGCGCTGTTCGAGAATGTGCATGATAGCAACATGGAATGTCCGTGGAATGAGTCTGGGCAAAATGGATATCGTCAAACAAGAAATGAGGAGACTAAACATAGATTTACTCGGTGTTAGCGAATTGCATTGGAAGGACAGTGGCCACTTTCAGTCTGACAACTTCTTTGTGTATTACTCTGGTCATCAAGATCGAAGAAGAAATGGAGTGGCATTTATAGCTCAGAAGAAAATAGCCCGTGCAATTGAGAGCTATTTCACCATCGATGACCGCATAATGGCCATCCGTATTCGTGCTAAACCACTTAACATTACAGTGCTACAAATCTATGCACCAACAACAGATGCTGAAGAAGATGAAACTGACAGTTTTTTGCCTATATTGAAGAAACATTGAAAATGATGCCCAAAAGAGACATTATTTACTTAATGGGCGACTTTAATGCTAAAATCGGCAATCAAAAAGAGGGAACTATTATAGGGCAATTTGGATTGGGTGAAAGAAATGAGGCTGGAGACCGTCTAACCCAATTCTGTATTGAGAATCATTTCTGGGTCGCAAACATATGGTTTATGCAACCAAAACGCCATCTGTACACCATGACAAGCCCAAATGATCAGCATAGGAACCAAATTGATTACATTCTCTGCAGGCAAATAAGGAAGAGTTCAATTAGGGCTGTCAAAACATTCCTTGGTGCAGATTGTGGCACTGATCATGAGCTGCTTGTAGCCATATTTAAAGTGAAATTTTGTAGCTTCAAGAAAACTGCCCCATCGAAACGGTTTTATGTCTCCAATGTTCCGGAATCATATAGTGTTGAACGG
>JAFIDM010003189.1:31492933-31521620 GCA_023159025.1 Thereuonema tuberculata | reverse complement strand
TTGAACGGTTTTATGTCTCCAATGTTCCGGAATCATATAGTGTTGAAGTGAAAAATAGATTCGAACTTCTTAACACTGTAGACAAATATCCAGAGGAATTGTGGGAAGAAATAAAATGTACAATCACGGAAATAGCTGAGGAACATATACCATACAAGAAACGTGAGGAAAAGAGCAAATGGCTGTCAGAAAACACCATCAAAATTGCTGAACAAAGGAGAGTGGCCAAGTCTGCGGGGGATCAAAACAAAGTTGGGATGCTGAATGCAGAGTTCCGAAGAGCAGCAAGAAAAGACAAAGAGGCTTACTGGAATCAGCGTTGCCAAAAACTGGAAGAGGATTGGCAGAAAGGTCACACTAGATATCTCTTTGCGCAATACAGGAAAATTCGAACTCCCTTTGCTGCCCAAAAGGGAATGATAAGAGACAAAAATGGAAAATGTTTGTTTGACCAGAAGAGTATTAAAAGTAGATGGCTGGAGTACACAAAAGACCTATATTCCAGTACTAGAAAAGTAGAGCCACCTATCAATGATCTAATAGAAAATGAACCAGCGATCTTGATTGAGGAAGTTATATGGGCACTGCAGCACTTACCAAGCAATAAGGCTCCTGGCACTGACTGTATTCCAGCTGAACTGTTGAGATCTGCTCTACCAAAGGTTATCAAGGAAATTTGCCAGAAAATCTGGGAAACTAGTAGGTGGCCCGAAGAGTGGAAAAAATCAGTATTCATCCCATTACCAAAGAAAGGAGATTCCAAAGATTGCAGAAATTATCGCACAATAGCCTTGATTCCTCATATAAGCAAAATCTTGCTCAAAATTATCCAACAACGTCTTCGACCGTTCATTGAAGCAGAGCTACCAGATTCTCAAGCTGGCTTCCGGCGTGGTCGTGGTACTCGCGACCATATTTCAAACCTTCGGTGGATTATGGAAAAATGTTATAAGTATCAGAAAAACATTTACATTTCTTTTATTAACTATCAAAAGGCATTCGACTGCGTTGAACATAACCAATTATGGAAAGCATTGCAACAACTAAACATTCCTGTGCATCTAATAGAGATGATAAGATCTCTATATACTGATCAAAAAGCTACTGTTAGAACACAATATGGAGACACTGAGTGGTTTGATATAAATAGAGGTGTGCGACAGGGTTGCATTCTATCCCCGTTCCTCTTTAATCTGTACTCTGAAATGATAATAAGGAAAGCAGACTTGGAAGAATCAGAGATCGGTGGGAGGATTGGTGGTAGAGTTATCAACAACATTAGATACGCAGATGATACAACTTTGTTATCAGAAACTGAGGAAGGGTTGAGACAACTTGTAGGACAGATCAAGAGAGAAAGTGAAAAGATGGCTCTCCTTCTTAATATCAAAAAGACAAAGATCATGACTTAGGCGTGGCCTAAGTTTAGAGCAGTTAAGAAGGAAGGCACAAGATCGGAAAGAGTGGCGAGAGATGACCCATAGAATCGCCAAGAGTAGGATACGGCTAAATGGATAAAAACAACAACAACAAAGATTGATATGACATGTCTTGTACCTCGCTGTTGTTTCACTTAGGTGATGTGGCACCCATTTGGCAGCAATCTTCCGCACATGTAAATCCTGCAGTAGAATGCGAAGCACCGATGGCGCAGGAATATCTGTAAGCCAAGCTAATTCCATCACAGTCCATTGCGTGCTTTCCATAAAACACTGTTCGATCACAGCCACCGAAACATCTTTCTAAGCTAACACAGAACGTCCACTGCGAGAAAGATTAACAGTTGAGGCTCTTCCCCGTTTGAAGGCCTCTACGCTCACCACCTTGCTTCTACCCTCTGTCGTGCGATAGGGTAGCGCACGATCATCCAATGGTTCAGGAAGCTCTGCACTATACTCGCAGGCGTTGCGACTGCGCAGAACGGCTATCTTCACGTACGAGCGCTATTCAACTTTGGTTACGTCCATTAAACACCGTTGTCAGCAAAAGACTGACGTTGGGAGCGTGGGCACAGCCAGACTAGGGCACACATGCCCCATTTGGTTGCAACATAACGTATTACATGTGACACACTTTCAAACGTATATACATCTGATTTCCAGTGATAGCATGCTTTCAAGAGATAAAAAATAGTTGCCTTGGCTTATGATAGTTTTCTCGACGCATGTATTGTCACGAACGCCATTCGCGCCTCTGTGCTTCCGCTTAACTCTTTTCTCTCCTTTTTTTCTTTCCGCATCTCATTTCTTGCACATTTCTCTCTTTATTTCTTTACATATTTCTAATCTTTCTATATTCCTGCCTTCTTATCAAATTCCGGTGTTACAATGATTTTTCTTCCCTCATTCCCCGTCAACACAGTGCCTTTATGACAATTAGGCAATCTCAATTTAAAGAGTGCTTTTATGGAAGGCACACAAAAGCAGCCAGGCCATGAAGCCTATTGTTTCCTATATTAAAAGAGCAGTTCCCCTCTGCCACTGTTATAAATTGCATCAGAACCCTGCTTTTAATAGTGGCAAAACAAAAGGAACGGCCACTCCTGAGTTTGCATAAGTGATGCCAGCCCTTCTAGACCAAAGGCGACGATGGGGGCCAACACACCGCCACCTCTCACGCTTCTTGGGAGGAAAGAGAAAAAACACAACAAAAGGCCAGTGCAAGTGAAATCTAGTGGATCCACAACCCTGTGCAATATCCCACACTTTTTGAGCAACTTCGCCGTTCTGATCTGAACGTCCCCAATCAGAGGTTGAACTAGTCCCTGACTTGAGCACCAAGATACCTGGTTCCGCCCTAAATTCCCACTGCGAACATTTCTCTTATACATTTCTCTTGTCTCCTTTGGACGAGAAATCGAGTGGATCATCCCAAGCATCCGCTCGCCTTCGCAGCTCCCGTTCTCCAGACCCGGCAGACAACCACAAGGTCTGCGATGGCAGCGAAGTCCCCTCCGCCGAACATTGCAGATGATCTCCCGTCACTTCAGCCCTAACTGTGCATCACAGTAGCCGGTACTGTGAATCCAACGAAGATTTGTCCGATCGTGTGAGCCTTCCCGTTTTTCTTACTTTGTACTCCCTCTCTTCCCCTCCTATTTAGTTTCAATTAAGCCTTTTCTATCACCCAACGAAGTCTGTCTGGCTGCTCTCATTGAGATGGCGCGGGCAACGGATGTTTCCTCTCAGCTGAGCTAGCTTTCCACATCTCGCATCCTCATCCCGGGGACCTTCCCATTCCCCGCTCCCTCGCCAATCTCAATGTCATCCCCCTTGATCGTGACTTGTTTGGAAGAGCATTCGAGTGCGCCTAAAATAACACATAGCAGTACACAATATTTTTTTATATAATAATATATTTTTATAAAACAATATATTTTTATATATTTTTATAATTTGCTTCTATTGGAATACATAAGTCAGAAAACAACAAAAACTAAATACTTAAAAAGATCATATCCAGTGTAATTTACAAAGTTTTAATAAATAAGTAATTAATTGGTAAAAGTGAAGCTACTGTAAAGATAAAAGAAAGAAATTTAATTATACCTTCTAAATTTTAATAATTAACATTTTCATTATAATTTCTGCAGGTTATCCTACATAAAGACTACACTCGTGTACCAAGGATTAAGAATGATATTGCCTTAGTGAAATTAAAACGTCCTGTAGTTTACACTTATAATAAGTTCATCAACACTGTTTGTCTGCCTGATCTAGATATACCGTATCAGGAAAAGTGTTTCGCACTTGGTTGGAAAAAACGTTTTGGTAAGTGTTTGTTGTTCTTTATAGTTAGGAAATTAGGCTTTACCGTATAATTTTTATTAATTCTTCTTTATTTCAAATACAGAAAATACATTTGAAGTTCTACAAGAGGCACATGTAGGGAAAATAGATAGGGAGAAATGTGCTCAACGTCTCTCAGTGGGCAAATCCGGAGGGAATAAGTATGCTCTACCAAATGAAACCACCTCTTTGTATTGTGCTGTAGGTTATGAACAGGCAAATAGCTGCCCGGTAAGTTAAAGAACCATTTGAAACACAAGAAATCCAATTATTAAACAAATAGTAAAATACAAAATTTAAAATCTAAATAATTTAAGTCAAATAGTGCAACATATGATTAAAATTCAATCACAGTACATGATTTAAGTCTGTAGAGAAAGTTTCATATTTTATTCATCATGATGCAAAGTAATTTACATTCAAAAAAATTAATTAAAGTAAAATGGAAATTAATTTATTTAAATATTTTTTGTAAATTAACTATATGGTAATTACCCTTCGTTTTCATGTTTTCATATTTTCCAGGTAATATTTCTTAGGCTATTCCTAATATTTTTTACTTCTTTTTTGTTTTCTTTAACTGAACAGCTGTTGCAATTTTATTTGCTCTCAGTTAAAGTAATTTTTATGAAAAGCTGTTGTTCGGGCAAATTCAGAAAAAAAAAATCTAGCTTGGAAATAAAAATTGAAAAATAGTTATAAAATCCCTTCTCCATAAAATCTATCGCCAGACCAAATTGGTCTGTTGACCAAAGAATACATCAGGACAAGAAGTGTAACTTTACACAGCAACTATCTTTCATCAAATAGATTATTTTTAAAGTGTAGAATACATACTATTGAAAAATTAATTGTTTCATACATAGCTTTTATAAACTTTTGTATTAAAACAAAAATTAAGATCAATACATTCCTGGCCAGTTTCGAACTCCTCTTTTGATCTTTTTCCAAAAGATAAGGACACTTGGAAAGCAAAAGGTGAGGTTGAAACTGGTCGTGAATGTATTGATTTTAATTTTTGTTGTAACACCTGTGTGACAATTAACTTTTTTATAATTTATTTTTTTCTTAAAATCAAAATGATTCAATAGATCATTATTTAAGTTTTCTTCACAATAATTGTATACAAGTTATGACGCGGCTTGGGGAGCTTTGCTATTAAAACTAGTACTGATTATAGTGTGATAATACATCTAAATTGATGGACAATGGGTGATTTCAGTCAATATGCAGAAATTACTAAACCAAATCATAATAAAGAACAAAAGATTAGTTTGCATGACATTTCTCTTAATCTGCTTAATAAGCGCGAGTCTTGGTTTGTTTATTTTTATTTGTCTTCAAACATGCATCATTGTTTGGAGGTAAATCTTTACCAAACGTATCTTTACCAAATTTGGCACGGAAGTTCACATCCGTCCCAGAATAATGCATGTTCAAGTAACACTTCTTATATGACAAAGTGGTGTAAACTCTCGGGAGAGGAGTTTCTTGAAGGGTACAGATGTTTCTGAAACCGCTATAGTGGAACTGGTTTCAGTTAATTTTATAAAATTCGTTATCAGCATTTCTGATTTACTGAGTTACTTTAGAAACTAATCAAAAAGAATGATCAAAATTTGAAAATATTCAATCATGAGTCTGAATGGTCGAAGGCAAAGATGGGATAGTTTTAAGATGAGAAAATGGATAAGCAAACACGACTTGAGGCGGTATCGTAATAATCTCTTGTAATATGTAAAGTACAAGCGCTCGAAAACAGTAAATGAACAATGCCGTTGCCTGCAACAATAATTATGACTTTGGAATCAATAAAGCCCACAACTCCAAAATATTCTTTTTGCAATTACGTAATTTCAAAATGCCGGAAAAAGAACTGCTTTTTTATTTCGTAAATTTGCTTCAAATGAATATTTCGAAAGGATTTGAATTTCTTTTCTTAAAATTATGAATTTCCCTTAACAATCTAGTACTCTTTCCTATAGCGTACACCGATTTAATAATTCTCAAGGAGAAGAGTAAAAAAAAGTAACAGTATTTGACTGCTTTACATGCTATCGAAAACTTGCCTCAAACGCTCTCGAAAACTTGTCACTTGCCAGTTGCAGCTGGCCAATTTCCCTATCGCTTAACAAGAGAAGAGAAATTCAAGTGTCAATTTTCGTTTTATTCTCGTTGATAACGCGATTAAAAACGGAGTGGCGGGGAGTGATGAAGATATTCATAATAACCGTTTGATGAATCAAATTGAAAAACAGGACCAAACACACGAAAAGCAATATATATTTAAATAATTCCATAACTTGTCACATGTTCCGAGGCTTAGGCTACAGGCCTCTTTATCAGATTATAAAATAACAGAATAAGGAAAATAGGCTTTTCCTTAATTACAATTTCTATTAACAAACATTAACAACAATTAAAAGAATTTTTCATTACAATGTTCAAGTAAAAACAAGTATAAAAGCATTTTAATTAGTATTAGGATGTTATTTTTTGTGATTAGTTAGGATGTTGTTGTGTCGATTGATACATTGTTATATTATTAAAAAGTGTTTTGTATCGTGTTATATAATTATTACAATTTGCTTTGTACCATCATGATTATTTATTTTATATTCGATCATGATTTGAAAGAGAAGGAAGATGTTTCTTTTCTCTTTATTTTCCTGTATTTAATTTTTTATCCTGAAGAAGACCCGTCATTGGGCTGAAATATAGATCTGATGTTTCTAAGATGGAGAAGTGGTTTTATTTCAATACTTTATATTTTAGAAGATTATAAAATTATCGTGAGGATGAGATAAGTATAAAAGCACATTCGTAACATTTCAATGTTAATAAACAAAGAATCAACTATAGTAATGAATAATGAATTAATGAAGCTCATATTGTTAGGCATTAGCGATGGACACATCTGTGTTATAACAGATTTTAGCTTTTATTAACAATGATTTATAAAATTTCCATAAGTATTGATCAACAACAGTACCAAAAATGACTGGTTTATCCATCATCAAATCATGGCCTGTTTTTTTTATGATGGATCGTGGTAACATATTGCTTATTGCCATGTTTAATCGACCTGGCACGCTCCGCCATTTGAATTTTCACCTTCCTTTTGGTCTCTCCAATACACTGACATCTCTTTTCCCCTTTCTGACATTTAATATCATATATCACTCCAGTCTTGTTAAAATTTCAGTATGAGACATTTTTTTCACATTACCATCTAAGAACCTCTTTACCGTGTTACTAACCTTATTTGCAATTTTAATACGTACTTTAGATAAGATTGGAGTTAACTTACTTTGTAAACTTTCTTCATATTATATACTTACATATCTAATTGTATTATCCTTTCCAATTACATTTTTCATCTTTTTTTTTATCTTTCTTTATTTAAAACCCTAAAAATGATTCTATTTGTAAAATCTATTGGATAATTACTCATATCAAATTTTTTTCTAATTTTATCTAGTTCTTTGTACAATAATTCATTATCAGAACATATCTTTAAAGCTCTTGTAATAGCCAGATTCACAACATTGGTTCACAACATTGGTTTTATAAGAAATAGGGGCAGCAGAATTGAAATTTAAGGTGATGCCAGCATACATCTCTTTCCTATAAAGAGTTTTAAGAAAATTATCTCTATTTCTTTAAACAAGTTTGTCCAGATAAGATAATTCACCATCAAATTCTTTTTCCATTGTGAATTTGAAATTTTCATGTATAGAATTAAATTTCAATAAAACCTGATTTATATTCTGTTCCGAAACCAATAAGAATATATTCTTATTGGTTCTCAGCCCGATTGAAAATTTGTGAGATGAGCTGGAACGGGCTGTTCGCTCCAGGCCTACACCTCCATCAAATCTTCCGGAACCGCGTGACACACTCATGTCTGCATGGTACACAATACCTCAACAACGTTTTCAGCATCTTGTGGAATCCATGTCTCGACGAATTCAGGCTGTTTTGAGGGCTAAAAGAAGCCCAACACGCTACTAGGTAGATGTATCATTTACAGTTGCCGGATAGTGTATGGGGATTGTACCATAATTAATCCTTATTGTATTGATTTTTGGTCCGATTTTCTTTGAATGAAGATTTTCAGAATTAACAGCAGAGATTAGTAAAATGCTATTCACTTCATTGAGAATGAAGCTGTAAAAGGATTAGAAAGATAATAACTGAGCTGCCAGAAGTAGATCACATAAATCTTTCCCAACATTTTTTGACAAGATGCAAAGGTGATTTCAGCTAAACTGTATTACTATCAATCTGATTGAGAAGAAACAAATTCTGAAGAACAATATAAAATTGAAAAAATGGGACCAAACACATTAGATTAGATTAACTGAAAGTGGGTGGCAGGACTGCCGAGCACGTCGACCTGAAAGATCTTTTGTACTATCCCACGGAAAGAAGGACAGACGGAGAGAAAGACAAACACATTAATAGAGATAAAAATATATTTAAAAAATTCGTATTCGTTACATGTTACAAGGCATCATATACAGGCCTTTTCATGAGCCTATAAATAAATAACAAAAGCAAATTAAGCTTTACAAAGTTTGGATTGCAAATATTCTATTTTAGAATAATATCAAAGTATCAAATATCAATGCTAGCCAATTCATTATTAAAACAATAGATAACAGTTAATAAAGCTGATACTGTAATATATTTTTTATTGACAATTCGGTATTGTAACATTTATTGGATTTGGAATTAATTATTGATGATTCAAAAAACATGCGTTAGTATTGATCTGTAATAATGTTGTAAGTGATCGGATTGTCCACCATTATTAGATGGCCAGTATTCTTATGATGAACTGCTGTGAAATATTGGTCATTGCCCTTTTTTATGGCGTTGGAATGTTCATTCATTCGAAGTTTTACCTTTCTACCTGTCTCTCCAATATACTGGCACCCTCCCCCACCTGATTGACATTTTATTCCATATACCACTCCCTTTTTTTTCTTTATCTCTTCTTTGGATATTGTGTCACGTTCATAATTTAGGATATTTCTAAAGGTGTGTCTTGCCTTATTTGCAATACGTATTCCTACATTAGCCAACAACGGGCTTAGTTTGTTTTGTAATTTTTCTTCAAAAGGAATACTTACATATTTTATTGCGTTATCAACTTTGATTTTATTAATATTTCTTCCTTTAATATTATTTTATTAATATTTCTACCTATTAAATGTAGAAAGGTAAAAATTCGAATGATTGAACATTCCAATGCCATAAATAAGGGCAATGACCGATATTTCACAGCAGTTCATCATAAGAATACTGGCCATCTAATAATGGTGGACAATCCGGTCATTTACAACATTATTACAGATCAATACTTACGCTTTATGAATCATTAATAATTAATTCCAAATTCAACAAATGTTAAATTCCGAATTGTCAATAAAAAATGTATTACAGTATCAGCTTAATTAACTGTTATCTATTGTTTTAATAATGAATTGGCTAGCATTGATCTTTGATACTTTGATATTATTATAATATGGAATATTTGTAATCCAAACTTTGTAAAGGCCTAATTTGCTTTTATTATTTATTTATAGTCTGATGAAAAGCCCTGTATATGATGCCTGGTAACATGTACCGAATATGAATTTTTTAAATATATTTTTATGTCTATTAGTGTGTTTGGTCCCATTTTTTCAATTTATTCCCTCTACACACCGTATTAATGAATGATGAAGAATATAAAATATTGTTTGTATTCACGTTCACTGAAGGTTTTAACTTAGCGTTTTCACTTGTAAGTGCAAGTCTACTTAACAATGATAAAATGAGAAGTTGTTTAGCTTGACTTCATTGTAAAGCCTCTTAATTCTCTTTCATTATTAATAGAGTAGCTAAATTATATAAGATGTGAAGATGAATAAAGAACATAGGAATATCACACAAAGAAAGGATTAACAATATCTACAAATAAGACCTATAGTTGCATGCAGGAATAGTGCAATCACGGTAATTGCTAAATTATTGGTTTCAGAAATAAAAAAGTTAAATTAGCCTATGTTTCTAAATTGATTATTATCAATAGCTCAGAGTTTTGAAGTAAATTGGAAAAACAGAAAATTGATGAAGATTCTTTAATGGTTTCATTCGGATATTTAATATTGAGCAGATCCTGTAAATGTATCAGACATGAGTAAATATGTTTCTATAGAAAGGTTATTTACAAATGTGCTCAAGAGAATTAAAAGGAATGCAAACAAGAAATGTAAATACGTATTAGAACTAGATATTTGATCAAATCCAATTCAACGTAGATCTGAATTGTAAGGATTTGAGAATTAAATTTTCGGAATATCATGAAAATTAAATTTTCCGAAAATGTAAGAAAGATTAATCGTGAACAAAACTATGGCACCTCCAAAAGTTAGAATACAACAAAACCACCCATTAAAAATAAATTAAGAAATTAATTGGAGGTTGGCTGAAACCGACATATGAATTTTCCTATTTTCATTTTTAGAGGTGACTTATTCTTTTCACGATTAATTCTAATGATCTCCGTCTTGAGACCTCGCTATTTACAGATGACATATCTTAGCTGATAATCGCCAGTAAAGCATGAAACAGCTGTAGTGAGACGTCTTTTTCTAAATAATTTGGTCTCAATCACTGTTGATTTTGAAAGGAAGTCTGTCTTTAATGATTTTGTGTTTGTTTTTTTAAGCACTAAAATTTACTGAACAAGATTTGAGACAGATTTTTTATCAAGTGCGTTATCACAAATGTACTTGTTTTCATCTTAGAAGTTTCCTACTATTTCTTTTCTATTGAAGTTTTCCATTATAGGCTTCCTTTTTGCATAACAAAAGAGATAAGTACTTTCGAAAATCCCACTCTCTATAGATTCCGATGTGTTTAATTCGATAAAATTAGGGAGTGAAGGATTCAATGCGCAAACAAGATGAATACTTTAGGATCTTCTAATCAGATCCTATTATTTCAGATCCTATTATTTGGAGAAGAAATACTTCATCATAGCAAGGAAAGTTAGTGAAAGATGCTAGATTTCTTTCTTTTTTCGGATTTTTTTAGATGAATTCTCACTGTATTATTCACTGGTTTTCCATTCCCACTCCAATACAAAACGACCATTCAAATTCTTGTCCAAATGCCTAAAACAATAGCTTTTTTTAATAGAACCAATAACGACGTGATTTTCACGTTATTCTAAAGTAACCAAAAATTTTCTTTTTTTTAAAAAAAAACAAAACAAATAAATTAATTTCGGAATTCCGTAGGTCTCTTTGGGGCTTACGTCATTTTTCCCTCCGTATCAGCAGTTGGACCAAACGATTCCGATTTAGTTGACACTATTTCTTGAATTCGAGTGATTTAATGAAGTTATACTATTTTGAAGTCCAAATATATTTCCAACCTCAGATAATGAAAGAGACTGAAGGATATGATGCTGAACTGATCAGCCTTGTAAGAAGATATTTGGATTTTTTTTGGAGAGATGTTATTGGCTCGCGAATTTCTTTGTAGTGAGAATAATTATCTTTCTTATTGAAAGGCTTTACATGTCGGATCAGTTAAACTTTATTGAGCTTCGAAATCAGACAGTGAAAGAGAGAGGACAGCTGTTGCCATTCCACCAACTGAGCCAACAACATCAGATGAACATTCTTTATAATATTCCACGTAGTAAATGATATCAACATTTCTTAATCATAATTTTACTTGAAAGTATTTTTTTCTCCCATTGGCAATAAATCATAGGCTCAGTAAATAGGATCAATGATAATGTTAATGATTAAAATCATTCAAAACAGAACTGTAAGCAATTGACTGATGTTCTGTTGATAGAATCAAGAGAAGAGACAAAGACGGAGATGTGTTTGGTTAGACAAATATAAAGGACTGGACTGGCAAGATTTTTGCAGAATGTTCAAAAATGACAAAAAGATACACTAGTAGAGCCTTAGTCTCCAACTTCCGAGACGGAGACGGTACATAGAGCAGAAAGAAGAAATAGACGGAGACTGAAATGGTACACAGAGGAGGAAGAAAAAAATAGACGGAGACGGTACATAGAGGAGAAAGAAGACGGAGACGTAGACGATACATAGAGGAGGAAGAAGAAATAGACCGAGATGGTACGTAGAGGAGAAAGAAGACGGAGACTGTGCATACAGGAGAAAGAAGAAATAGACGGACAGTGAAATGGTACACAGAAGAGGAAGAAGAAATAGACGGAGACGGTACATAGAGGAGGAAGAAGAAGTAGACCGAGACTGAAATGGTACACAGGGGAGGAAGAAGAAATAGACGGAGACGGTACATAGAAAAGGAAGAAGACATAGACGGCGACGATACATAGAGGAGGAAGAAGAAGTAGACCGACGCTGAAATGGTACACAGAGGAGGAAGAAGAAATAGACGGAGACGGTACATAGAGGAGGAAGAAGAAATAGACGGAGACGATACATAGAGGAGAATGAAGACGGAGACTGAAATGGTACACAGAGGAGGAAGAAGAAATAGACGGAGATGGTATATAGAGGAGAAAGAAGACGGAGACTGTACATAGAGGAGGAAGGAGAAATAGAGGGAGACGATATTAAATCTGTATATTTCCTTATCGATGTCTCTTATTGAAAAAGCCATCATAAACGCTTTTGATAACACAGGAAATAAGAAAGATTTTGATGTTAATAAGGTATTAAGACTAACAAGATTTCTACGGTAAAATAAAACAAAGAACACACATAACTAAACAAAACACAAATTCACTGAGATATTTTTTGATATTTGTGCTGGAAATTGGAAACAGTACTGTTTCGAGGCTTATTGGCCTCTCATCAGTCCAAATTCATCCAGCATACCAAGCTCAGTGAAATGGGACGATATACAAAAGGAACGAACATACAAATCAATGACCCCTGAATTACAAAAACATCAAAATAAAATAAAGAATAAAAAGGGGTGAATAATTAAGATCGCTTTTACAATATTTTTCTTTTAATGAAAAAGTTTAAATACAAACCGTAGGTTTATTTGTGGATTTGCCCTCTTCTGCACTATTATGTACTATCAAATACGTAGACGACGAAATTTAGAAGCTATAAATCATGGAAAATCATGGAAAATCATGGATAATGTAAAATTCATGTGTAGGTATGTGGATGACACATTTTTATTGGTAGAAAGGCAAGAAATTAATCAGGTTTAATTGAGTTTTATTTTCATTAATAAAAACATCAAATTCACTACGGAGCAAGAAAATAATGAAAAATTGCCTTATCTAGATGGTAATAAGAATAGGGACATTTTTCATACAACGGTTTATAGGAAGGAGGTATATGCAGGCATTACCTTAAACTTTAATACAGCAGCGCCAATCTTTTAGAAAACAAATGGAATAAAACTAGCAGTTACAAGAGCATTAAGGATATGTTCAAATAAAGAATTTTTATTTGATGAATTAGAAAAAATCAAAAGAATATTTGTAATGAACAATTACCCATTAGATTTTATAAACAAGATAATTTCCATGGTGACAAATAAAAAAAGATTTGTGGCAAAAAATGTGAATAATGAAATTAAAAATGACAATATGGTCAAGTATGTTAGTTTACCATTGGAGAAGGACTTACAGAGTAAGTTAACGCCAATATTGGTAAATATGGATGTTAAAATAGCAATTAAAGCTGTAACTACTATCAGAACTTTCTAATAATATTAATATAGAGATGTTAATAAAATAATATCTGATAAAGAAATGTTAAAATAAAACTGCGGTGGTATACGGTATTAGATGTAGATCCGGAAAAGGGGAATGCCAAAATATTGGCGAAACAAAAAGGAAATTCAAAATTCGAATGCAGTAGCATAGTAGAGCAATTAAGCAGGGCATTGATCAGTGCTTAACAGTGGTCCACTACAAAAATACTGGTCACGAATTAATGATGAATAAACTATTCATTTTTGATACGATTGTTGATCTATATTTGCGAAAATTTTATGAGTCATTGTTAAAAAAATAGCCAAAAGATGTTATTGTAAGAATTTAAATAAAAATATATATTGTTTCTGGCAGAGAGATGTAAGTAAAAATATGAATCATGAACAAATGCATACGGTAGATTGTTCAAACACAAAACTTTAAGTTTCTCAAGATAAGAATAGATACATGAATTCTCTTCAACATAACAGCGGTTAGTTCAAGAACCTTTTGAGGTAACTTAACGAAAAAATATCTATGACTATTTGCCTAATTAAGAAATTCTTTTCTAAGATCATTGATCTTTTATAAATAAAATAAAGTGTGGAAATAATGTTCTAAGTTCCTTATTCTTCTATTATAACTCAGTGTAGAAAATGTGTTATAAATCACCATAAAAGTTCACTGCCTTTGGGGTTAATAGTTCCTTACTTTAAAACCTGCAATCTTGCAAAAGAAACTTTACAAAGACTATTTGCAGAGATGTATACTGTTTGCTTCACGCATTGGAATCTTCGTGTAGAATATATTTTTGTATTAGGTGAACAAAAAAACTTACTTCTTATCTTCTTATAAAGTTCTTAACGTGTTCCAAAATAACGTTGATAAAAGTCCAGCCCACACACAATGATTAAAAATAAAAACATTAAAATTTTAAAAAGTTAAAAACTTAAAAACAGGAGTCCCTAGCTTTCACCAACAGTTGGATATGGCTTCATCAGGAGAGATAGTTCGAAAGCCAGTCAGCTGTTCTATTTAAACCATAACGGACCAATGAAAAGGGTTATCCATTTCATTGGTCCCTGCGAACTGCAAAAGGAGCCGGCTGGAAGGCTTAGACATCTAGCAGAGATCAATGGCCGTTGGATAAACTGCCAACATAAGCACATGGCGTTGTTTACAAATAGATGGCTTTTCACCCGGTGGAGTTGTTTATAAACAGATCGCTTTTCATCTAGTGGAGATGAAACAGAAAACATAAAAAATCAAAAATCATGAAATTGTGCAAGCAAAAATAAAATAAAATAAAAAAAGAAAAAAATTAAAAATTTAAAAAAAAAATTAAAAATTTAAAAAAAAAATTAAAAATAAAAAAAAAATAAAAATGACAATGTCGAAATAAATTAAAATAAAAATAAAAATGAAAAAAAAGAGTATTTGGCAAAGAAGAGAAGAAGAAAGAGAAGCTAATCAGTGTTTTTTTTCCTTGTTTTCAATTTCTCATTTATTTTGTTTCTATTTATTTGATTTTTTCATATTTATTTTTATTTTACTTTATTTCGACATTTTTATTTTTTAATTATTTTTTAATTTTTTTAAAAAAAGTTTAATTTTTTTATTTTTTATTTTATTTTGTTTTTGCTTGCACAATTTCATGATTTTTGATTTGTTATGTTTTCTGTTTCATCTCCACTAGGTGAAAAGCCATCTGTTTATAACCAACTCCACCGGGTGAAAAGCCAAAGTAAATAACGCCAGATGATCTTCGCTAGATGTCCAAGCCTTCCAGCCGGCTCCTATTGCACTTCGCAGGAACCAATAAAATGGATACCCCTTTTTCATTGGTCCGTTATGGTTTAAATAGAAGAGCTGACTTTCGAACTATCTGTCCTGATGAAGCCGCGTCGCACTGTTGGTGAAAGCTAGGGATTCTTATCTTTTTATTTTCTGTGAAGAAATTAAAGATCTTTCCATGTTATGCGACCTACGACGATTAAAGTAGTCTATCTGCGTAGTCGAATCTGTCTTCTTCAACATGGTGTATGACATTCGGAATAGGACTAATAGTTGAGCATCTGTGTATGCTTCCATGGTTTTCCAGCCTCGAAAACCATGTTGTTAGGCAACTTGCAGTGATATCAAATATTTATAAAACTAAAAAAATTTAGTTTCCATTATCTGCCTTCATTTTGTTGCTGTTGTATCCAAGCAAGAAAAAACTCAAATTCAAAAAAAACAAGAAACACAACGAACAAACGAGAGAGCATCAATGCACCTTTTTAAACTAACAGAAGAAACGCGAGTCATGACACGCACATCAGGCTTATATGGTTGATCATCGTTTGTAATGCAGTAATAAAGTTATTTCACATCCATGACGAACAATGAATATAGTTTTGTCTTGCTTCTTATTTTCTCTCCGCATTTGATAACAATGGAAAAATAATCAGTTCAAAATTGCTATTTTAATATTAAAATTATTTATAACATTACAATGCCCGCCCCCCCCCCCCAGTATGAGCTTACTATTTTTTTAAAATTTATAAATATAAATTGAGATGTTGTATTACATCATGATGCTTGTTAGAACCTAGATCTTTTGTGAATATGTCCGTTTTGTTGTGTTGGCTCTCCACGTATGTGACACTGATGTCTTTATTCATGACTTGCTCTTTTACAATGTGGTGTTTTAATTTTATATGTTTGGTGCGAGTCTGGTTGTAAGCATCCTCGATTAATCGAATGGTTGGTTGATTGTCACAGTACACAATAATGGTTTTGGCAGTAATCATCTTTTGATCTAGTTCCATCAACACATTTTTATAGCTCATAATGGATCGACTGCATTCACATACTGCTACAAGCTCGGCTTCTTGATTAGACGGGGTTACTAAGGATTGCTTTTTACTTGATCAAGCAATGGCACAACTGCCCAAAAAGATTACATGTCCACTTGCGGATTTACCGTCAGTACGATTTGCGAAGCTACCATTTGAGTATGCGATTAAATAATCATCACTGGTTTTAAATGTCAATTTGAAATCTTTCGTGCCATTCAAATAACGTAATATCCTTTTAACTTTTACCATGTCCGAGTGATTGGGTTTATTGTTTTTCTCTCCACAAAAAAACGTGGATTGTTTTATTCGAATAAGAATGAATGAATTATGTATTCTACAAGTAATTTGATGCCGAAACCCGCGAAAGACGTTGAGGAAACAAATTGCCATGGATCTCAGTGAATTACAGTAAGAATTAACAACTTTTATGAACTAAGCAGTTTTTATTATTATTGCAAAAATTAGGCTCGAATATTTGAAATAACCAAACAATCGAATACCAAGTGAAATTCATCTAAAGATAATTTTAAAAGAAATTACGAGTAACACGATACGAATAAGAATAAGAATAATGAATCCTACAAAATAGATAAACTCAAAAGACAACGGACCACGTTAATACAAGCAACAAGTCGCATTTTGAATCTAGCTGAAGTTAGAATTAAATAAGACATTATCCGATTTACATACAGTTAAAAGATATTATGCACAACTAAAGGTGAAGGAAATGGCCTTAAAAGATATTAACAAGGAAATAAGAAGTTATCTTGATGGCGATGCCCTTATCTTGATCAGGGCATCATTATCTTTCGATGCCCCGATCGAAATCGAATATGAAGAAAAAATCATTAATGGATACACAGATTTGATGGGATTTTGCGAGGAATCAAAAGATGCGCAGAACCTCAGCCAGAACACGGAAACATCAAATACGACTATGAGAGGGTCCCGGCTCAGCTACGAAATAGAATAGTTAAAACTTCCCAAAATTAATTTACCAAATTTCAGCGAAGAGATAACAAAATGGACGGAGTTTTGGCCGTGTCTCAATCTAACAATGATTTAAAACCAACAATGATTTAAAACCAGCGCTAAGGGTAGTGAAGGGATTGGCTATCAATGATAAGAACTACGATGTAGCTGTAGAACTTTTGACTAACAGATATGGAAAGAAGGAAGTCATCATTAATGAACATATGAAAGCTCTGCGAAACCTAACCGAAGATATGAAAGCTCTATTAAACGGGTACAAGATGTCATTGTTTTAAGAAATTTATTGGATCATTGTGAATATAATATGAGGAGTTTGGAGACAATGGAGTTTGATACCAAATCATTCGGGTCACTGCTGTGTCATTTGATGATGAGTTCCGGATATCGTATGAATTGACTTTACGAAGAAATAGGCTACTCAGCGGAATGGGAAGTGAACAAATTCATCTTAAAACCATAAGAAAAGAATCGGATTTTTTTGTTGAAAAGAATCGGATCATAAGACACACACAGTAAAAACACGAGAAAAAGATAAACTAGGAACAGCAGCCACGCTGTATACTGGAGCTGATAAATGTGTCTTCTGTGATGAGACAGATCATTTAAGCAGAAATTGTCCATTGGATGAAATCAAAAGAAGAGAAGAAAGTAAGAAGCGACGTTTATGTTTTCGATGTCTACGATCTAATCACCGGATACAACATTGTCGAAGTCAAGGCAAATGTTGGAATTGCGGATGAGATCACCACAGCTGGGATTGCATGAATAAGGAACGTGAACAAACAAATCAGGAAAACAAATCGGTTGCAACAATAATATGAGAACTGCCAAGCGTATTCCTTCATACGGTGATAGCGAAGATAAAAAACGAAAAGCAAGTCAAGAACGTGCGATGTCTGCTGAATGGAGGAAGCGAGGGTACATTCATTTCTAAGAGACTAGTTGATGAACTTTCATTCCTACAGTCAGCGTTTCGTTTTTGCTAATGCCGGGCTCGAAGAATTGAAACTATTGGCCTTAACATGGGGCGAGAAGTGTGAGCATTTAGTCGACGAAACGTTGCCCAGGATACGCCATAGGAGGCAGCTCAAGCTATACCCACAGAAACGGATTAAACACCGAAGGAGAAAGACCATCCATGCCGATGCCCGGATTCGAACCCACGTTCAGACACATCGGCCTCACGGCAGATCATCGGCTAGACCGCTCGGCTATGCCGGAACGGCAATGAAGTCAACGTGATTTCGTTAAGCCTAACTCATCCATCCAAGGAGAACGTGTCGGTGCAAACAAAGCCATTGGGGTAACGTTCACAACATTGCCAAATCGAGCTCATGATGCAACTTGACGTAAGATCCTACGAAACAAAGGTGTTACATTCGTGACATGGACAGGCAAACAAGATAAAGAAATCCATTTATTAATTGGAGCAGATAATTATTAGAAGTTAGCGTTGGTTAAATCTGTTAGCATTACACCGGAACTACGAGCCATCAAAACGAAATTTGGTCTTATGGGACATCAAATGTAAATGAATCAGGAGATCAACTTGCGACGACGATAGTTGTAATCCGAACTGCTATAAGTAAAACTACAAATTACATCCTACGAAAATTTTGGGAAAAAGAGGGCATAGGAATAGTTCCCGAAAAGCTGATTGATCTTCCAGAGTAGGAAGGAGTAATTCACTTCAAGCAATCCGTCTCATGGAATGGGGAGCTGTACAAAATGCAGTTACCATTGAAACTGGACTATAAAGGATTAAACAATAACAAAGAAATGGCGTTGAGACGATTTTGACATTACTAAGAAAATTACAACGTGAACCGGACACCTTAAGAAGATATCACGGGGTATTAACCACACAGATAAGAGATGGAGTAATAGAAGAAATAGCTGATGACAAAATACAGACAGGCAATTTTGAAGTACGACGCTTCTTCACATGGAAAGGGTTCGAAATCCCTAACGATTGTCTATACAAGGAACCCAACCAGCTAAGAAAGATTGGAGAGATCTTGATCGAATTCAGAACTGGAGAAATCGGAATTACAAGTGATATCAAGCAGGCAATCCACCGAGTATCTGTTTCAACGAAGGATCGAGATGCTCGAAGGTTCTTCTGAATAACAGAAATAAAGAACATGGACGGTTGCAGTTAAGGACATACAGATCTACACGAGTAATGTTCGGAACGAAAGCAAGCCCCTTTTTGCTAAATGTCACAATAAGACATCATTTGGACGAAACACGAGATCAGTTCCCGTCAACATGTCTGAGATTGATGGAGAAATTCTATGTAGATGATTTGGTTGACAGTCTGTAGGCGGACAAAGAAGCTTACAATCTTGTTTTGGGAAGCAAACTCACATAACATAAAGCGTTGGCCCAACGTTGGCTGATGGTTGGCACTGTTGGGGAATGGTTGGTGGTTTTGCCAACCGAATGCCAACATTGGACCAACCTCGGCATGCAGGAGTTGGGCCTACGTTATGAAAACATCGTTGGAACAACGTTGTTTTTTGGTTGGCAAATTAAAAGCGACAAATTATGTATCATGTTTCTATATTCCTGGCAAATTAAAATACATATATAATTTTAAAATTAAAATAATGATTTCATTGCATGAAATTTAAATGTTAAAATTACGCTGGGCAACACCCTAAGTAGAAGCGCCGCCTAGCCAAGCTCCGGAAGAGGGAGCCACCAACACCTCCGTGTTCGCAGTCCGTGCGTTGATTCGAACATTTCGTTGATTTCGCATTTTGATTGTTCTTTTGAAGAGTGAAATTGCAGTTCTTATCAATCGAATATAATGTTTTTACACAATTCTTTGTGGAGAATCTGGAGATAACAAAGATAAGACCCTTTTTATTTGATATAATTTAAAATACTTTTGAAATATATCTTAAGGAATTCATTAGGCCTAACACTTTTAGAGCAAGCAGATCACATGTGAATTTCGAATAATGAATGTATGTTAGTTTCTTTCTGCATTTAAAGTTTAAAAAAAACACTTAGAAATCAATGAATATTTCGTAAATTACATGATAATTAAATTTTATAATGGATATATCATCGCTATTAGTAATGAAATTTTGAAACCTAATTAAATCTGTTTGGTAATGTTGTTTATCAGTTCGAATTACAAAATTTTAGTTAAAAAAAAATTTTTTTTCAATCTTAACTATTTTATATTTTCTTTTCTCTTAATTATTGGTTCTTTAATTAACATTGGTTGAAGGAAATCCTTAAAATTTTAATTCCTTTAAAAATAAAAATGAATGTGTTTAAAACAAATACCTGTTGTGCTTCATAATTATACTAACAGAATAATATAATTGGATTTAATTTAAGTAAATAATAACGCGCATTTCAAAAATGTGGATATTTTCTGTAATGAGGAGATGCTGACAGAAATAAAATGAGATTTCGTTTGTTTTGTGTTCACGATTTTAAATGTATATTTATAAACAGTCGTTTAAAGAAAACAATCTTAGTTGTTTGAATAACTTAATCTGCTAAAACTATAAAAATTATGAAATCATCACAAAAAGAAGTTGATAAAAGAAATTATATCTATAGAAATTGCAGAATTTTCGGCAATTTTTAATTTTCTGTCAGGCCAAAGAACATAATTTGAAATCCACTGACACCCATTTCCATAATTTAGCTTTACACGTAAAAAAAATTAATAATATATAAGTTTGTGAAGTACACAAAAAAAATTAAATATCTGGGCTTAATAACTGACAAATTTGTTGGAATAATCAAATTAAAATATTACATAAAAATTTAAAACTGAAAAGTCAAACTAATGTACATATTCTATCATATAAAAGACATACTTCCAACGTGGATTAAAATATTATATAATGCTTTTTTCGATTCAAACATATAAATTACGCTGCTAACATTTGAGCCAACACCAATGACAGTTGTTTAAAATCTATAATTAATCTGCAAAATAAAATTTTAAAGTTAATTTTTTTAAAGCAAAATGTAAATGATGAAAGCATAATATTAAATAAGAAGCTTCAATGTATGATAGTATACAAAATCCAAAAAAAAATTCATGTACAATATACTAATTAAAAACTATTATAAAATTTTTGCGTATAAGAAAGAAGACAAACAAAAATCCTCATATAATCTAATACAATTCAAGTTGAAATAAAATTCAATAAACACACATTTTTATAAGTTTCAAAATATATATATATATATATATATATATATATATATATATTAAAGGAATTTGTATAAGCCCTGTGCAAGGGCTTGAAAACCGGTTTTCACAATGTGATGTATACAAATTCCTTTAATATATATATTTTTTGAAACTTACAAAAATGTGTGTTTATTGAATTTTATTTCAACTTGAATCGTAGTAACTATTATTGACACACGTTAAATACATATCACATCATATAATCTAAGAAACAAGAAAAATATCCGTCTTCCCTATCCTCTTACATATAATGAATATGGAAAGAGGCATTTTAACTATATACTTGAAAATTAATTCAACAACCTAGATGAAAAAGAAAAATATATATTAAATAGAAGAATATCCAATGGGAAGAAACTATTAAAAAAGTTGCTGATAAAATATAATAAGAAAGAATTTCTATTGTTCAATTGTTTTCATTGTAATTGTAAATCCAATATGTAATATTGCTATCGACCGTTTGGGCTCCTGCGGTGGCGGAGGGGTACAGAATGCGACGTGAGCCAGAGCTTTAAAAACCAAAGAGATTTTATTATTTAAGATCAGTGATGAGATACAGATAATTTCAAATAACGAAAGAGAGCTGCGGATAGGCTGACTTCTCCACAGTCTTCTTAACGGTAAGCGGACGTCTCAGGATTCTTCCGGGGACGGGTGCTGTGATTCCGGCGTCGGATGTCTTCCACGATGCCTTCCTAACGATCGCCGGTCGTCCCAGGGATCTACCGGGGGCGAGTGCTCTGATCTCGACGTCGGTTGTCTTCCACGATGCCTTCCTAACGATCGGCGGTCGTCTCAGGGTTCTACCGGGGACGGGTGCTCTGATCTCGGCGAAGGTTGTCTTCCACGATGCCTTCCTAATGATCGGCGGTCGTCTCAGGGTTCTACCGGGGACTGGTGCACAGATCTCGGCGTCGGTTGTCTTCCACGATGCCTTATGTCTAACGAAAATACCAGGCTCGGCTTTTCACAGGCTTCTCTCATAGGCGGCTGCCCAATGAACCTCTTCTGCTTCTCTCTATCTCCTGGCCGGAGACTCTCTAGTGATTGGGAAGCACGAAACTTTCACTTCCCTCTAGCTTCGGGTAGGGACCTTCTACCTGAGCTCCTGTCCAAGACCAGTTCTCGAACGATCTGCTCCACTTGGAGATCTTCCTAGATGGGGGGTTGCCCACCGACGAACTGTCAGACGTTTTCCTCCTTTCTCCAGGACTGGAGAACGTTCTGTGGCTCCTGCCACCCGACCAACTGCAAAACGTACTCTTCTTAACTCCGTAGCTGGAGACTGTTCAGTGGACTTTGCCACCCGACCAACTGTCAGACGTACTTCTAGTTTATCCGGGACTGGAGACTGGGCTGTGGCTAACGCCACCCGACCAACTGTCAGACGGACTTTCCTTATATCCGGGACTGGAGACTGTTCTGTGGCCTTCGCCACCCGACCAACTGACTCTCCACGGCTCTGGTGCTTGTTTTAAGGCCACTGGCTGCCTCGTTTCAACCTCCGGACTGGTCAACTTCGAATAGCGAAGCCGGGTTGGATTAGGCGATTTCGACTGTGGGGGAGTGTCCAAAACTGAAGGTAACAATATCTCATTTAAATATTATGTTCAATTTACTTCCAATATCCTTAATATTTTTTGTTACTGGTTCTTACTTTACTCGACAAAAATAAGCTAAACATAGGTAACTT
This sequence comes from Thereuonema tuberculata, assembly GCA_023159025.1. Lineage (NCBI taxonomy): Eukaryota > Metazoa > Arthropoda > Chilopoda > Scutigeromorpha > Scutigeridae > Thereuonema > Thereuonema tuberculata. The sequence continues at coordinate 31,498,354 of JAFIDM010003189.1, read as the reverse complement.
TAAAATACATAAGTACAAAAATATATAGAATTAAATCAGAAAATTATATTAACTTTTAAATTATGTTACTGCCTATAATAAAATTTTAGAAAATTAGCACTTAGCTGTCTACTTGACAGAAAAAATCACTTGAAAACTATATACAGTGATGTAAGTCTCTTAATGTTTTTTAATACTGTATTATCACTGTATTTAAAATTAATTAAACCAATATAGTATATCTATATTCAGAACCTGTTGATAGGGATTCGTCATTCCTAACGGGACTGTAACTTTTGTATTTAAAAATCATAGTCAAATGAGAAAAAAATTATTATTATTAATTTATATTACGAAGTGAAAGTGTAAGATTACAATAATAGTAATATTGTTTTTTTAAATTTGTGGATGGCAATATTAACAAACCCTTTTTTTAATATGAAAGTAATTTCATTAAAGTCTTTAATAATAGAATTAAAAAAAATATCTATTTAGAGAACATTCTTAAAAAAAATATATAAGAAATAATAAAAATATCATTTCCATTTCAATACGTGCTAAATATTTAAAATTTAAAATTTATTTGATATTGAAATTTTACAATCATTTTTTAAAATCTTGTTAAATTTCTTTCAGGAGTAAACATGCCTTCGTGTTATTGTGTGCCTGGATGCAGGTCCAATTTAAAAATGAGAAGAGATGACTTTTCTCATCTCGAAGGCATGTTTCAATTTCCAAAAGACAAACAACATTGAAATTTTTGCTTTATATATTTAAAAACAAAAGCTGAAAAATTAGAAAATCATGAATTACTTGTAGATTTGCTGTTAGATGAGATTATTATAAGACCGGAAATTAATTTTTCTGTGAATACTTTGTCTGGCTTCAGTGCAAACAAAAATTTACAGGCTGCCAACAGTGTACATAGTTTTATGATATCTTCTATATATTCAGTCAATAAAAATGTTGCAGCCCTTATTCCTGTTAAAAATTTAACTGCTAGTGGTCTACTAGAAATGACAGAGCAGCTAATAGGAATTGTAAAAAAGCTGGATACCCTATTAGTAGTAACATTGCTGGCAACAGGATCAACAGAAATATGTTCACTCAGCTTTGTGGTGGTACGGTAACAACTTTCATAAATAATTCAAAAAAAGGTGAATTCAATATCTTTTTGATTCGGTCCATATTCTTCAGAGCTTCAGAAATAATTGGATAAACCAACAAACTGAGAAGGCTTCATTTTTTTCTCAGATCTGGGAACTATACTGAAATTTTTACAGTATCATTTAAAGATTTGATATTAATTGATGGGAATTAAAAAGCAGCTTAGTAAAACTTTCTCCAAATTTATGTAATGTAATGTAATGTAATGTAATGTAATATAATTTTAATGTAGTGAGCTTGGGTGGCTTGACAGCCGAGCAACGCTACCTCAAAGATCTATAATCACTGGTCCAAAATTAAATGAAGAAGCTCTTTTTCCAAGTAATCTTGAATGACAGAGTATAAGTTTATGTTTGAGAATTTTTCATGAAACAAATATCGTTGCAGCATCACTTTTGGACAGTCAGATTAGTGAAGGACTTGTTAAGTTTTTGCATATTGTAATAAAGTGGTGGAAAGTAGTGAACATCAAGAACACTAAAAAAAGTCATGCTAATTATAATTTCATATAATAGTGTGGCTCAGGAATAATCTTATTGTTGTGTTTTCTATCGATACTTCAGCTTGGGGTCTTGATAATGACTGAGGAAAAAAACTCCACACGCAAATACATCTGTGCGTTTATTTGATAGAAAACTGTTCTGCTCGACAAGCAAATAGAAGCACAAATGTGTTTGCTTTTTGGTTTTTTTTTCAATTAATAAGAAGACACAAAATCAGTAGAATTAATCTTCAAAAGCACTTATTTTTATATTTTATGTGTTAAAAGTATTTTATTTTGAACAATAGTTTTTTTGTGTTTATCTGCAAGTTGAGATTAAAACCATTCTACTGAGTATTTGATGCTTCAATCATTATCAGACAGACCCACGTAACAAAGCGTTGGCCCAACGTTGGCTGATGGTTGGCACTGTTGGGGAATGGTTGGTGGTTTTGCCAACCAATTGCCAATGATGGGCCATCCTCCGCAACTCATTTGTTGGGCCTACGTTACGAAAACATCGTTGGCCCAACGTTGTTTTTTGGTTGGCAAATTAAAAGTGACAAATTGTGTATCATGTTTCTGCATTATTGTCAAATTAAAATACATATGTCATTTTAAAATTAAAATAATGATTTCATTGCATGAAATTTAAATGTTAAATTACGGTGGGGCAACATCCTAAGTTGAAGCGTCGCTTAGCCAAAGCTTCGGAAGAGGGAGCCACCAGCACCTCCCTTTTCGCAGAGCGTTTGAATCGGACATTTCGGTATTTTGATTGTACTTTTGAAGAGAGAAATTGCAGTTTTTATCTATCGAATATAATGCATTTTACACAATTCTATGTCGAGAATCTGGAGATAACAATTAAAGGTAAGACCCTTTTTATTTCATATAATTTAAAATACTTTTGAAATATATCCTAATGAATTCATTAGGCCTAACTTTTTAGAGCACATGTGAATTTCAAATAATGAATGTATGTTAGTTTCTTTTTGCATTTAAAGTTTTAAAAAAACACTTAGAAATTAATGAATGTTTCGTAATTTACATGATAATTAGATTTTGTAATGGATATATCATAGGTATTAGTAATGAAATTTTGAAACTATTAATTAAATCTTTTTGGTGCTGTTGTTTATCTGTTTGAATTATAAAATTATAATTAAAAAAATATTTTTTTTATCTTAACTATTTTATATTTTCTTTTCTTTTAATTATTGGTTCTTTAATTAACATTAATTGAAGGAAATCATTAAAATTTTATTTCTTTAAAATTAAAAATGAATGTGTTTAAAACAAGATACCCTGTTGTATTTCATAATTATAGGCTACTAACTGAAATAATATAATTGGATTTAATTTAAGTAAATAATAATGCGCATTTCAAAAATGTGGATATTTTCTGTAATGAGGAGATGCTGACAAAAATAAATAAGATTTCGTTTGTTTTGTGTTCACGATTTTAAATATATATTAACAAACAGCCTATTAAAAAAAATAACATTAGTTGTTTGAATAACTTCATCTGCTAAAACTATAAAAAATGAATAACAAAATCCCAAATCAAACCAAATAAATTCATTACATTTTATTGCATATGTGATTCATAATCTAGAGAAATTGATAAAAGAAATATATTTATAGAATTTGCAGAATTTTCGGCAATAACATACATATATATAAATGTGTTTGTAAAGTACACAAAAACAATTAAATAGCTGGGCTTAATAATAAATGACATTGTGTTGGAATAATCACATTAAAATGTTATATAAATAGTTAAATATACTGTCATACATATTCTATCATATAAAAGACATACTTCCAACGCGTATTAAAATATTATTATATAATGCTTTATTCGGTTCAGACATAACATTCCGCTAACATTCCGGCCAACACCAATGACAGTTGTTTAAAATCTATAATTAATCCGCAAAAGAAAATTTTAAAGTTAATTTTGTTCAAGCAAAATGTAAAAGATAAAAGTATGATGTTAAATAAGAATCTTCAATATAGTATACTAAATCCCAAACAAAAATTCATATACAACATACTAATTAATAACTATTATAAAATCATTGAGCACAAGAAAGAAGAAAAACAAAAATCCTCATAGAATCTAATATAATTCAAGTTGAAATTAAATTCAATAAACACACATTTTTAAAAGTTTAAAAAAAAGTATATATTAAAGGAATTTGTATACATAACATTGTGGAAATCGGTTTTCAAGCCCTTGCACAGGGCTTATACAAATTCGTTTAATATATATATATTTTGAAACTTATAAAAATGTGTGTTTATTGAATTTTATTTCAATTTGAATTGTATTAACTATTATTGACACTCGTTAAATACATATCACATCATGTAATCTAAGAAACAAGAAAAATATCCGTCTTCCCTATCCTCTTACAAACGATGAATATGGAAAGAGGCATTTTAACTATATAATTGAAAATTTATTCAACAATATAGATGAAAAAGAAATATATATAAAAAATAGAAAAATATCCAATGTGAAGAAACTATTAAAAAAGTGGCTGATAAAATGTAATTAGAATGAATTTCTATTGTTCAATTGCTTTCATTGTAATTGTAAATCCTGTATGTAATATCTCGTTTAAATATTTTATTCAATTTACTTAATTACAATGTCCTTAATATTTATTGTTACTAGTTCTTACTTTACTCGACAAAAATAAGGTAAACATAGATAACTTTAATATACACAAGTACAAATATATTTAGAATTAAATCAGAAAATTATTTTAACTTTTAAATTATTTTACTGCCTAATATAAAATTTTAGAAAATTAGCACTTAGCTGTCTACTTGACAAAAAAACTATATACAGTGATGTAAGTCTTTTAATGTTTGTTAATACTGTATTGATACTGTATTTAAAATTAATTAAACAATTATAGTAGGCTATACCTATATTCAGAACCTGTTGATAGGGATTTGTCATTCCTAACGGGACTGTAACTTTTGTATTTAAAAATCATAGTCAAATAAAAAAAAAAATTACTATTAATTTATATTATGAACTGAAAGTGTAAGATTACAATAATAGTAATATTGATTTTTATACTTGTGGATGACAATATTAACAAACCCTTTTTTTTTAATATTAAAAGTAATTTCATTTAAGTCTTTAATAATAGAATTAAAAAAAAATCTCTATTTAGAGAACATTCTTAAACAAAATATATAAGAAAAAATAAAAATAACAAATCCATTTCAATACGTGCTCAATCTTTAAATATTGAAATGGATTTCATATTGAAATTTTACAATCATTTTTTAAAATCCTGTTATATTTTTTTTTTCAGGTAACATGCCTTCGTGTTGTTGTGTGCCTGGATGCAGGCTCAATTTAGAAATGAGAAGAGATGACAAAAGTCTTTCAATTTACAAAAGACACACAACATTGGAATTTTTGCTTTATGTATTTAAAACAAAAGCTGAAAAATTAGAAAATCATGAAATACTTGTAGATTTGCTGTTAGATGAGATTATTATAAGACCTGTAATTAATTTTTCTGTGAATACTTTGTCTGGCTTCAGTGCAAACAAAACTTTACAGGCTGACAACAGTGTACAGAGTTTTATGATATCTTTTATATTTTCAGACAATAAAGATGTTGCAGCCTTTATTCCTATTAAAAATTTAACTGCTGGTGATCTTCTAGAAATGACAAGAGCAGATAATAGAAATTGTAAAAGAGCTGGATACTGTGCCAGTTTCAGAGACTGCAGAAACGGAAAATCCACTACGGGATTTG
>JAFIDM010003189.1:31476466-31492533 GCA_023159025.1 Thereuonema tuberculata | reverse complement strand
CTAATATGATTTAAAAAATTTTTAATAACCTCTTTCAAACACGCATAGTATTCACAAAGCAATGAGCTTGGATAAATAATAAGTATTGACATGGAGAGTTGATTTTGAGGATTACTATGAACTAATTTATTTTTATGGACAAGATTTTACCATATATCATAATAGTTCATTTATATTGTTTTCAAAACAATTTGCAATACTGATTCCAAACAACATTATATTTGTAAATTGCTACGAAACTTAAAGAATGGTCTTTTTGTTATTTCTAAATATTGCAGAATAACGTTTTTCGAAAACACATCATTTGCTTCAGTAGTTTTACAATTTCTTTTAAAAGGAGAGCAAATATAAAAACTTTGATGTAGTGGACTTAATTAAACAAGCAAATTTTAATTGTCTGTGTCTTTAATTGCTGTGTATTTGTTTCATTTGATTTGAATTTTTCTGGTGTAAGTTAAAGAATATAGGAAATTTCCTTTTGCTGATGTACTTGGCTATTTACAAACATCAATGTTGTTTTGGATCACTTTTTATGACTACGTTGGCCCAAAATTGCCACGACCTCGTTGGCCCATCGTTGGTAACTCTGCCAATTACCACGTTGGGCCAACGATTTCCTGTCAACGTTAGCCCAATGTTGGCACGAGCGTGTTGGCCCAACGTTGGCACGACTGCGTCGGCCCAACAATGGGAAAGTGTATGTGGGCCCAACGTTGGCAACTCTTCCAATTACAACGTTGGGCCAACGGTTGGCTGTCAACGTTGGGTCAAAGGTTGGCTGTCAACGTTGGCCCAACGTTGGGCCATAAGTTTTGTGTTACGTGGGGATCTTCAGCTAAGTATAGGGTCTTAATATTATTTTAATCACTTTTGGTTGTTTGTAAATGCGTGGTGTAATATTTATTTTTGTTTCATGAAGAATTATAAAGTAGTCAATCTAAGTTAAAATTATGTTGAATGTTGCTGTTCTGCATAAACAAAGGCTATAATAAAATAGCATAGCAATGGCTTGAATTTTAAATTAAACAGGATGCATAGATTAAAACTTGACGATGTAGATCACTTTACAAATAATGATTTTTGTCATTACATTTTAAATAAAAATATTTGTAATTCAAATCAGTGTTGTGATTACTTTTTATATTTTTTCATTCATTTCAAAATTTGTCATTTCCAAAAGGAAAACAAAACGGTAGATTTTTTTTTTGATTTACTGAAAGTAGGATTTCTAATAGTCATTTTCAATCATTCCAACATTGACATTGCAGCAATGGCAGTTTAAGTTTTACTGAGATAAAACTAAATATCAATTTGTCTATATATATTATATTTATGTTTTGTAAATAAACTATCAAACTTGTGCATATTTACATAGCGAAATTACATTATAACTTGTTTTCTATACTTTATAACTATAAATTAAGTTATTTAATATATTAAATATTTATTTTATTAAAAATAATGCTAAACTTTGAAGCAGTATTTTCTTCATCTTATTTCATATCTATAAAAGAATTGGTGTATTAAAAGCTTAATATTCACATCGACATATTATACAAACAGTAACTTAAATATCCTAATATGATTTAAAAAAATTTTTAATAACCTCTTTCAAACACACTTACTATTCACAGCGCATTAAGGTCTTAATAAATAATAATTATTGGAATGGGGAGTTGATGTTGAGGATTACTAGGAACTAATATATTTTAATGGACAAGATTTTATCATAAACCTTATTAGTTCATATATGTTGTTTTCAAAAACAATTTGCAATACTGATTCCAGAGAATATTATATTTGTAAATAGCTGTAAAATTTAAAGAATTACTTTTTTGGAAAACATGATTTGCTTCAGTAGTTTTACAAATTTTTTTAAAAGGAGAGCCAATATATGAAAATTTTAATGTAATGGACTTATCAAGCAAATGTTAATTTTCTGTGTCTTTAATTGCTGTTTATTTGTTTCTTTTGACTTGAATTTTGCTGGTATAAGATAGAGAATCAAGGAAAATTCCTTATGCTGATATTTGTGGCTATTTACAAACATCAATGTTGTTTTGGATCAATTTTGATATGACTGTGTTGGCCCAAATTTGGCACGGCCTCGTTGGCCCAACATTGGCACAACCTCGTTGGCCCAATGTTGGCAACTCTGCCAATTTCAACGTTGGGCCAACAGTTACCTGTGAACGTTGGCCCAACGTTGCGACGACCGCGTTGGCCCAACGTTGGCACGACCATATTGGCCCAACGTTGCCACGACAACGTTGGCACGACCGCGTTGGCCCAACGTTGGCACGATCGCGTTGTCCAACGTCGGCACGATCGCGTTGGCCCAACGTCGGCACGATCGCGTTGGCCCAACGTCGGCACGATCGCGTTGGCCCAACGTTGGCAAATCTGCCAGTTACAACGTTGGGCCAACGGTTGGCCGTCAATGTTGGCCCAACATTGGGCCATCAGTTTTGTGTTACGTGGGATGGCAGTTATGAAACAAGCAAACATGGAGCTTGTGAATGTGAGAAATTATAAAATATATATAGTTGAATAAAGAATATAAATGCTCAATTAAGGCTCATTAGTTGTAAATATCAAGTAATGAATTCTTTAATCACAAACAGAGTAAAAATTGCGAAAACATTATCAAATAACTTCTCTAGATTCTGTATAGAAATCAACTATCTTATAATAATGCTTATCAGTTCTTAGTATTATTATTATATGAAACTCTTCTTATAATATATAATGTCTATACTACATAAAAGTTTAACAAAATCCTTGACTCGTAAAATATCTAAGATTAACATCATTCATAGTTGTCTTTAATCTATAATAGTGCCATTAAATAAATGTCTCTTCAATGAAGCACAATTCATATATTCTTCTCTTAAATTGCAGGTATTTAGATAAATATCTCTGTTCACTTATTATGTAATTTCAATGTTCATACACGTTGATTGCTTTAGCACTATCTTTCAATTTAAGATCACTTTTAAGTATTTCTCAGTGAATGTTCTGCACTAAGATTCAAATGTAACAGTTCTGTCTTCCTTTATTAAAATCTTTAATGTGATGTTAAAGTTAGTATTATGTATTTAGAAACTATCCACTGTTGAATCTCTGTCGGTCTCTGGAAGCAACAATGTTCCGCGATGTTTCGTCGATGTTTCCTCGATTTGAAATCCATTGCCATCCGAATAAAATACGTAAATTTTACTTACTATTTCTAAAGATACATCGCCACTAAATAATGACTGTACGATATATACCTTCCTAATCCTTTCATCACTTTGATTCCTTGCTATTCCTCGAGAATTGTCTCTCTCCCATGCTGCATGGATTCGAACGTTCCATTTATCTTATCCCTCATGGCATTAGTGGAGATTTTACTCTGGAAGATATATAACTAAACAATTCTTGATTATTGTGATGAAAACGCAGAAAAACATATTAAAAGATTTTCAAAGATATTCGGTATTATCTCAGTCATACTCATGTCAAGGATAAGAATATGTGCCTATTCTTCACTAGCGGCCACGATCAGCTCCCTGTAGATCCTGCCGCTTCCAAGCAGAATAATCCAAAAAAAAACCATTGCCCCCACTCCATTAACAATACAAACTAATGTCCTCGCGTTTCACACACAGCACATCCACTATTCTGATTCTTGAGTTGCACTGTTGTGCACTGTCCATTCGGTTCATGCGAGATGAAGAAAAATGTAAATTCAAATTGCTTCTTCGTAAAATATAATTTCAGCGTCATGAAATTCCCAATCCCCCCCTCTCAATTTGTATTTTTCTTTCCTTGTTATGTTTTGTTTTTGTTTGTTTGTTTGTTTGTTTTTTATATATACACTCATTACAAAAAAAAAAAACAACGCACCTAGAAGGAGTTGTCCGATTGTAATGAAATTTCGTATGCAATGACATTGGGACAGGCCATGCAAATGATTGAACTTTGGTGTCCAATGAATGAATATAGCGAGAGCTACAGCCCATCGGAACTGCGCACTCAGCAGGTGTATATAAGAAGCGATTCTCAATCTGATGGTCAAAATTTCTGTTGCATTGCGAGTTAGGATACATTTCAACGACTGAAAAAATGCCTCGCCGCAGGATTCGAATTCATTACGTGCAACTGTCAGAGTTTGAAAGAGGTCGTATCATTTGTTTGAAAGAGGCAGGTTGGGCAAATCGGAGAATCGCTCATCATATGGGTCGAAGCCCACGTAACACAAAACTGATGGCCCAACGTTGTAATTGGTAGAGTTGCCAACGTTCGGCCAACATACACTTACCCAACGTTGGGCTAACGCAGTCGTGCCAACGTTGGGCCAACGTTCACAGGTAACCGTTGGCCCAACGTTGGAATTGGCAGAGTTGCCAATGTTGGGCCAACGAGGTCGGGCCAACACAGTCATATCAAAATTGATTCAGAACAACATTGATGTTTGTAAATAGCCACATACATCAGCAAAAGAAAATTTCCTAGATTCTTTATCTTATATCAGCAAATTCAAGTCAACTCAAGTCAAATGAAACAAATATACAGCAATTGAAGACAGACAATTTAAATTTGCTTTTAAAGTCAATTACAGCAAAATGTTCAGATATTGGCTCTCCTTTTAAAAGAATTTGTAAAACCGAAGCAAATGATATGCTTACCAAAAAAGTGATTCTGCAATATTTAGAAATAACAAATGGACCATTCTTTAAGTTTTATAGCTATTTACAAATATAATGTTCTTTGGAATCAGTATTGGAAATTGTTTTTGAAAACAATATAAATGAACTATTATGATTTATGATAAAATCTTGTCCATAAAAATAAATTAGTTGCTATAGTAATCCTCAACATCAACTCCCCATTCCAAAAGTTATTGCTTATTCAAACCTTATCGCTCTATGAATATTAAGCGAGTTTGAAAGAGGTTATTGAAAAATTTTAAAATGATATTAGGAAATTGAAGTTCCTGTTTGTACAATATGTCGCTGGGAATATTAAGCTTTTAATACACCGATTCTCTTATAGATATGAAATGGATAAGATGAGGAAAATACTGCTTCATAGTTTAGCATTATTTTTAATGAAATAAATATTTATTGTTTTAAATAACTTAAGTTGTACAAAACTGCTAGATATTAGGAATGACAATTTTATTAATCCACAAATTGCTTATCAAATAATGTGTGATTGAAAACAATTTATAAAGTAATATAACAATGTAGATATGCACAAGTTTGATAGTTTATTTACAAAACATAAATATAATGTATATACACAAATTGATATTTAATTTTATCACAGTAAAACTTAAAGTTGCTGCCCTTGCTGCAACATCAATGTTGGAATGATTGAAAATTACTAATAGAAATCCTACTTTCAGTCAATTAAAAAAAAAATTTCTACCATTTTGTTTTCCTTTTGGAAATGACAAAGATTGAAATGGATTTAAAAATATAAAAAGTTAATCATAACACTGATCTGAATTATAAATATTTTAATTTAAAATGTAATGACAAAAATCAGTAATTGAAAACTTGTGATCTACATCATCAAGTTTGAATTTATACACCCTGTTTTAATTGAAAATTCAAGCCAATGATATGCTATCTTATTATAGCCTTTGTTTATGCAGAACAGCAACATTCAGCATACTTTTAACTTAGATTGACTACTTTATAATTCATTATGAAATAAAAATAAATACTACACCACGCATTTACAAATATCCAAAAGTGACTAACATAATATTAGGACTCTATACTTAGCTGAAGATCTGTCTGATAATGATTGAAGCATCAAATATTCAGTAGAATTGTTTTAATCTCAACTTGCAAACAAACACAAAAAAACTATTGTTCGAAATAAAATATTTTTAACACATAAAATTGAAAAAGAAGTGCTTCTGAAGATTAATTCTACTGATGGTGTCTTCTTGATAATTGAAAAAAAAAAGCAAACGCATTTGTGCTTCTATTTGCTGGTCGAGCAAAGCCGTTATTAAGTAAAGCCGTTTGTTTATTTTCAGTCTTTATTCAACTTTGCAACAATTAAAAGCCCTAAATACCTGAACAATAAAAAAAAAATACTTGGTTTCGAGACTTTTCACATCCACCGCCGCAAGCAATAGTTCACCTTACCCACATCCGAATATTGAACAATCCTCGCCTATATAGACTGGAATTTTGTATTTTGTATATTTATTGTATTGTTCTTCTGATGATGTTAATAGTTCCATTAACGAAATCGATAATATGTAAGGTATGATGCTTTTATTTTATTTTATTTTGTATTTAATTATGTGCGTTGGCTTTAACCTAATTTTTTAAACTATCATTGGTATTGGCACAAATGTTAGCAGCGTTTAATAATATATATATTATTAACTTTTTTTATATATAAATGTGTTTTTAAAGTATACAAATAACATATATCTATTATTAATTTCTTTTATATGTAAAGCTAAATTATGGAAATGGTGTAAGTGGTCTTCATATTATTTTCAAATTATTTTCTCTGGCTTGACTTAAAATTAAAAATATTGTTATTGCCGAAAATTCTATAAATATAATTTCTTTTATCAATTTCTTGTTATGATGATTTCATCATCGAAATATTCAAATTGTTACTTGTTTTAAAATTTATTAAATACATAACATTAAATTCCAAGTAAAGATATATTTAAAAAGTATAAAACAATCTTTCGGCATGATAAGCTGATATCAATTTTTTACCAAAATTTGTTAACTATAGTAACATTCTTAATAATTAACTTTATCAATTCTAAATAAGCAGTATTTAATCTAGATCAATAATCGATTACTGATTAAAAAAGGTATTTTCTAAATTACACATATCCAATAAAATTCAATGAATTCAATTTTATTGAATATCCATAATTAATATATTCAATTCATTCTTATTTGGGCCTGCAGAAAGGGGTCAAAAAGGTATTAGGTCAAACTCCTTCACCCCAATTCCTAATAGATAACCCCCTCTATTTGGGATATGCATTGATCCGTGCAGTAATAAAAACAAATCTCGGAGCCACTGTAAATACATCCCATTTTAAGAACTCACAATTTTTTTCATATTTTAATTTTAACGACTGCAACTCTGATATATTTTTGATTTTTTTTATAAATTTTCATTTGAATATTGAATGAGGTTCGAAATTATTTTATTATCATTATGGAAGACCATGTGAATAATTTTGAAGATTAATATATAATTACAACTAATTTCTTGTGGTTGACAATCCGGGTTGTATTGAAATACTATAAAAATTACGTATTAATAATCTTATGATTATTTAATGTGTGCGCTGTAATGGCAAGAAATTCGTATTTTTTATTAATAACGCTTTCACGTAGTAACATTTCAGTTTTTCAATAATTTTATTATAAAATCTACAAGATTCAATAATTAATCTAGATTAATGATTAAATGAAAATAACTTATGAATCACATGTATATAATAAAATGTAATGAATTTATTTGTTTGATTCGGGATTTTATTATTCGTTTTTTATAGTTTTAGCAGATGAAGTTATTCAAACAACTAAGATTCTTTTCTTTAAAAGGCTGTTTAATAATATGTATTTAAAATCGTGAACACAAAACAAACGAAATCTCATTTATTTTTATCTGCTCATTATAGAAAATATCCACATTTTTTAAATGCGCATTATTATTTACTTAAATTAAATCCAATTATATTATTCTCTTAGTATAATTATGAAACACAACAGGTATCTTATTTTAAAAACGTTTTTAATTTTAAAGCAAATAAAATTTTAATGATTTCCTTCAACCAATGTTAATTAAAGAACCAATAATTAAGAGAAAAGAAAATATAAAATAGTTAAGATAAAAAAGAATATTACTTTAAATAAAATTTTGTAATTCAAACAGATAAACAACAGCACCAAACTGATTTAATTAATAGTTTCAAAATTTCATTACTAATACCTATGATAATGATGTCCATTTTAAAATCTAATTATCATGTAATTTACGAAACATTCGTTAATTTTTAAGTATTTTTTTAAAACCTTAAATGCAGAAAGAAACTAACATATATTCATTATTCGAACTTCACCTGTGATTTGACTTGCAGTAAACGTTATAGACCTAATGAATTCGTTAAGATATATTTCAAAAGTATTTTAAATTACATTAAATAAAAAGGGTCTTACCTTTGTTATCTCCAGATTCTACACAAAGAATTGTGTAAAATACATTATATTATAACAATCGAAATAACAAATAACATACATTATATTAGAACAATCGAAATACAAATTCAAAGAAATGTCCGAATGAATGCACGGGCTGAGAACACGGAGGTGTTGCCCTCTACCGGAGCTCGCGGATAGGCGGCGGTTCTACATAGGGTGTTGCCCAGAGTAATTTTAACATTTAATTTTCATGCAATGAAATCATTATTTTAATTTTAAAATTATATATGTATTTTAATTTGCCAATAATATAAACATATGATACATAATTTGTCACTTTTAATTTGCCAACCAAAAAAACAACGTTGGGTCTACGATGTTTTCATAACGTAGGCCCAACACCTGTTTGCCGATGTTGGCCCAATGTAGGCATTTGGTTAGGAAAACACCAACCATTCCCAACAGTGCGAACCATCAGCCAACGTTGGGCCAACGCTTTGTGTTACGTGGGAGTGATGCGGTGATTAGAAGATGCTGGCAGGAATGGGAGGACAATGGCAGATTTCAGCATCATGAAGGTAGCGGTCGCCCTAGAGCCACAGCAGAGCGGGAGGATAGAGTGATTGCCAGATCAGCTGTCATAGTGCCTCCCACATAACACAAAGCATTGGCCCAACGTTGGCTGATGGTTGGCACTGTTGGGGAATGGTTGGTGGTTTTGTCAACCGATTGCCAACAATGGCCCATCATTGGCAAGTATGGGTTGGGCCATGAAAACATCGTTGGCCCAACGTTTTTTTTTGGTTGGCAAATTAAAAGTGACAAATTGTGTATCATGTTTCTTCATTATTGGCAAATGAAAATACATATGTAATTATAAAATTAAAATAATGATTTCATTGCATGAAGTTTAAATGTTAAATTTACGCTGGGGCAACACCCTATGTAGAAGCGCCGCCGGTAGAGGGAGCCACCAACACCTCCGTCTTCTCAAAACGTAGATTGATTCGGACGTTTCGTATTTGTATTGTTCTTTTGAAGAGAGAAACTTCAGTTTTTATCTACCGAATATTATATATTTACACAATTCTTTGTCGAGAATCTGGAGATAACAAAGTTAAGACGCTTTTTATTTAATATAATTTAAAATACTTTTGAAATATATCTTAACGAATTCATTAGGCCTATAACGTTTACAGCAAGTCAAATCACAGGTGAAGTTCGAATAATGAATATATGTTAGTTTCTTTCTGCATTTAAGGTTTTAAAAAAATACCTAGAAATTAATGAATGTTTCGTAAATTACATGACAATTAAAGTTAAGTTAAAGTTAAAGTTGTGATCAGGCCCAGAGGACCGCGCAATGCAGCTGGAGGGTAGGCTCCAGTGTTCAGAACCTACGGGACAAAGTTGAGGACGGGGGGTCGGCCCGTCGCTCGCCCGCCTTTAACTCCCGGGAAAGAAACCCGGTACCCATTCTATAGAGGGCTGGGTAGACCGTAGGGCCCGTTTGGAGGAGAAAGAAGCGTGGAAAAATTCCCGTCCTCCGCCGAGGCCGGGAATCGATCCCGCCACCTCCAACCCGCAGCCAAGCGCCCTTACCCACTCGGCTACCGGGCCCACAAATTACATGATAATTAGATTTTATAATGGATATCATACGTATTAGTAATGAAATTTTGAAACTATTAATTAAATCAGTTTGATGCTGTTGTTTATCTGTTTGAATTACAAAATTTTAGTTAAAGTAATATTTTTTCTCTTGATTATTGGTTCTTTAATTAACATTGGTTGAAGGAAATCATTAAAATTTTATTTCCTTTAAAATTAAAAACGTTTTTAAAACAAGATACCTGTTGTGTTTCATAATTATACTAAGAGAATAATATAATTTTATTTAATTCAAGTAAAAAATAATGCGCATTTAAAAAATGTGGATATTTTCTATAAAGAGGAGATAAAAATAAATGAGATTTCGTTTGTTTTGGGTTCACGATTTTAATTATATATTAATAAACAGCCTTTTAAAGAAAAGAATCTTAGTTGTTTGAATAACTTCATCTGCTAAAACTATAAAAACGAATAAGAAAATCCCAAATCAAACAATTCATTACATTTTATTACGTACATGTGATTCATAAGTTATTTTCATTTAATCATTAATCTAGATTAATTATTTATTCTGTAGATTTTATAATAAAATTATTAAAAAACTGAAATATTTTTACGTGAAAGCGTTATTAGTAAAAAATACGAATTTCTTGTCATTACGGCGCCACATTAAATAATCGTAAGATTATTATTAAGTAATTTTTATAGTATTTCAATACAACCCATATTGTCAGCCACAAGAAATTAGTTGTAATTATATATTAATTTTCAAAATTGTTCACATGATCTTCCTTAATGATAATAAAATAATTTCGAACCTCATTCAATATTAAAATAAAAATTGATAAATAAATTAAAAATATGTCAGAGGTGCAGTCGTTAAAATTGAAATAAGAAAAAAATGGTGAGTTCTTAAAATGGGATGTATTTACAGTGTCTCCGAGATTTGTTTTTGTTACTGCACGGATCAATGCATATCCCGAATAGAGGGGGTTATCTTTTAGGAATTGGGGTGAAAGAGTTTGACCTAACACCTTTTTGACCCCTTTCTTAAGGCCCAAATAAGAATGAATTGAATATATTAATTACGAATATTCAATAAAATTAAATTCATTGAATTTTTTTTGATTTGTGTAATTCAGAAAATATCTTTATTTAATCAGTAATCGATTATTGATCTAGATTAAATACTGCTTATTTAGATTTAATAAAGTTATTAAGAATGTTACTAGTTAAAAAATTTTGATAAAAAATTCATATCAGCTTATCATGCCGAAAGATTGTTTTATACTTTTTAAACATATCTTTACTTGGAATTTAATGTTATGTATTTAATAAATGTTGAGAATTCGTTACTAAATATTTCCTATTGAGTTAAACAATATTTAGTTTAGGAATGTTGAGCTAAAGTAATATTAAATAATTTGAGTGGAAACACACACAGGTTTTTTTTTTTTTTATAATAAATATATTTTAACACATAAAATATAAATTTCTTACAAGAGTTCTATCTTAATTTTTTCAACTAAATTCTTTAATAGTTCATGTCACTTCTTTTATTATCTCAGCTAACAGTTCTCTAACTTCTGTCTTCCTTCTATTAGAAACTTGAGGCCCCGTGCTGATAATCTTCCGTAGATGCTCTCATCTAGTACGATTTACGAGTGACTGTTTTGTCCCGCATAATTCACGGCTATTTAATCTAGAATAAATATGTGTGTTAAGTTTTATCTACACTGATATTTATCTAAATGGCTTTTCACTCTTAAGTGCCATACTTGTTAGATTCATCTGTATGAATTGTTTGAATTAGGATTTATCAACCCTACATTTAATTATTATCGCCTTTTCACTTGTACGTATCATCGGCTAACTTCATCTAGTATGAACTGAACTCATCCGTTCAATATTTAAGTATTCGTATCAATATTCAGATAAGCTAACGATCACTTATTCGAGCTTTCCTAAATTCACCAGAAACGGCCTTTGCCAGGCGGTTGTTAAATACTATTCACTTTATTTTCTTTAATCTAGGATAGCAGTTAATAATTCCCTTCCGATAAATATATTTTATCACTACACTAATCAGATCGTTCTGCAATCTGTTCTTAACGGACTTCAATAACTAGATGAATAATAATATTATTATTATTCTATTTTTTTTTTTATTTATTTATTTCTAAATTTAAAATTACAGTCCTGCTAGGTTTTCAAAATGAAATCCTGTGATGCAGGTGCTGAAAGTATATATAATTTATATTTGTAATTTAAAAAGTATTAATCATATAAAATCATATAAAAATTATATAATTACGCAATTATACAAATTATACTTAAATTAGATTCAATTATATAATTATATAAAAATCAATATATCACAGAAATACAAAAAGAAAATCAATTACAAAAAGAAAATTATTATAAATATCATTCATTACAATAAAATTTAAGGTTGCCAAATTATTTTTTACTTATTATTCTAATTACAATTTATTTCTTTAAATGTTTATACTGTATAACATTAAAAATTTCTAAATCTAATTGTGAAAATAAAACTTTAAATAACAATCTCTCATGCCAAAATTATTCAACTAAAAATATATAAACAAAATATCATTACACAAGACCAAAAACACACAAAATATAAATATAGTATATATAATCAAAAATACCTAAATATTCCAGATAATTTCGCCAAATATTATTTTTTTCAGTATTTGCCTTTTTAATATACTTATTTTATTAAATTTATTTTGTTTTAATTCATTTGTAATTTGCATAAAAATCTTTAATAGAATTCTATCTTTATTTCTTAATCCAAAGTTGTTCTTAGGATTTTCATAATATAAAATCTTTATTAATGTATTTCTAGTAATATTTTCTAAGTTATAATTTCTAATTTGATTTCTAATTTTATAAAAGTTATTTATTATTAAAGAATATAATATTTTTTCTCTTGGCATTAAAATTTTATATTTTATTCTTATCTGTATTTTTTCATTCTTTGTTAATATACAATAATCTTGTATTATGTAATTCATTATTTTATTTAATATTCTATTTATGTTATTAGTGTCTGTATTACCTAAATGTACCCAACAACATAATCCATAATTTATTAATGAATCTATAAATGATTTATATATTAACATCTTGTATCTTATAGAAAAGATACCCTTTATATGTTGAAACATATATATTAATGAATTAAGTTTATTTAATATGTGTTTTCCAAGAGAATTGATCATTAATATATAAACCTAGATATCTAATTGTTTTAATAATTTCAATATTTTCACAATTACAACTTTGGAAGTTTATGTCATCATCTAATAAACAATTATAATCATGATATTTTATCACTGGATTTGTATGTAAAAATTTATTTTTTGTTTTCAATATCATTAGTTTTGTTTTTTCACTATTTATTTTCATTTTATTATTGTCTGTCCAAATAATTAATTTATTAAAGTCTTTTTGTATATTGTATTCTGCAGTTTCATAATTTTCATTTATATTTATCAATATGATGTCATCAGCATAAGCAAAAATTTTTGATGTTGATATTGTACTATATAATGTATTTAAGTATAAAATAAATAAAAGTGGTCCTAAGTTTGAACCTTGAGGAATTCCTGTTTTTAATTTATATGTTTTACCTAATTTTGAATTTAAATTAATTCTTATTTTTCTATTTTTTAAATAGTTTTTAATATTTCTATCATATTGCCTCTTATTCCAATATGAAATAATTTTTCTATCAATATCTTATGATTAATACTATCAAATGCTTTCTCAAAATCTATAAAAATAATATATATATAATAACCGTTATTTAATGCACAATTTATGATATTTTGGAAATCTTGAAAGAGTTTATCAGTACTTAAATTTTTTTGATATGCAAATTGTTCTTTTTTTAGTAATTTATATTTATACAGAAAGTTATATATTGAATTAGTTAAGCATGTTTCTATAATTTTTGACATATTGGAAAGAACAGAAATTGGCCTATAATTTTTTATATCATCAATTTTTCCTTTTTTATATACTGGAGTTATTTTCGCAGTTTTCCAAATACTTGGGTAAGTTCCATATTCAAACATGGCTTTTATAAGTTCATGCAATATTGCTGCAAATATATCCATATAATTTTTTATATCTTTTACAGCAATATTATCAATACCAACAGTATTTTTATTTTTCATTAATGTAATTATATTTATTATATTTTCAATACTAGGTATATTAAACACTATTGAATTTATTGAAGTTTCAATATTCGTATTATTACTTCTAGTGTTACAATTGCATGTACTAACAACTTTACTAAATGTTTTACCAAATAATTCATCAGTTTGCTTATAATTATATTTTTCTATTAATTTACAAATTTTGTTTTTATCAATAGTTTTGTGTTCATTATTTTTTATAATATTATTTATTATATTCCAAGTCTTTTTATTATTATTGTAAGTGTTTAGAAATTTATTTTGATAGAATCTTTGCTTTGTTTTTTGTATTAGGTTTTTTAACCAATTACTCTTTTTTCTATAAACTTCTCTATATTCTTTATTTGTTTTATTGTTTTTATGTTTTTTATATAACTTATCTTTTTCCTTAATATGACTATATATTTCATCTGTTATCCATTCATGTTTATAATTTTGTTTTTTATTATTTTTAGTTTGATAATGATATTCATGGTTTTCTCTATATTTTTCTTTATTACTTATTTGTTTTTTAGATTTATTTATAATTTTTAAAAATTTATTTTATGATTAATTAATTAATTAATCATTAATTATGATGAATTAATTAATTAATTAATTAATTAATGAATTAATCATTAATTAGTTCTAGCCCTCGTTGATATTATTTGTCTTAAATAAACGTCCCCGTTTTCTTCTAACTGGACTTTCATCAAGGTGAGCTGTTTTCGCATGTCAAGTGTGTTAGGCCTCTTGCTTCCTTCCGATATATTCCGGAACAGTCTTAAATAAGTTCTACTTACAAATCGTTGAGTTTACTGCGATGATTTACCATCCCTCGGTAAATGCGGTACTGCGATGTCTTCTTGAAAGCCACTGCAAATTTTATCGCTTACATTATTTTCGTTTTCGATCCTACTGCATGAATTTATCTTCATCAGTTTGGTTCTAAACTGACTCCATGTTTATCGGACGTAAAACTTTAATCAAACTCAATGTTTAATACTAACTTATTTTAATTTACTTATATTGGAACTCGATGCCATAGCTGAAGTTTACTAAGCTTCACTCAGATATTAGATCTGATAAATTATAAATGCACACAGCATTTCCAGCATCGTTTTGACACAACCGTTTGCTTCGGTAGTTACAATTCAACTTCGTTGTTTAATTGTTCCCGTTCCCATAGCAACTTCATTTTCTCGAGCTAATTATTTGCAGTTCTCCAGATGGCTTTGTTTCCGTAAGTGATGTATTTCACAACTTCTATTATTTCAAAACCACTTTAAAAAATGCATTTAAAGCTATTTAAAATTCACCTGCATTTATTTTATTCACATAAAATAAATTCTCCCACAATAACTTTTAAAACAAGTAACAGTTTGAATATTTCGATGATGAAATCATCATAACAAGAAATTGATAAAAGAAATTATATTTATAGAATTTGCAGAATTTTCGGCAATAACAATATTTTGTCAGGCCAGAGAAAATAATTTGAAAGTAATTTGAAGACCACTGACACCATTTCCATAATTTAGCTTTACACATAAAAAAATTAATAATATATTATATAAATATATATATATATATATATATTATTAATTTTTTATATATATAAATGTATTTTTAAAGTACACATAAACATTTAAAAATCTGGGCTTAATAATAAATGACAAATACTACATAAAAAGTTAAACAAACTGTCATACATATTCTATCATATCAAAGACATACTTTCAACGCGGATTAAAAAATTATTATATAATGCTTTATTCGATTCAAACATAAATTACGCTGCTAACATTTGGGCCAATACCAATGACAGTTGTTTAAAATCTATAATTAATCTGCAAAATAAAATTTTAAAGTTAATTTTTTGAAAGCAAAATTTAAATGATAAAAGTATAATGTTAACTAGAAGCTTCAATATAGTATACTAAATCACAAACAAAAATTCATGTACATTATACTAATTAAAAACTATTATAAAATTTTTGAGCACAAGGAAAGAAGAAAAACAAAAATCCTCATATAATCTAATACAATTAAAGTT
>JAFIDM010003189.1:31430820-31464556 GCA_023159025.1 Thereuonema tuberculata | reverse complement strand
GAAGCACTATTTCTATTAGGTAGCATACTGAAAAATCACTATTTGTACATCAAAAACCACTGAAAAGTATCAATTAGAATAAATAAAGAGAGTGAACAATGAAAGAGGCACAATATTATTAGGTAGAATACTGAAAAATCACTATTTGTAATTCAAAAACCACTGAAAAGTACCAATTGGAATAAAAAAAGAGAATCAAGAATGAAAGAAACACTATTTCTATTAGATATATTACTGAAAAATCACTATTCGTAACTAAAAAGCTTATAATCATGTTAAAGTCAACAAACTCATGCGTCTCATCAACCTAGATGACCAAATTCAGAGAAATTTTGCCGAATATTTGCTCAGAATCGGAGAAAATCGAGAACCACATAAAGAAGGAATGATAAAATTGCCTGATAATCTTTGAAATAGAAATAGAACAATTCAACCAGTTCATAAAAAATATCTTACCTGAAATCAATGAATGGACAAGTCTTACAACGAAGAATAAAATCAATCGAAAGATAAGTCAAAGATAATAAGGAGAGACTAGAAAGTACTATGCGGATAAAATTGACACTTCCGATAATCCACAACACGAGCATCTCTATCCGCCTGAGTATCTGAACTCATTGAATCTCAGCGATATTTCTCCACATCGTTTGTCATGGAAGATTGGATCTCCAATAATGTCGTTGCGAAACATCAATCCCAAGTTTGGACTCAGCAACGGAACTCAACTAAAATGCCGTTCATTTGATAATCATCTCATAGAAGCCGAGATTATAACAGGAGCTCACAAAGGAGATTTGTTTTTATCCATAGGATGTCTATGCAACCAAGCGATAATCTACTTCCATTCACTTGCACAAGAAGGCAGTTTCCGATCAGACCTTCTTATGCTATGTCTATTAATAAAGCTGAAGGACGGACTCTAAATAAAGTTGCCATCTATTTGGAGAACGATGTCTTCACTCAAGGACCAATGTATGTTGCAATGTCTAGAGTCGCAGGTCATCAGATTTTGGTTATCTTCACTCAAAAGAATAGTCACAATCAAATCGTCGCCAAGAATATCGTATACAATTTATGATCTTCATATATTATCCACATCAACCAACATCCATCTCAACATATCTCTTGTTCAAACATCTATATCGATCAATCTACGCACGGAGGATGGTCT
Organism: Thereuonema tuberculata; assembly: GCA_023159025.1. Classification (NCBI taxonomy): domain Eukaryota; kingdom Metazoa; phylum Arthropoda; class Chilopoda; order Scutigeromorpha; family Scutigeridae; genus Thereuonema; species Thereuonema tuberculata. Next base: position 31,463,385 of record JAFIDM010003189.1, on the reverse strand, counting down.
AGTATTCTTTAAAAAACTTTTTAATTTCTTTTTTTTCCATGATTTATTGTTTGCTGCTTAACTTTCGAGCATTAATGTACTTCTATTATTAATTCAGTATGTTCTGAATATTACATATCACTTTGTATTGTATTTCTAATGAAAATGTCTTGATTATAAAAATAATATTACTTCAACTTTGATTTTGATGAATTTTTTTCAGAAAGTATGAGGATGTTCTGCAGGAAAACAAGATATTTCACTATAAATTTAACTGTCAGATTTATTTCATTTACATTAAGTAAAACGAATTAGAACTATTAATTAGAAAAAACCTAAACACATATTAGGAATTGAAAATATGATAATAAAAACAAACATTGAAATACACTTCCGTGCAGCTAAATCGACTCACCCATTCAGAGCGCACAAAATGGCGTATATTTTTTAAATGGCTAAACCGATTTTCAAAAAACATTTTTTTATTGAAAACCTAATGTTTTTACTTTACAATGACACCATTATCATTAAAATCTATACAATATTTTCCAAATGAATGTGATCTGAACGTAAGCGTAGCAAAATGCAGTCTGAACGGAAACCACAAGTTGCGCGCCGCAACCCCCTATAAAATCCCACGTGGACCGATATTTCTTATCAGTCATTTATCAGACGTTCATCTGTACACATCTCTGCAAGTTTAATTCATTGTTTTCACAAACCCATGGATACTACGCCAGAAGACGCCACACAAGTTGTTGCTTTGCTGCAAGCAGGCCACAATCAATGAGAAGTCGCTCGTCAACTAAACTTGAGCCAATCTGCTGTCTCAAGATTATTCAGAAGGTTTCAGGAAACTGGTACCTTCTCTCGGAGACCACATATTGGACGGCGCCGATTCACATCAGAGAGGGACGATCGCTCTCATTATCATTTCAACTTCACTGAAATCGCCATCTCACGGGCGTCGATCTGCAACAGGAGCTGAGACAAGTTCGTGGAGTAGCTGTTAGTCAGTGGACAGTCAGAAGACGCTTCAAGGAAGCCAACCTCACTCAAAGACGGCTCGCTAGAGGCCCAAAATTGACCAAAAGTCACCGCACAGCACGACTCGAATTAGCTCGAGAACACGTCAATTGGAGCATCGAGCAATGACGGTCGTCCTATTTACTGATGAGAGCAGAATGTGTCTCCATGGTAATGATAGGAGAGGCCAGGTCTACCGACGTCCATGAGAGCGATTTTTCACATTGCTGTTTTGCTGAAACAGTCTCGTACGGCGGCGGTTCCTGCATGATGTGGGCTGGCATATCTCTTGAGGGAAAAACAGATTTTGTTTTCATACCTGGTGGAGGCCGGAGGGGGGGATCTGACTGCTCGACGATATATTGAGGACATTCTCCTGGATCATGTTGTGCCCTAAGCAGGATATATCGGGGAAGACTTCATGTTGGTGCATGACAATGCCCGGTGTCATTCAGCACGAACCACTCGGCAATTCATGGAGGAGGTTGGTCTCGATACGTTGGAGTGGCCAGACCTCAGTCCCGATATGAATCCGATTGAGCATTTGTGGGACGAGCTCAAACGGAGGGTCCGAGCCAGAAATCCGGCACCGTCTAATAAAAACGAGCTCAAGATTGCGCTGGAGGAGGAGTGGAATGGGATCCCCCAAGACTTTGTCAAAACCTTAAAAGGGTCTATGAGGAACCGCATGCAAGCCGTCGTACAGGCAAGGGGAGGCAATACCAAGTATTGATTAATAAAAGTTTCCTTGTTTTGCTTGAATTTTTTGTTGTAATTTAATTTTAAGTATCCCCAATTTTTTTTCCTAAGCAAGCATTTTGCTTGCGTTTTCATTCAAAATGCATTATAAAACAAAATATTGTACAGATTTTAATGATAATGGTGTCATTGTAAAGTAAAAGCATTCGACTTTCAAAAAAAGATGTTTTTTGAAAATCGGTTAAGCAATTAGAAAAAATATACGCCTTTTTGAACGCTCTGAAGTGGTGAGTCGATTTAGCTGCACGGAAGTGTAGTTGAGGCAATGAAGTAGGAGGAGAACAAAGAATCTAGTATTAATAATTAGTAGTTCAAAAAAACTTCAATCCTACTTAAAAAGAAACTCCTATATTTCTATTCAAATTATAAATCTACTTAAGATAATCAATTCAAATTTTCTATTTTTTTAAAAAAAAAAAACTTATTTACATGATTGCTTAAATCGGGTTCATTTGAATTGTGCTAAAATCTCGCATCGGATTAGCTAAGTATTTTATTATTGATTGTTTAAGATAGTGAAATATTAACAGAAATAGGCTAACAAGCAACTGTTCAGATTCCAATTTTCTTTATAGTTTCAATTTAAAAAGCAAATTCTACTTTAAAATGTGGTGCTTCGAAATTAACCAACTGAGGGATTCCAAAAATTAGTATCTTGCGATTTTGTCACTGGATATTTATTGGCTTTAACGTTTTTGCACTTTAGTGGGATCCGGGACTATTAAATTTCATTTAGCTAATTTACGGTTATTGAAGTAATTAGAGACTTTTAAAATGAATACGATTGCGCTAACATCTCTTCACTGTTTTAATTTTTGTAGGCTTTTTTTTCTTTTTCTTTTTTCTTTGCTTTTTTTGTTTTTTAATTAGATAAGTTAGAGCAAAATTTTGTTTTATTTTTTTATTCCTACGGAAATAATAAAAATATATCATTCAACCAATATTTATATCTCTTCAGTATACAGGGTGTCCCAGGAGGAAAGGTCAATATTTTGGAAGGTGATAGTATTAAGCAAAATGTCATATGAACAAGTGTCCTATTCCAAATAGTTTCCGAGATAATTGAAGTTGGGCACGTAATTGTCATTGTGCCTGCTGGCCATTCTTGTCTTTCTCTTCCACTGCACGGCGCTATGATCTCCAGACCTAACCCCCTTGGATGGGGTTGGATGAATAGTGAAGTGTACAGACATGCAGTGTAGAATAAAGGAACGTCACGATGAACACAGACAAGCAACACATCATGTTCTCACAAGAGTGCATGATGCTGGTGGTGGAATTTTTGAAACTTTTATTATAAGAAATGTGTAACTTGAGCAGTAAATATTAGAAACAGTATATAGTATCTCTTATATCATTCATTTGAAATAGTACATTTAAATAGCTGTATTTTGGAAACCATTCGGAATAGGACACATTTTCTTATGAAATTTTTTGTTTAAAATAACAGATACTATCACCTACCAAAATATTAATCTTACCTCCAGGGACACCCTATGTAATGTAAAGATAATTATAGCAATGTAATTTTAACTTTAGATACTAATTTTTATGCACAAGGAAAACTCACTTATGTATCTGTAAGCAACTAAAGTTAAAAATTGAATTCTACAACAAAAATGAACCTATAAATAAGCAGGTAAGTGTAAAATCAACAGGGTTTTTTAAAATTAGTTTTAATGACAATTAATCAAGTACTGAAACATCCTAAGAAACTTTTAAAATTTTAAAATTAGGAGCAGGTTATCCAATTTAAGCAATTTGATGGTTTAGGTAGATTTTGAAGCATGTTAGAACTTAAAATTAAACTTAATTGAAATCAATGTAACTGGATCTTAAAATGATTTTAATTAAAATCTATTTTATTGAAGGCTTTAAACCGTTTTAATTCGTTACTTGGATAAGAGACTAGAACAAAAATCTGCCACAACAATATAACAACAAGACATTTTAAATCTCTACAGTTTGTGTAATCAGTGTGATAAAAAGAATTGATGCTTTAAGCGCACACGATGAGACAAAATGCCTTGTTCGGCACCCAATATGTCGCATGCGACCTGGTCTGACGAGTTTTTGCCAGACGAAACCTTGCCAACATGTTATTCGGGTTGTTTAATTTCAGCATTAGGTCGGGCAAAAACTAACCAATCACAGAGGAGCTTTGGAACACGTCAGTCGTGACCTCATGCCCTTTTGTAAACATGGAGCCACTTCGATTGTTCCCATTTCAACTCGACGGAGAGGTATTACAAAATGAGTATCACAGTATTGAGATTAGCTTTCAAAAATAAATGAAGATTATACATAAATGCAGTAATTTTATGCGTCAGAATTTATCAGAGAGTTTTTAAAAAATAGAATTTTAAATAATTGCACAGCATCGGCTGTGGTCGCATAGAATTCTGAGATAGCCGATCGCAAATGAACGAAACGAAGACTTAATCCCAATAAATCTACAAAATTCACAACGAAAATATCTGAGGATTGATTTGCTAAATTTCTGTTAATTCTGAATGTGCATTTTGCTGTATTAGAGGCTTCAATAATTATCAATTCAAACCTTTAAAATTACTGTCGCTGTTCGATTCATACATGACAAACTGGCATAATCTCATTCAATATCGTTTGAAATTCCTTCTTCAAAATGTTTTCTATAGTAGTTTGATGCATAAAATTACTATAGTTCTGTGTAAAGATTGTTTTCTGTCGAACGCTGATATTTCTTATTACAATAATAGCGTTTCGATGGTTTTCAGTGCAGTGCCATTGAGATATTCAGGGGAGCAAACTACGAATGATTTGAGCAGTGACGTATATCACTTCTGTTCTGTTATTGGTTGGATTTCCGATAGACCTGCGTGGCAGTCTCATGAAGCATGTTTTCTTCCGACAGGTCGCACGAACATTTTGGATGGTGTTTGCCTAGCTTTAGAAATAGCGTATTATCTCGTTTTCAATGTACTGCACAGTAATCAAAGACGGGGACCTGGGGAATGCATGGATTAGAACTTATTGTTAAACATTATTGAATTGTAACACGTTTTCTAAAGGAGTTATGGTCACTTTCTCGTGCAACATTGGATCACTTGGGAAAGATTTCAAATATAAAAATTAGATTATCGCTAGTAATGTTTACCAACTTTCAAAATGGCCCATCCAACGGTTCAAAAATTCGTAATTGACACACGGACACCTATAACAGAGCAAACTTGAGTAATTTAATTTTCATCATCTTCGGCGAACCTACCTCCATGCTAAACAACTTAGTTTAGCGAATGTTCGGTATTTTAGAGGCGACGGTGATCTTACCCTTCTAGGGGAAGGGGAGCTACTTCTTGCTCTCTAGAAAAGAAGGCTGAAAAATGTCAATTTAAATTTACTTTGCTGTGGAGAAGGTAGGAAATAATCTCCGAAAAGCACAGAACAAGTTCAGAACCCATGCTATACAGTATGTTTATTTTTTATTTTTTTTTAATGTTGGCCAGTCCTATTAGGTGTAATTATAAAATTACTCCTGTATTATAGGTGCTGGAATATTTAATCTGGGTCAATATGGTTAGTTAAATAAAAATTAATAGAAATTTTTTTTCAAAAAGTACTGAGTAATTTAGTTATTTACTATATTTTTGTTTAATATATCATATATTAATTGGGTCTTGATAATTTTAAAACTATTGCTACTGTAGTTTTCCCAATTTACCTGACTGAAAACTTTGAAATTAATATATTCATCTATTCTTAAGCCAAAATTATTTTTCATCTTTGGAATTTTAAAGTTTCTCAACCAACATAGTCTAGTATCTGTGTTGGAGTTAGAATTCTCTTTAACCTTTTTATATATATAGAAATTCTTTAAAGTGATGTTATATATATATTTTTCTTCAATATTCAAAATTCTATACTTTGCTCTTATTTTTATTTTATTTTCTTCCATTTGATCTTTGTAATTTATGCATATATATTATTAAAAATTCTATATATTAGTTTATTTATGTTATTTTCTGTTGTTTTGTTAAACAATGCCAACAATCCAAACCATAATTTAATACCGAATCAACAAGTGATTTATATACAATAAGTTTTAGTTTAAATTGATACTTATTTCTTAGATGATAAAACATAAAGGGAAAGTGTGTAATCGTTTGATCACACAGTTGTAATGATTGTTCCAATTATAGTTGTCATCTATATATATACCTAAATATTTGTAATTATTGACAAAATCTATATGAGGACAGTTACAATTATTATTTATAATGTTATTACTACATAGACTATTATTACAAGAGAAATTTAAAATGTAATTTTAAATTAATTTTTTTGTTTTTAATTTTAAATATCATTATTTTCGTTTTCTTCTGATTAATTGTCATTTTATTTTCTGAAACCCATTTTGAAATATTATTTATGTCTTGTTGTAGATATATGAAAGCCAGGTTCTGATCTTGATTATTGCTAATCAGTAAAACATCATCTGCATATATAAAAATCTTGCAATTTTTTATTGTATCACAAATAGAGTTTATGTATAGAATAAAAAATAGAAGACCCAAGTTTGATCCTTGTGGGACACTACACTTAATATTATAAGTTTTACTTATAAAATTATTTATTCTAATTTTAAATTTTCTATTTTTCAAATAATTTTTAATTAAATTATACATGTCGCCACGAATATCATAATTTTGTAATTTTTTCAATAAAATACTATGGTATGCAGTCGAAGGCTTTACTAAAATCAATAAAAGCAACATATATTATTCGGCTAGTATTTAAATTATTGTTTACATTATTAGTTAATTTATTTAACATATCTTTTGTACCTATATTTTTTTGATATGCATATTGTCTTTTTTTTAGGATATTAAATTTAATAATAAAATCATTGATAGATTTTGAACGATAGCTCTCAATTATTTTGGATAAATTTCATAAGATAGAGATTGGTCTGTAATTCGAATAATCTTTTAAGTTACCACCTTTGTAAATAGGTATGATATAAGCGATTTTCCATAGATTGGGATAAATATTGGTTTCATACATATTACTAAAAAGCTCGACTATGAAAAACGAAATTTTTTATTTATTATTTTTTATATCCTTTATTGTGATGTTATCTACGCCAGTTGACTTGGTATTTTTTAGATTCTTGATGATATTTAAAATATCATTTTGGTTTGGTAAGAAAAAAGCAATAGAGTTTAAATTTTTATTTTCTTTTAAGATAAATTGATTATTATTTACATATCTAGTTTTGCTTTTCTGTACAAATGTATTATGTAAGTTTTTGAAAACACAGTTACTATTGTATTTTAATATTAAGTGTTGTATTTCTAGATTATTATTTTCTTTTTTGTAGTTAATATCATTTTTTATCAAATTCCACATTTTCTTATTATTATCGTTGCTATTTTTTATAACATTGTTTATGTAATTATTTTTTATTTTATGTATATAGTTTTTTAGGCAGTTTCTTTTCTTTTTATAATTTTCTTCATATATTTTGTTTGTTCTGTTATTTTTATATTTAAAAAATAAAATATCTTTTTCTTTAATGTGTTTAATCATATCATTATTCATCCAGGGCTGCTTGAGTGTATTATATTTTTTTTGCCTTTTTATTTTCTTTAATTGTACTATCTTTTTCATTTTCTTGTTTAATTTCTTGTCTAGAATCTTTAATGATTTTACTGAATTTTTTTATGTATGTATTAGGATCCTTATTGTAATCTCGTGATCCTTATTGTACTTATGTGAGACGGAAATCTCAATAAGAAATTTGGAAATCTCAGATAATCAATATCTATCTATCTAGAATTTTGAAGCATAAGAGTGTACGTTTTCCAAAACAGAAGTCGGAGATCGACTTATAAATGAATTATGCAAAACCATGTTTGAACCTTGAAATTCGACAAACTTAAAAATATGGATAAAGCAAGACTCAAGTGCTGATACGGGTGCATATTACGTAAGACCCATTTGGAGCATGTTCTGTCAAAGACAAAAGTCGAAACCAGGTTGTAACCTTGAGGATAGGTAACGAAAATACTACATTTTACCTTTATTAATCGTAATCAATAAGTCACGAAACCTCAGCAACTGCATGACCCGTTGTGTAATATCTAGTAGGCATGTAGTGTTCGGAGTCGCTGTTCTACAAACATTACAAGTCAGAAAAGCTGTATTTTCTGATTTTTGCAAAGTATTGAACAATGTCGCTCGACAAAACAACAAAGCAGCTTTCCTAGTTCTGCAGGCACATTCCGAATTGCGACGATTGACAATTACAATATTTTTCAATTGCCCCACTTCAGATACTCGTTTCATAGTTTCATCAGCTTAAACAACACGAAGATAATGTTCGTAACGGACTTCGACAAGGAATGGCTGTCGTCAGTTTTCAAAGCTAACAGTGTAATCTACAGGGAAAAAATAGGTATACTAGTAAGCAAATTTAGACACAGTTTCGAGTTACAACGATTTTCAAGTTATGACAGTGGAACTACATCAGAAGTGTGGTAGTATGCTTTTAATTGAACCAAGCCATCTTCAGATCATTGTTCAGTTTGTGAAAGATCAGTACTATACTTTTTCAAGTCAACATATTTTATAGTAGAAATCAGAAAGTAATTTTTAGCCTAATCTGACTTGTGATCAATTATACTTACATTATTTTGTAATCTGAATTGTATATTCCCGCAAGTTTTATATATTTTCCTTTATTATTCGGAGGTTAACCTCAAAACGAGAGAATAGTAATATGGTAATATAAAAATATAATAGGACTCGTAATAATAATAATAAAATAGTTGAGCTAAGATAGAAACGAAGCTTCAGAAAATAAACATAAAACAAGTTTTATTTTAATTTACAATAAAATTCATTTTAATACGACATGAACTCTAGTAATTGATATCATTACAACCTTTAATTTCTTTTTTCTTTCTGTTTAGGAAAACTATTGATATCATTTTTCAAGTGCCTGGAACCTATAGTTACAGTTCCTGTCTGCTCCTGAAAATATCTCATTTGTCGCCATTAAACAAACGATGATAAGAGCTTAAAAGTTTAAATTTTCCATTAAAAATTTGACAATTTTTTTAATATTTCTTCAGCTATGAGACTATTGAAGATTGTAACTATTTTAATTGTGACTCTTCAAACAAGGCAAGTCAACAGTAAAAGTAAGTTTGTTTGTTTTTTTTTCTTTTTATAATTTACTACTTTGTTCATTTTCTTCTTCGTAATCTGGAAAAATCCCCATATAGGTCTAAATTTATAAATCTAAGATGCATATTATGATATTTTTAAACATTCCATATATTCACGTACCAAGTTCTAAAAAAGAGAAAATGATGGTAAATGTTACAGAAAAGTGTATTGGCGAAAGTAACCTATATTCACTATTTACAAAACAAATGAGAAAAGTAAATTAGAAAAAAGTATTAATTCAGGTAAAGCTAAAAAAAATTTATTAGACTTCGCCATTCAATAACTAGCTACTGTGTGTATCAATTTTTTTTTAAATGTACCAATTTATGAATTAAATAATATACCAATTTTGAGGCCTGGCTCTTCAATTAAATATACTTATTTATACGTATTTTTTATTGAATACAGGGTGATTCATAAAGTACTGGAAAAATAGGCCTAGATAAGAAGGAACATCGAAATATTTCTCTGTCAAATTCGGTGCAAAAAAAAGTAAAATAAGGCATGGATTTCCGGATTGAACGTGCGATCCTGAGTCGGATGATGGGATCCTCATTTTAGTCTTTTTTCTGCACCTCTGAAAAAAAAATGGTCTTGTTAGCACCATTCACAATCGGGAAGAGCAAGGAAAGGGAAGGGAGATTAGAATAAGCTAAGTTAAATGGAGCATTGACTCCATTGGGTTTATTTCAATTTTTCATCCAGTTAAATTTGTATCAGTTGAATGTATTAGGAAGTTCAAGGCTTATAATAATAATATATATGGGAAAAAAACCATTGAGAGAGAGAGGGAAAAAAACACAAATTAAAAATGAAAAGAAATAAAAACTGTTTTTTCCTACTTTTCCAGTACTTTATGAATCACCCGGTATATATATATATATATGTGTGTGTGTGTGTGTGGTGTGTGTTATTTTGAAATAATTACAAGTGCATTCAATTATAAGAATGCTTATATACACAATAAAAAAATTACCATCTAGGTCTATATCTGAAATTTCTGGCATTCTGTTAACTAGTGAAATTAGACTGTTTTTGTATTTTTTAAGATTTATAAATTTGTGCTATTTTCTCCTTGACATAGAACTTGATATTATTCCAAGGAACAAATATAGGAATTACCAATAAGATATCTTGATATATTTATTACAAGATAAAAAGATGTTTGTAACTTTGATTTTTAAAATCTGCCTATGCTGTTTTTTGGATCTTTAATTTCAATGTTCTAATATTTTCATTTTGGAAATATCGGATTATATTTATGAATAACTCCAATCTAATAGAGTAACTCTAATTAAGACATCAGTGTTGTGAAATTTAAGATATCATAAGAACTACTATCAGTTGGATAAGGCTCATTAAGTATAGTTGTTGTATAAGTGTTTGGAAAAAGTGCAACGAAGGGAAAAAAATGAAAAGTACACAGACGGTACTGGTAGTTTAAAACTTCAATGACAATCTATGGAAACAAAGGAATTATATAGAGAAGAATGACATTATGTAAGGACAGTTAGAAAGACTGAAAGAGAGCTTAGAAGAGGAAAAAAAATGAAAAGCGAAGAACTGTTATAGTGACACTATTTGACCAGAAATAAAAAGAGAAGATATAGAAGAATTAAATTCACACCAAAGAGTACGAAGATATTTATAGAAGAAGATCTCCGCAAAGAAATAAGAGAAAAAAAGGAGGACGATTATATTTATGAAACAAGAAAGATCAAATGGCAACCCAGCAACAGTTGTGCATGATAAGTTAAAAATAAGTGGAAGGATGTAGACTTATGAGGAATGGTTTAAAAGAGAAGACAACTTGAGAAATAGGATATATTCGTAAAAGAACGAGAAATCAAATAAAGATGGATAAAATGATTGATGATGGTATTATTAGTAATATATAAACATGGGAAATAGATATATAGTGAAGTCTCATTATACGAAACATTCAGTTATGCAAAGGATTTCTCATTCCCCGGCAAAACCCCGTAGTTCTATATGTAATTCACTTACACGAATAATTTTTGATAAGTGAATGTAAGTGAGACTTTACTGTACTCGTAAATATAGAATAATTGCGGTCTGCTATGAGAATACTTATCAGTAGTATAAGTAGAGCAGATTGAACTGAGGTATTTGAATCACTACAAAGTAACATGAACTTAATAGTGATTGAAGATATAAATGCAGGAATTAGACAATTAAATAGCAGAAGAATAAAATGTAGGAAAGAATTTTGAGGAAACCAGCAGGTCAGAATTGGATTGGCCCAACAACATAATTAAAAAACTTTAAATGGAAATTTTAAATGAACACGATGAAAAGGGAAATGAGACATTATAGGGGCATAGGAGGCACAGAAATTGATTTCTGTTTACTAATGACGGAATTGTAAATAACAACATATATTTTGCGATTGGTGGTAGATAGATTTCAGACCACACGCTTACCAAGCTTTGGAATCAAAATTTCGAAAAAGTAGAAACGAAAGAAAATAAAGGCAGATATAAAAATTTATAAACAAGAAATAAGAAATAAAATAGCACTTAAAGCAAGGGCGTATATAAGGGGGGGGGCAAGGCCCCCCCCCCTCTCGAAATAATGAAGGTATGTCTTCCCAACGTTTTATTTGGCTGAACAGATTGGTTTCCATTTTTTTTTTTTTTTTTTTTGGTTGAACAGATAGGTTTTCATCGTTTTTTTTTTTGGTTGAATAGATTTTTTGGCTCGGCTCCCCCCCTCCCGAAATAATAAAGGTATTATTATTTCCCAACGTTTTTTTTTTTTTTTTTTTTTGGTTGTACAGATAGGTTTCCATGTGCTGTCTACTTAAAATTGCTTAACTTAATCTTACATTAATCCCACCCCCCCCAAAAAAAAAAATATATATATTCTATATTCGCCACTGACTGAAAGAGAGAACAACAAATATAAATGATATGGAAAAAAATATAATGTACTCTATGGTTGAAGGATTAAAAAAGAATAAGATAGAAAGTAAGGTACAAAGAAATCGGAATTAAATGGTTAGACAAAGATTGTGAACAGTTTAAAATAAGAAGTAAAAGTAGCATGAAAATAATACAGAAAAGAAAATGGAGAGAAAAAAGGATACATTATATAGGATTAGAACTATAATAGAAAACAGAAAAGGAAAAAATTTGAGTGATTTAATTGAAAAATTTAAGAATATTAAAAACAAACAAAGAATTTTGGGAAATAATAAAAGAATATAGAAGAAATGATGAAAAGAATAACTTTAGTACATATGTAGAAAATAAAACGATGGCAGACCATTTTTATAAAAATAAATTTCATCAATAAAAAGTAATTTTTCATTTTGAAGAGGAGAGAATAACGGAAGCGGATGACAAGGAGTTGAAAGATAATATTAAAATTCAAAGATCTGTTAAAAGCTTTATGTAAAAAATTAAAAAAATAAGAAAGCTCAATGTCCGGATAAAGTTAAAAAAAAATATATGGAGTGCCGCAGGAAAGTTTAGAGCAACTTTGTAGAATCGTTTAATAAAATCTAGAAACAGAAATTATCCCTTAAAATTCGAAAATAGATATATTAATTCCTATTTACAAATCAGGAAAGAAAAGTGAACAAAAAGGTGTAGAGGTATAATTACTAAATACGACATTCAAAATCTTCGGGGAGATATTACGAGAGAGAACACAAGAATGAGTAATGAAATTATGATAGAAAATCAAGAGGCTATAGAAAAGGATATTCAACGATAGATAATATTTTTGTACTGAATTCTTTAATAAATCTCAGATTAAGTGAAAAAAGGAAAAATTATGTCTCATTTATAGATTTCAAAACAGGCTTCGACTCTGGATAGAAGAAAATTGCTGCAGGTATAACGAGTAATAGGGATACAAAGGAAAATTTGGAAGATAAAAAAAAAATAATATGAAGATACATGTATACGAGTATACATTGGCAGAGAAAGCCAAGGAAATGAAATTTCTTTTGAAAAAGGATTGAAGTTGCAATTTAAGCCTCTGTTATTCTTGATTCTTATAATATACCTCCGTAGAATTAAAGTTAAAGGAAAATGGCTGGGGAGGAATAAAAATAAATAGAAATAAAATATGTAATCTAATTTTTGAAGACGATATAGTAGTAATGGCTTAAACAGAAGTGGAACTGAGAAAAATCATAAAAATAATTATAGAATTTACAAATGACTATAAATTTCAGATAAATCTAGAAAAGACTAAGATACTAGTACTAATATTTAAAAACGGAAGGAAAACAGCCAAGAAGTAAAAATGGTTTTGGGAAAGAGAAGAAATGAAAATAACAAATAAAAACAATCTTTAGGAAGGTAGTTTACCAGCTCAAACTACCACAGGGGAAAATTTCAAAACAAGAATAGATAAAGGAAAAATAAAAGTCTGGACATTAATTAAAATAATTAAGAGAATAATAAGAGACAAAAGACAAAAATAAGGGACTGAACGAAGATAAAATTTATTTTTAATTCAATAGTGAAAAGTGTAATTAGCTATGGAATGGAAACTGACGGATGGGAAGTAAGAGATGAGTTTGACAAAATACAAGGATTATTACATGAAAATTATAAAAAAGTTATATCGATCAATTCCAAATTACATTCTCGAAGCTGAATTAGGACTAAACAATATCAGATTAGAAAGTATTTTAAAATCCTTTTAGTATATGATGAAAATTCTAAACTATCCAGAAGACGAACTTCCAAAAATTTACTTACATAATTTGATAGAAAAGGCTCACAAAGAAAAGCCGTGTAAATGGATAAGGCAAATAGAGAAATTTTAAATGAAGCTTTGAATTGCGATAACATAATAGAGAATGATTAGTGGGAGGAAACTAAAATAAAAGTATTATCAAGAATTGAAGATAACCAACTTCAGAAGAGATATAATACAAGAAAAGAATGATCTCAAGATATAATGATTATTACAAGGATCTTGAAGTACAAATAAATAGACAGTATTATAAGAATAATTTGGTAAATGAAATATATTTTAAAGTTAGAAGCGGAAGTATTTGGTTAAAAAAAGTAGTTATTAGGAGCAAGGAAAACTAAGAAATTTTAGACTAGGTTGCTCAAAATTAAAACGTTGGGAGCATGTGATTTTTGACTGTAAAGAAATGAGAAGGGAAAGAGAAATTCTTAAATTAGAAAAAGTAAAAATTATGAAGAATGGTCGATCGATAGTTTAAATCCAAGCCTAAATTTTGCTATTTAATTTAAATTGAAAAATTTGCGTTTCTGGAAAACATTGACAAGGACACTTTATCTGCATATTCTTTTACTTCATTTATTGTAGTGTTAGCCACCTCCCATAAACCTTCCCGCTGTAAAACAGTGCAAAAACTTAGTTTTCATTTGTGGAATAATTATCTCTACAAAAGTTTAATAAATTGCCAGCCATAATTACGACTTAAACACAACAGTATATATTATGCCGTTAAATTATTATTAAAGTTCTCTTGAGAAATATAAAGTTCTGTGAAAGTTTATAATTCAGAGTTCACACAGGATAAATACTTGAATAATCTGTTAGGTTTACAGAACAATCACACTCTTGAATCCTTGCTAAATTATTCCTCATCAGCAAATCGATGTATGTCTTCATTAACGTGTAGATTTCTGGAATATCATAAAATGGTACTAAAAATCACTTACTTTCAATCTTGGAGTAAACGAGACTGTTACTTGGTTGCATTCGCCACATACACACTTGTTTTCTTATCTGAGCATGAAGATAAACAATATGAACAGTTCTAAACAGTTTGTTGGAATGAAAAAGTCCTATCCCATTCACAACATGTAGATCTGCACCTACAAATATTAACATTATATTAATACTTATGTTTTAAATATTATTGGGAATAATCTCATAGTTATTTTCACCATCACTGCACAAGTTCTCATCATACTATTAATAGGCAAAAAGTGTACGGATGTACGGATATTTGTGTGTTTGTCGTCACAAAAGCACTACAGACAGTATTTAAGCAAGAAGCAAAATACAAGGTGGCGCTACCAACATTTCTCTGTCATCACAACAGCGCTACAGAAACAGTATTTACTCAGAAACAAAATCCAAGGTGGCGCCACCAACATTTCCATGTCATCCAAACAGTGCTACAGAAACAGTAGTTACTCAGAAACAAAATACAAGGTGGCGCCACCAACATTTCTTTTTCTGGATCGGCATTATTTTAAGGCAGGAAGTTATCTCTTTTTTAATGAGAAAGCGTAGCGCTGGCTACTGTGAAACTGCTAAATCAATTTGGTATTTGTATATAGTTTCAATTTTCAGTATATATATATATTGTGACAACACTCATATTTTTCACTTGATCTAATAATTAAAATATCAAAATTTTAATATTATTGTGATTGTAAGAGCAAAAGAAATGTAAATTAAGTAAAATAACCTCAAAATAATCATTTTGTAAGGCTAATGGTGAAAGACTTCGTTAAAGTTAGTTTTAGTTGTTGTCAGTAATTTTGTTTTAGCTTTAGACTTAATTTAGTCTAAATTAGGATTTTAAGAAAAAAATCTTTAATTTAAAAATGTTAGGATTTAGAGTAGTTTTGAATAGTATAGCAAACTTAGGTTAATTTTAAGACATTTTAAGAATTTAAGTAATTTTAAGCTTAATTGAACTTAAGTTAATTTTATAGATTTAATTCAGGATTGTATTTTTTTAAAAGGAATTAATTTTCTTCGTTTTTAAATTAGCTTAGTTTAGTTCCAGCTCAGAGAATTCCTTTTCTTGGAAATTTTTCCATGTTTGGAGTTGTTAATTGAATAGCGATGTTATTGGATAATTGAACTTATCACCTTATATGATGTAATCTCCCATATTTAGTCCGATATGCATTTCTGCTATCTGATAGGACGGCGGACTCGTGACGTCATGTTGGCGGCTCACTCGAGTTTACATAACGCCATGTTTGCAGGGGAGAGAGCTTCTTGCTTTCTGACTTCGCGGCCTCGTGCTACCTCGAGCCGCTCACTTGCGATAGCTTGCAGCCGCATAGCTATTTCTCTCCGGTGACCGAAAGTCATGATTGACTCGGCCCGTTTTGTCAGAAGAGGATGTGTTAATTCAGTTGTCTTAGTTTAGATAGGCACCGTGGATAGCCTGAAATTTCAGTAATTTATTTGCAAAGGAAAAATTCTTTCAAATTCAGCATTAAACCAATTTGCAAAAGCAAATTCTTGCAAATTCTGTGTTATTTAAATGTGCGTGTACACCCGTGCAGGATTAAGTGTCAGTGAGTGAAGTCTTATTTTGTGAATTTATCTTACCAGGTGCTTCTAGTTCTTCAAAATAACGGAGTGAATTTACAGTTTAACATTTGTGCAACGCAACCCATTAAGAAATATTCAAAGTGAAGTGAATTTGGTTCAATAGTGCAACGTGCTTTAGTTAATTTCAATTCAGTGTTAATCAAATACTGAAATTTAGGAAGTTATAAGCCTTAGCTTCGCCTGTCGACATTGCCTTCAAGTTCAGGAGCTTGTCACTTTTAAGTTGTTAAATAAAAATTGTTAAGTTTAACTTGTGTTGTGGAAGAGTTAAGCCTCTTTTGTGCAGTGGACACAAGGCATGGCCTCTCTACACCCACGGGAGGATTGAGCTAGGTAGCTGGGGTGTGGCGATTTGAAGGGGGTAGAGAGAGATTTTACCGAACGGACTTTCGGTTAGCGCCAAAAGTCTAACAGAACAACAACCTAAATTACGCCCCCCCCCCCCTTTGTACTGTCACATATTTTTGGCGGCCAACGTGGGGCGTACGAAGAGAAGCAGGTCCGATTCGTTGAGCGGCCACAGCCTATGAAGAGAAGTCACGGCATACGAAGAGAAGCAGGTCCGATACGCGGAGCGGCCACGGCGTATGAAGAGCAGTAAGTCCGAACAACGGTAAGCTGTCATGAGTGATACGGAAGACGGCGCCGGTAAATTGCCAGATACGTTTGTCGAGTATCGAGAAGTGGAAAGATACCCAAGTGAGGAGGAGTCGGAGGGTCAAAGCACCTCAGATGTTGCGCAATGATGCAACAACTGGATTTAGAGGATACGAATTTGCCCATCACTGCGGAGACGCCCACGCCAGTCAGCGCAGCGGCAGCAGCACCACAGCCCTCACCGACTGAATCACAACTCAGCATGATGAGTTTCCAGGAATTACCAGACCATATAAGAGCTCAGCATGATCGAACAAGCGCCGAAATAATAGAGCTTAGGAAAGAACAAAGCGCCAAAATGGAGGAACAGAGTGCCAAAATTGACGAGTTCAGGAAAGAACAAACCGCCAAAATAGAGGAACAGTGCTAAAATTGACGAACTAATAAAAGAACAGAACGCCAAATTTGATAAGCTAAATGCTAAATTCAAAGAGCAGAGCGGAAAAACTGGAGAGACGCTCCAAAATTTGGATGCCAAAATTGACGATCAATTTGGAAAATTGAACTTTAAATTTAGTGATCAGGAAGCGAAACTAATCTATAAGTTAGATCAGTAACTGCAATCCGCTAGTAACGAATTCCGCTTGCAGATAAAGGATGTGGATAGACAGGGTGACGAACAGGTAGGAAAACTATGTGGTGAAATCGAAGCTAAAATGCAACAAAAGTGTGATGTTACTCGAAGCCACGTAGCAGAGCAGACCGGCACAGTCAAGAAGGACATCGTCGGAATCACTGATAGTGTAGGACGTGTGCAGCCTGGTACAGTAGAAAAACATGTACAGTTAAACACTCGCATAAGTAAGTCGAATCAGCCTTCCAAGAAGTCCGGCAAGTTATTGAGGAAAAGATCAAGGAAGTAGGAGAATGGATCCAACAGTTGCCGACGACACCAGTAATCATGCCCACTAACTTGACGAACATACCGACATCCCTAACGTTCAGCGATGCAGCAGGCGAACAACCGAACGCATTCCTGAAAGCAGCGGTGAATTACTTTACTTTAGTAAATGTGAGGGAGGCACTACGACCCCGACTCATCTACCAAATGCTTACGGGAGCCGCAAAAATTTGGCTGGATACGCTTGACCCATTTCCCCTTTTGTCACCCTACACCCACGGGAGGATTGAGCTAGGTAACTGGGGTGTGGCGATTTGCAGAGGGTAGAGAGAGATTTTACCGAACGGACTTTCGGTTGGCGCCCAACATCTATCAGAACAACAACTCAAATTACGACCCACCCCCCCTTTGTCACAATTTATATTATAAATATTATTTTAAGTTATAAACTACTAAACACGTATTGTTTTATTAATTGCACGTGATCTCATACCTTATTGACTCTTCAAACATATTTCGAAACTAATCTCTAAACATGGATTATTACACGCTTCCAAAAGATCAAAAATACCTGACCAAAATACATATTTTTGTTTTATAGCTTAGTCATCATTCAAATTATACGTGGACTGCTATGGAAGTCATGGCTTTTAAAAAATGAGCTTAGAACATCGTTTTCAATCATGTGATTTTGAAAAATGTCAATGTATTTCAAAAATGTGGAATCTGTTTTACTTCCGTGAATATTTCACGGGTTGCCACTAGTCTTTTGTGATTAGCCGTGCTGGCGTGGTCGTGCGGTCTCGGCGGCGGCCAGCCGTGGCGTCCAATGCGCCAGTACCTGGGTTCGAATCCCGGTCGTGGCATTGTTGTTTCTTTCGTCTTCTTCTGTGTGTTGTGTCCGCTGGGGACCCGAAATCTGCTCTGTAGGTAGTGGTCCCCATTTGTCTTCTATATGTTACAGGCTATAGTCTTTTGTGATTCTGCATGAACTTCGCTCAGTCGATTTCCTCTGGTGTCCCCAAAACATGTCCGATGTCTTCGTCTTCCACTTCTAAAACTCCAACAATAATCACCCAATCACTTTTACACTATTCTTTAGCATGCATCTGATAATTGTACAATCCGTGATTTGGACAATGGTTATACAAAATAAATAAATTTTTCTGTTTCTCATCATCGCCTTATCACACGGAATATATTTTCTACCATTTGCCATTTGATATGCAAGTTATTATTTTGCCTCGATCTTATAAAATCTACTGTTTTTAATTCAAGGAAATAAATAACTAACGTGTAATAACAAAACAAAATATATTTGTTACAGACTGACTAATACATCATGCAAATTTCTGTTAATTCCTTTACAGTAGTGGTTCAAAAACCTTTTTTGAGCGATCGTAAACCAGTAAAAATACGTAATTGGCGACACTTGAAAAAGATAAAGAAAATACTGAACTTCAAAAAAAATTCATAATACTATTTTCAACCCTTTAATATGATGTAAACCAAAAAATATGTATAATGTCCCTTGCTAAGTAATATAATATTCTAGAATTTTCGTAACTCATATCCCCAAATGCTTTACTGACAAGTCGATGCAGACACTTAACCTTCACACACTATAACAAATGCAGGCCATAGGAGGCCCAGACTTTGTGAACTGGCAGATTCATTTATCCTCGGTAAATAGTAAGCACAATGCTATTCAATTGCCATGCGCTATTCAATTTGTATTTAATACAACAATATTTATTTGAATGAGTATGGTTATTGTTAATTTACTATTTAAGTTTAAAAACAAAAAATCGTAGAATTTCCCTAAAATTCGATAAATTTTTAAAATTTTTCTTTTCTTTTTTTTTCTTATATTTTTTTCATAATATTTTCTCTCGACCCCATCTGAGACTCGAGAGACTTAATTTGGGTAGCGACTTCAGGTTGTTCCCATGGCTTTTCAAAGTTACCTTACATCAAATTAGAAACTTTTCCTTGCGGATTTCACTTACTCATACTTCAGTAGTTTCAGATCTTTTCATCATTCAAGAAAAAAAAAAAAAAAACTAGAGAAGTCCAGAGAACTTCCAACTATCATAAAGTTAATTCAATAAAGGAATTAAAAAGAAAAAGGTGTTGACGATGTAGGAAGTCTGTCTATGATAAAACGACCAGTGAACCCATGAAATAGTTTTGCATATTTTTGTTTGTTGAAGTTTTTTTGGAATTTATCTGAAATTAATTTTCATACAAAAACAGATTCGCTTCATTCTCCGTCAGTTCATTAACTTTCAAAATATGAGAATCCAAAAATTTACAGATTAGGCATCTTTAAAAAATAAAAAAATACCAATGGAGAATTTATTTCCTAGTTAATGAATTAAAAAAAAAAATCTGTTTTAATTTTTATGAATTTTTTCAAAAACCAACTTTTTGTTCAAAGAATAGAAGCCATATTGATTATTAAAAGAAAACTTAAATGCCTTTCGGAAATTCAGTTACAAAAACAACTTATTCTAAATTTTTCGTATATCCTCACTCTTATACTACTAGTAATTCTATTAAATGAAACCCTTTTATTTCCCTACCCTACGTCTCCCCTCCCCTATACCAGACCGTATTTTCGTACTTAAGGCCCTGATAACACAGCAGCGCTTTTCATCCAATGAAGCTACTAGA
This sequence comes from Thereuonema tuberculata, assembly GCA_023159025.1. Taxonomy (NCBI): domain Eukaryota; kingdom Metazoa; phylum Arthropoda; class Chilopoda; order Scutigeromorpha; family Scutigeridae; genus Thereuonema; species Thereuonema tuberculata. Next base: position 31,442,912 of record JAFIDM010003189.1, on the reverse strand, counting down.
AGAGATTTTTATTTACATTTCGTCTCTGACATACAAATTTCTCTCGACGATTTCAGCTTCATTTGCGAAATAAATAAATATACTTGTATATTTGAACGATCTATTTCGTAAAGTTAACAAAAAGTTTTCATCTTCCAGAGTCAATTTCGTTTATTTATATGGGAAGAAAAATACGTTCGCCAATTTATTGTATGTAGTCGTATTTATATTTCAAGATATTTCTAAGCATTACTAATCTTTATGAATATTCACTGTTTGAAACAGCTAAGGTCACTATAAAATGTATATTCTTACTGAATTATTACATTAATAAAATTTTTTTGATTCATTCTAATATTAATTTCTAAAATTTTATTTTGTAGAATGTGGAATTCCTATAAAGAAGGACGAAGCCGAATCTGAATCTCAATACAGGGTTCTTGGGGGAACCAATGCAGAAAAAGGAGCCTGGCCATGGGTAGTGGAAATTTTAGAGCTTGATACCAACACAAAGACTTACTACCAATGTGGAGGCAGTCTCATTAGTTCTGAATGGGTCTTGACAAGTGCATTCTGCATTTATTACATGGAAGGGTATGAACAAAAGTTTTATGACTACAAATAGAAATTCAAAATTAACCTATAATTTTTAGAAATTTACATACTTCGATTCCGAAGTAATGCCCCGAAGTTCTGAACGTTTTTGAGAGGTTGAAATGAAGCAAATATATGCATTTCAGAAACAATATTTATTCATCAAAGTAATCTCCATTTCTTTCGATGACTTCAGGCAATTTTAAAATTCCGTTCGCTTAGAACTGGTCTGGCTTGGAGGCGAAGAAGTCTTCCGAGTGCTTTTTTGACAGAGCTGAAATTCCTGAAGATCAAAGCATTCTTCAGGTATCGCAATAAGTGGTAGTCGAATTGTGCATTATCTGGTGAATTTAGTGGATATGGTAAGACATCCCAGCCGTTCTAGTGCAACTTTTTGTTGGTGACAAGACACGTGAGGCCTAACGTTGTCTTGTTGAACACAACACTCTTTCTGTTCGCTAGTTGTGGCCTCTTCTGTTGAATATTGTGATGCTTCAATACACATCCGAATTGATCGTTTGATTGTGTGGGAGTAGCTCACAGTAATGCCTTGAAATCCCACCAGACAAAGAGCATAACCTTCTTTCCATGAATATTCTGCTTCGGTGAGAGTTTTGGTGTTTCTTTAGCCAGACAGCAGGATCGTTTCCGCACTATATTGACGTAGCCATCCATTTTTCATCTCATCATAATTCATTTCAAAAACTGGTCCATTTTGTTGCCTTTCAGGAGCACTCGCAAATGGAACACCGGTCAATGTAGTTTTTCTCAAGACAGGTTTTATGGGACCGAAACATCATAACGAGAAGTAACCCAAGCTTTACCAAATGTTCTTGAACAGTACTTTTAGGATCAATGGAAATTTCACATGGGGAGAACTTCACCAGTAGCGTAAGAAATGACACGTACAATCCTAAAATCATTTATCCAAGAAACAAACATTTAATTCAGTAAAGTTCACATTAACGAGGCAAGCACTTGTTGCCCTTATCAAGTGGTTATAGCAAATAATAAATCTTAAAATGGCCTGATTTTAAACAGAAATTTAGTCATTTCATTATCATATAATTAAAAAATTAAACAAATTCTCAGTTCAAACATCAATCAGGACGTCCTCGTTCAAGTTGCACGGAGGGGTGAGATAAATAAACCTTGGTTGTGATCAGGAATAAACTATTACAGAGAAATGGTGGAGGTGAACAGGAAGATAAGGGCAATAAGTGCATGCCAAAATTAATTAAGGACTTTTCTGAATTAAATGTGGACTTCTTGGATAATTTATTTCATAATGTACGTGTCATTTTTATAGTAGTTTTGAAAATTTTCAAAATACCTGCTGACTCCCGAGTCGTCAATTTTGAACATGTGTTCCTTATGTGATCGTCGTCCAGTGTTGAAGGTCTTCTAGAGCGATCTGCGTCGTCTTAGCTGAAATTCCAGGCTTTGAATTTCGCATCTCCGAACCGTTCATTCACCAATAGCACCATCTCCATACACTTCAGAAATCTCTGTCCCCCTTTCTATAAGCATCGCCTACCGAAAATGTCATTCGAATAACTTTTATTCGTTCGTATTAGAAACTAAAATAAAAACGCACAGCTTCTACAAATCACGACCAACCTTTAATGAGAGAAGCAGTCACATGCTAGATACCAACATATCACATGTTTTCAAACAGTTAGGCAGTATGTGAAACGCTCAAATATACACCTGTCAAAAGCGCTCAGAACTTTCCGGACAAACCAATTCGTTTTTTAAAAAACAGTTTTAAGTCGAAAAAACGAAATTCATACATTTCCGTACTAAAGTGACATAATAGGTTCTTGGCAGTTAGTTCGACCAACAAACATTCAACAATTGTGGGCGAATTATAGCGTTGTCATTGGAAAAATACTCTTGCAAAAGTTAAACAAGTAAACAAAGAATAAATTTTGTGCTAAAGAATAAATTGAAAAGTGACCCCCAACAATAACAAAATTTAAAAATAATTATAAAAAAAAATTACGAAAAAAATAAAAAGAACGTTAGGAAAACAAGAAAAGCGAAAAAAAAATCCAAGCGTACATCGAAAAAAAAAGAAAAAAAGAAATAAAAAAAACCAACAGTAGATACACGGATTCGAACACATTCAGTTTATGAATCCGAAAACTTATCGATTTCGCAACAGCTGACAAATGAAACGAAATGGTTGCATTTCTGGCATTTAAACGGAAAAACAATGATAACAATGCCTAATATCTCGAATATGGGTGGGTGATGGCCCCTCAAAAATCATATTCCTACGTTGTTTGGCCTCTGAACACGATTACGAAATCCATTTGTCGATCCGACCTTCCGTTCTGGAGTTGTCAAGAGGGTACAATGACAACAATGACAAATATCGGACAATGGGAGGTTATGAACCCCCAAAATACCCCATTTCTAGTCTTCGGGCCTCTGAACACGATGATTAAATCCGTTTGTCGATCCGACCTTCAGTTCGGATGTTGTTAGGGATAGTCAGACATGGACTGACGGACGGACGGTCAGGATAAACGCCATGCAACAATTTTTTTATTTAAAAAAGAATGATTTTACAAAGTCCAACAGTGAGGTGTAACAGGATAAAGATATTTTTTTCTCTAATAAATTGCTGTGTAACAGGCGATCGCATTCTTTATACCTTGTCTAGCACTCGTTGTTCTGTCTTCGTTGAATAGATTTCTTCTAGAATCTTCAGATTAGCCTCAATCAGTTCAAAGTCTTCATTAAACTTTCCAACTATCATCTTGATCCGTTCAGCTTTCTCGGCAGCATTTTCGTTATGAATTTTCTATAATGTTTTTGAAGACATAATGGGTTAAATTGACAGACGTTCGAAAGTTATATTATCATGGCTTTACGACTCAAACAAACTTCACACACTATTCCAGCGATTCTCAAAGAATGTTCCACGTAAAAAAAACAACAAAAAGTATTTTTATTAAAACGGAAAAATCAGAGGAAATATAAAAAAAGGTCATAAATCTATGCAAAAACGTTATTTATTAACACAAAAGAAACAAGTAAATTGTAAGTAATAAAACTGGAATGGTTAAAATTAATGAGTCAATAATTAGATCATTTTTTTGGTGAAACAATGAGCAAATATGATATATAATTAAATATAATTCCACTAGCAAAGCAACGGTATACTTGCATATGTAACTAAAAAAAAGTTTTATTTCTTGAAAAAAAGCAATTTACATCAAGTAAACTACTAAACTTTAACTAAATTAAGTTTAAATTCTAAAAAATACATGTAGTACAATATTGAAATCTATTTGTTTCAAATCAAATTTGAGCAGTTGGGTTTCTGTAGCGATGCAAAGGAATCGGTGCGTCGTAGGGTCTTAAAACATGGTTGTAAGAAAATTGTCCCTTCCCCTTCCCGTTTACAATCTTATGACGCGAATGTGGAAAATTCGTCGAATACGTATCGTTTTGATTTTAACAAAGAACACTCATGTCAAACTCATGTTTCTAACTACTGTGGTATCAGAGAAATGCGTACCTTTCAAGAAAGTTGGCCCTCCCTTCGTTTCCACTCCTTATAAAGCTAAAATAGGGAATTCGTGGAATGTGTATCGTTTAGATTTCGACATAGAACGCTCATGTGAAACTTGGGTTTTTCTAACTGAAGCGGTGTCAGAGAAGTGTGTACCCATTAAGAAAGTTTGATCCCTTCCTCCCTACCCATTTACATCTCTTAGGACGCAAATATGGAAAATTCATGGGATAAGTACCTATTTGATATTGATTAAGAATTCTCTTGTGAAATTTTGTATTTCCAACTCAAGCTTTTTTGGAGATTTCGCATATCCTTCAAGAAACTCCTCCTCCCCCAGCCACACGTTTACAAGATCCTGGTTTTGTTGTTCATGCATTATTCTGGGATGCATGTGATATTCCTTGCTAAATTTTGTAAAGATCACTACATTGTTTCACGATAAACACACAACCAGACAAAGGAACAAACTTTCGCACTTATTATGAAGATATGAAACGTTTGGTAGTATTTTTCCTAGGATTCAATTGTACTCAGAAAAGCAACGTTTGGAGTGCTGTGGGATATGAGAAACAATGTTTAGTATGCCGCAGGAGTTTTGCCAAACATAAACTGTGCCCTGGAGCAAAACAGACTGAGAAGCACTATTTATCAGGACATGCTCTGACTGCCCTGTTCAGAAATACTCGAAATTATGATAATCCTAATTCAAAAGTCTAGAATCAATTATCTGCTCTTTCTTGGACGTGAAGTAAACGCTATACATATAATGAAAAATTAACCATCTTGGAATTTATAGGATTAGTTTCTTTTTTATGATTTTTCTCAAAATATTCATCATAAGATTTATTATTGATGTATTGCTAGGATTTCACAATACATTAATAAACACATTAATTAAGAAAAATATAAAATTAAATTAAAAGAAAAGAATTAAATAAAATTTAAAAGCTTTAGTGGTCTTTTCAGTGGTTTCTTAACCTACGAAAACATATTTGAAAAATTATCCAGTGTGACCTTTAGGCATCCATTAAACATTGATATAAAACCGCCATTCATCTTTAAATGGAAGGTCATCAAACCAATACGTAAATAAATTCGTACTATATTTTACCAGTCATATGATTATTTGGTTGAATGACAGCAATATATCCATAGATGTATAAATATCAGTCTTGGAACCAGAAATGCACTACATATCATCTCTCAGCCTGCCTGCGGTGTTTTGTCCCAGAGACAAGTTCCAGGATTCAGCATATATTCGTCATTGCTTAAACACTAGTGGAAGGTTCTCATCTAATGCTTCAATAACTACAGATCAGCTCCCTTATTTCTACAGAGTTCACTGCTTATCCAGCAATATTCTCAATGAGAATCTGCTGTATAATTTCCTGTCATTTTTATATGCTCTCTAAATAATACATATCGTCTAGTAATCATTAAATACAAAGACCACCCCCGGTTTTATCTACAAAACATTTTAATAAATTCAAGGCACAGTAATCCAGTGCACTAAACTGGAGAAAGATATATTTTCTTTCCAAGGCACTTACCAACTTATTCAATAAAAAAAATCTTCAGTCTTGGTAGTTTACCTGATTGACGAGTGCTAGAATGTCTTTTTTTTGTAAGTCCACCATGAGTTCAATAAGGACTTATAAAATTCTTTTGAGCTTAACATTTTTTACTATTCCTATTTCTATCTATCTTTCTAAGAGAGATCAGAAATAGGGTAAGGCATTGGGTACTGGAAAAGAAATGCAATATTACCGTAGTTATACTAGTTTAACAGCTAAATAACTAATTACAGACTTGTACTCCGTAATTAGGAAAGGATTAGTAAGAGTCCGGAATAGTAATGGTTATAAGTGTCCTGTGAAGTGACTTTTAGGCCTATGATAGGATAGGATAAGATGGGAAGGGCGAAAAATGAAGGTGGATGGCGTAAGTATGTTATGAGGCAACGGTAAGACATGACGATGTAGTGAGAGATGTGAGATGTACTGATAGAAAAGAGTTTTAGAATGAATTTTTGGATTTGGGTGGGTTAAAGGAATTTTGATTGACTTGGGGTAAAGTAGAAGTTTTTATTTTCTTCACCATACAATCTGAGATTAATGGTTTTTCGCGAAATGTTTTTTGTATGAGAAAAAATACAATTATAATTGTAGTTCCAGAATTGCAACAATCGTGAGAATCAACGTGGAACCTCCAAAACTAGAATTGATGTTTATCCAGTTCTGAATAGTTTTATACACATTTTATTCAATTAAGGCGCTAAGAAAATTCATTTGAGGCCGAAGGAAAGCTGGTAAAATTATTATCTTCCTTTTCTTGTGAATTTATTGATGCTTATTTGAGTTTTAAAGTCTCCACATTGATTTCAACGATTGTTCTCTTTACCAAGACCTCGCTGTTTACTGGTGACTAATCCTAGTTCATGATCACTAAAGAGAGTGAAACAGCTGTTCTAGGATGTCGCTTAGCATGCATTTGGTCTCGCTCATTGATATCCACAATTGAAGCACTGAGATCAAAAAGGGGACATGTCGTCATTTTTGGAGTATATGACTGGCAAAAAATAGTAGACATTATCCTCCAACGTCAGGTCAAATGGGTCATGTAACATAATTTTAAGCAGGTTAAATCGTGGCAAAAAGATTTAGTTTCCTGCAAAAAATGGACTTCGCGTCTCACTAGTCCCCTTCTTGCACGAATTTATTTCCTCGATTGAGTTAATCAAAAGGAGACAATACATAGTATTCACGCCTGCGACTGGTATGATATACTGAAAAAATGTCAAAGCCATCTACAAGTACTTCTATGTACACAAACTATTTTAACGATTATCAAAATCCTCTTGACCACTTTTCAAAACATCACTATAAAAGCTAAGAAGTGGGCTATCAGTTCATATAAAGTATTTGAATTCAATAGCCATTACAGATGTATTGGTGTTTCACTCTTTCTAGTAGTGTAGTAATGTAAGATTTTCCTGTAGTAAAGTCATCTATGCGTCTGTTATTATTAAATGTGCCTCATGTCTATTCTGACATGAAACCATGAAACCAGCAAAGGCTACAGATATAGCAAAAATTTTAGATATCATACCTTTGATGAAAAATTGACAATACTTTAACATTATTGTGAACAGGTTTGGTAATGTGGAATCTAGTGACACGGACGTAGTTGATTCAAATAGTGAAATCTGGGCAGTAATCAGGAATAAAAATATGTATTTAATGTAAAAATGTAACAATAAATAATATCAGGTACCTATACTGAAGTTTTCATTTATATTTATTAACACTTCAATCACAAATTTATCGGTTATTACAGTATTAGATAGTGTTTTGTACAAAGGTTAATCAGGTTGAGATAAAAAAAGAGGATAAGTCAAGCATTTTCATTTTTTTTAAATTTCATCATAAAAATATCACTATCCATTATTACGTTGGTTAATTCCAGTTACAATCTTTTGTAATAAGAAAACTCCCGTCCAGAAATAACAATTATTTACCTCACCAGCCATTTGTGTGTGTGTGCTTTTTTTTTCTTAAAACTAAGACTAAGTAACATATCCCGTTTTTGATCTCAACTCTTCAATGATATCTCTCAAATTATAGCCTGAATTGTGGCTCGGTATAAAAAGAAAGCAAAAAGTTACAAAAGATTTTTTTTTATACTTGATTACTTGAATTTTTCCAATATTTTAAAAAGTTAAGTTATTAAAATTCAATGTAATAAAGTGTTTCAAATTATTTTACAGATCTGGCATAAATATATTTAAATATGTTGTAGTTGCTCTTGGTTACCTCCATCTAGACAAAATAGAAGAAGGATCAATGATTTCTCATGTTTCAAAGGTATAACTCAAATGCCCATTATTTTTGATTAGCTTAAATGTCATATTTTTAGTTGTTTTATCAATGAATATTAATGTGAATCGTTGCTACTTCAAATTAGTTTAAACATATTACAAGAAGCCATTAATATTAAGTTTAAAATTCATTTAAAGTTATGATGATCATCTCTGGGAGGTTTAACAGAATTAATCTATCGTGAGTCCTTTCTGCGTTAATCATATTTACGTGTTTTTTTTTTAATTGTCTGTCTAAATATATACACTGTCATTGATGAATTTGACATTCTACTGACTTACCGTATTAATTGAAAGAAAATAATAGAAAAGAAAATTTTGGGGCAATCAAAATAAACTTTTTTCAATGAACCATATGACAATACAAAAAGACTTTGCAATTCAATGTAAGTCTCATTTTTAAGTTTGTATCAATGTAAATACTGAAAAAATAAGAAAACGTTAAAAACAAGATAATTATTACCGTAGTAATATAATTTTGAAATGCACCTGTTTTTCCAATAGCTGTTTTGTTAATAATTATAGTCAATTCATTATATCTCTGAAGACATCTGACAACTCCGTATACGGTAAACGATTGAGCATTATTTATTTTGCATAATTCCTTGAGAACATTATTCCGAACACGGCTGCTTCTGAAAGCACACAGTTGCTCGTTTTGCCAACAAAACTTTGAAGTGTCAATCGAGAGGAATCATTGGAATGTTATTTTTATTTCAAGTCGTCTATCTATATCGTAAAATGGCTGACGCAACAGGTATTTCATCTCATTCAGTGTTCAATATTGTTAAGGAAACCGGAGCCTCACTTATCACTAAGCCTAGCCCATTGTTTGAAACGCCGGGCAAGAAAAGACAACAGCCGTCATTGATAACAGAAATGAACGACTAAAAGCAAACTTTTTATGTAATCGAAAATACGAAATAAATCAAATAAATAAATAAATAAATAAATAAGTACATAAAAATATTCGGTTAAAATTTACATTCGGGTACCGCGGTGTTTTTTTTTTTTTTCCTCGGAAGACAAGATGGCTGAAAGGGAACTACTTTTCAGAACCGGAACCGGAAGTTGACGTCATTTTTGTGAAAAAATGGTGGAAATTTGAGAATCGATTAAATTTAGGCCTATACTTGCTAAAAGGGGAATCCCTGCAGAATAATAAATTAGAATTGAGTAAATTTAAACAAAAAAATTATAATTTTTCTTACCTTATTCGACGATCTCGTTGTTTAGTGGCGGATAGATTTTGGCAATTCCTTCAATTCTTTCACACGACAAACCCAATTATAACCATCACTTCGATCATGCCTTTCAATCAACGCCATATTCTCTCCACACTTAAGACGCTTACATTCTTTCGCAATTAAACCCACACTCATACAAAAATCAATAATTTCTTTCGTACTTCCATCGGCTAATTTAAAAAAATAACGGATATCATACAGACCAACATTTAATCTCTGGGCACCTGTCATCTCGGCACTTGACGCCATCTTTCCTTTCCAATACTGAAAAACACGTGCATCGCAAGCACGTTGAGCACGAGCACGTGGAACACGAAGATAAACAACACAACAACACAAATGACATCATGTATTCAAACTCTCTGCAAATTGCCGGAAGGAGTAACACGCCGTTAGGCAGTGAATGGCAAGATCGCTTCTGATTGGCTAGTACCCAGATGTAAATTTGAACCAAATATTCTTAATATTGAAAAACAAACAGGAATAAAAAAAAATAAACATTGCAGCGCGATGACGAATTTCATGTAAACACCGGAAGTAACTTACAACGACATTCCAGACGCGACCAAGCCAATAACTCGAGTGAAGAAAGCAAATGATAAAAATTGGGTAACTGAGATCATGTGTTTTCAGAGATGTAATGAATGAACTACAATGACGCGAATCGTTTATACTTTCAAGTATTTCTAAGCTACTTAACAGGTTCCAAAGAAATTAAGTTTTCTCACCAATATTTATTTATAAATGGGCTATTTGGATTAAGAATAATTTGCCAATAACTTAACATTAAGCAACCATGTAGGCACCAATTGGTACGATGAATAAAAAAATAATAAAATTAACACTAATTAATTAACAGCCACATGACGTTTCGGGACTCTATATTATGAGACCTTTTTTTGCAAGTGGAATTTATTTTCTTATTTCATATCAAGGCACATAAGTTAATATCTTACAATTGCCAATAACCTGCCCGAATAAAAAAATTATACATTTATAGAAACTTAAATATTAATATATTTGGAAGAAAATATGAAATTACTAATATATTACGAAAGCAATAAAAAAAAAACAGTTGTGAATTAGATTAATCGATTACTTCTTTTTAATGAAAGTTTAAAGTAATTTTAATTGAAAGTATATTACAATATTTATAAAAAACTCCAAAACACTGCACCAAAGACCAATATTTCGCCTTATTTTTCATTAATTGAAAGTAATTTAATTGAGATTTAAAATGGGTTTAATTAGTCTTTTTTCTTGGATGTTTAGTGGGTATTGTAATGGTGTTGGACTGTGGACTAAAGGATCTGTATTCTAGGTTATATATTATCAATCTATATTATTAAAACTTTTTGTAATAATTTATAACATTACAAAGAAATATTTTACAATTGAATAAAGTAAGTAATCGCTCCGACATCCATCGAAAACATAGAGAGATATGGGGGGGGGGGGGCAGGAGAAACGAAGACACTACATCAAAATAATAGGACTCATTTTTTCAATTGAATAATAAATATGGTCGCCTGTGCTCAATCAATAATAAAAAAAATTCATTATAAGATGACTTACACTATTATTTGTGTGCAGCCAAGAGCGGAGGGAGGTGCCAAGGGAGCTTATGCACCCCCTTCCTGAAAAGATTCGATGTTTGGACTCAGAATCTCGAAATGATATTGGATTGCTGTGTTTCTTTTTTTTGTGGTTGGATCGTACATAAAAGTTATAACAACTCAGGCTGAATCTGACTGAGCCCAAGTACTTTTATATCATTTAATTCACTCCAATTGACACCGAATCTTAGATGTCAAATCTTGATGTCAGTCTAAGGCGCATACAGAAAGCGACGACACCTCATGGGCATTCTGAGATATGGTTGGCAGGTGTTGTAACCCATCCCCTGCCACTGCAATCGAAAATGGGAAAAACAATTTAGATTTTGGACCTTTAATAATTAACGATCAACTAGATCACTACAAAACAAACTCTTTAATCCTGATATTTTGTTTCTCCTAATCGAAGAAACTTGGCAGATGAATAATTACAGAAAATAATATAATTCCTGTTTAAAGAAATCATACACAAAATGAGTTTGTGTATCTCTTATTACGTAAAAACAATACTGTTATCATCAATTACGTGAAAAATAAAATAATGGTCTTTTAAATAATATATAACCCAACAAATAATAAAGGATTATATGAAATATTACATAAAAAATCTTTGTTTTTTTTATATATTTTTTTAAATTTATTGAGAGTAAATTCACTAAACTTCATACAAGTAAAAGAATTAATAACACATGACTCAACCATGAATCTATCCTTTTCATTAGGGATTCGGAACAATATACTAACTAAAGGATCCGGGTTATGATTATTAATTAGGCAGTGATCTGTCCAGTCAGAAATTCCATATTTTTTTGCTGTTAAAGGCCCTAATATGTTCCTAATATATTTCTTTCATTTAATGTTCGTCTGGTGCTTCCAAAATAACTTTTATTGCAATATATCTGCATTTCAATTTGTAGACAACACCCATTGTATTCATAATATCTGAAGGGATTTCATTTTTATTCTTCTTAATCAATTGGTTATCTTTATAAAATATGATTTGGATAACATTGTTTTTTTTTACAAAAATCTTTTGGTTGTTTGAATTTTAAAATAATGTAACTTTAAAATATTTCTGAATTTTTAGTTTCTTGTCTATCTTTTAGTTTTAGTTTGAAAAAATTATTGACTACTTTATTAATGAAATGTAAACACATTAAAATTTGAGACCAATGTTCATCTGACACCTCAAGACAAGCCTGTTTCACGCTTATTAGGCGATCATCAGTTGAGGGTAGTCAGAATGAACT
>JAFIDM010003189.1:31380921-31430810 GCA_023159025.1 Thereuonema tuberculata | reverse complement strand
AAAAACATAAAAACACATTAAAAATAAAGAAAAAGAAAATTCATGTGATGATCGCCTTATTTTTAATGTGTTTTTATGTTTTTAGTTTATAGTCATGGAGGTTCCACTGCTCTTCCTATTCAAAATATTAATGAAATGTTTTGAGTAATCGTTGAGCTGAAAAATATGTTTCATTTTGTTTATTTTTGTTTTCTACAAATTTTGATCTTCAGTATTCTCTAAAATTCTTTTTAAATGATTTTGAATTACAGCCTTTTTTGTATCGATGCTGGATATCCAATATAAATTTGAATATAAGCGGTTTTGTCAATATTTATGTAGAGCGCCTATAGGATAGAACATAATAAAATCTTAACATGGAATAAAGCCCAATACAGATACCTCAGATATGCTGATGATATCCTGATAATATGGCATGGCACAATCCGACAGTTTACTTAATTTTATCAGTTCTTAAATTCAATTAATCAAGTTATAAAATTCACTTTAGAAGACAAAGATAATCGAAGACTCCCCTTTCTGGAGTTACTTTTAGTCAATCAAAATAAAAGCATATCATAATGTTACCGGTCGATTTGGCCACCCGTCTTTGGAGTCGCCTCGAACAACCTGGCTTCCCTGTTCGAAGTTGAATAGCCCGGAGGCAGGAACGAGACAGCGAACGGCCTTAAATAGAGAAGCAGAGCCGTTGAGAAGCAGTTCGGTGGGTGACAGCAGTGGTTGTCACTGGAGTCTCTCCAGTCCGGAGGATCAAAGCAGAGTTGGTCAGTGGCACTCAGCCACGGGAAGGTCTCCAGTTCGGAGAAGAGTGCAAGAATTCGGTGAACACAGCCACGGGAAGATCTCCAGTTCCGGAGAAGAGAAGAGTTTGTTTTGGCGTCAGCCAGTCGCTATTGTGTATTCAGCATGGAGAAAGTGAAGGACAGTTAGCCCGAGAGGCTAAACAGTGTGTTCGGTGGCCGAAGAACTACGCAGTTCTCTCCAATCAGAGAAGTTACTTCCAGCCAGAAAGACATAGAAGTTACGACTACGGAAGAAGCCAATCCTATCCGTAAAAGGTGCACCGGCGTCCGCAGTGTTCCCGAGACCACCGGACCTGAGACGAGTGCGACCTCGAAGAAGCCAATCGCTGCCGCAGAAGGTTCAACTGGGTTCGCTGGCTTCTAGAGACGACGGAGCCTTAGAAGACACGACTACGGAAGAATCCTTTCCTAGCCGCATAAGAGTTACCAGAGTCGGACAGGTTCCTGCGACGACCGAGCCTAAGAAGAAGCGACTACAGGAAAGTTACCTGTAGTCGTGAGGGACATCGTTAGACGAGTGGAGTGTGCAGTGGACATTTCAGAGTCAAAGACCAGGATAGTTAGGACTTTTGGCAGCATTTTTTAGTTATTAGTAAAGAAATTAAGTTTAGACTAACTTCAGTTAAGTACAACGTTCACACAGGTTAAGCCATTACCTCGATCTTCGCATTAAAGTTCCCCAAGCCGCCAGCTGTGCGTGGAGTTACATCCCCTAGCCACACATACCGGTAGCAATATCAACACGACGAAAAAAAATTGAAAAGCAACCATGTGCTTAATTTTTTTTCAGAACACAGCATCATCCATAGAAAAAAAGCTGTAATTCAAAATTATTTAAAAAGAATTTTAGAGAATACTGAAGATCAAAGTTTGTGGAAAACAAAAATAAACAAAATGAAACATATTTTTCAGCTCAACGATTACTCAAAACATTTCATTAATAAAGTAGTTAGTAATTTTTTCAAACTAAAACTAAAGGATAGACAAGAAACTAAAATTGACAAAGATAAATATAGAAATATTTTAAAGTTACGTTTAGATATAAAGTTAGACAAACCACCAAAAAATTTTTGTAAAAAAAAATTTATCCAAATCATATTTTATAAAGATAACCAATTGATGAAGAAGAATAAAAAGGAAATCCCTTCAGATTTTATGAATACAATGGGTGTTGTCTACAAATTGAGATGCAGAGATTGCAATAAAATTTATTTTGGAAGCACCAGACGAACATTGAAAGAAAGAAATATATTAGGAGCATATTAGGGAACATATTAGGGCCTTTAACAGCAAAAAACATGGAATGTCTGACTGGACAGATTCCTGCCTAATTAATAATCATAATCCAGATCCTTTAGTTAGTATAACTTATAGATTATAGATTCATGGTTGAGTCATGTGTTATTAATTCTTTTACTTGTATGAATAAGGATAAATTCCTTAAGGTTAGTGAATTTATTCTCAATAAATTTAAAAAATGTGTGAAAAACAAAGATATATTTATTTAATATTTTATATGATTCTTGTTTTAGATACAAATCCCTTATTAAATTTGCTGTCGAATGGTCCACAAAGTTACAAATTAAAACTCTTAAAATTAATCTGTTTAGTGACTCAAAATCTTCCCTTCAGACACTCCTAAATATAAACAGTAAGCTAAAAGATGTACAAGAAATTCAAAAAATAACTCTCTGTAGATAATAATATAATCTTTTACTATGTCCCAGGACATTTGGGATATGAAGGGAATGAAAAAGCTGATAAAGAGGCAAAAATTGCAGTTACCGATAACAACTTGGAAATTACTTATCAGCCTTTCCAACTAAACTTGCTTTGTCCAATGTTCAGTCATAACTATATGAGAAATGGAACGAGAGATGGAAACAATCCACCAAGGGTCTTTCAACTAAAAAATTCTTCCCAACTATTTATCACTCCTTTACTTCACCTATAGATAATTTTAATTTTGCTATGGGTCAAATTCTTACAGGACATGGAAATTTTAATGCTTACCGAGACAAATTCAGTCTTTCAAATAGTGCCTTTTGTGAATGTGGAGAATTAGATACAATTTAGCATGTCCTTTTTAATTGTATAAAATTTGATTATGAGAGACAAATATTACTTCTAAATTTATTATGTCATGTTATTATATGGCCGTGTGATATAAGCTTACTTGTGCAGAAAACAATATATAATTATTTTAAAGATTTTGTTAACGTTGTGATAAAAAAAAAATAACTTTTAATTGATAACCATATAACTTTAAATATGTTAAAAAGTAAAAAAAAATCAATTGATATCTGTAATTTTGAAAATTTATACCTTGTATTTATAGGAGTAACATTACAACTTCTATTGTTTATTTTAGCACTTTTGTAATTTTTTCATCTATTTCTTGTATATATAGTGTTGTACTCGTTTTGGAGTGGTGCACTCAATTAAAACTTCTTCTTCTTCTTCTTCTTATATGATTCTTTTTTGTTTGTTGAGTTATATATTATTTAAACAGACCATTATTTTATTTTTCACGTATTTAAATGGATTTGAACAGACCATTATGTTGTTTTTCACGGAATTGATGATAATATTATTACATGATTTTTATGTAATAAAAGATTTTTATATTACAATTCATTTTGTATATGAATTCTGTAAATAGGAGTTGAATAATTACAGAAAATATCATATCTGAAGAAGTTTTTTAGATTAGGAGAAACGAAATATCATGATTAAAGAGTTTGTTTTAGTGATGTAGTTGACCGTTATATATTAAATAAATACAGTTAAAGTTCACCTATATTTTGGACCTTGTTTTTGGCTTCAGAGTTATCGCTTTCTTTGTCCCCCCCCCCAAAAGAACACTTTTTTTATATTATTTTCATAAGGAATACATTATTATATAAACCATGTTTTAAGTATTTTTTTAAACTTAATCCCACACAGAAATATTCGTCATAATTGAGACAGTAACAAAACGTAGCTACATGTTACTTATTGCACTGCAGTAAATTATAACTGTTTTACTAATTTAACTTTCATTATTTTTTTAGTTTATAATTCATGAAGGCTTTCGTGTTGATCCATACATTTTAAATGATATTGCTTTGCTGAAGTTAAAAACGCCAATTGATCTTGAATCCAATAAGGATATCAACACAGTCTGTTTACCAGTTCAAAATTCTTTGTGGCCTTCACGTTATCCTTGTTATTTGACTGGATGGGGCGATACGAATACCAGTAAGTTATTTTCTTTTTGACATTCATTATTAGGTAAGATAAAATGTAATATTTTCTAAACCATTTTAACATTAAACAAAAAAGTTCAGGAAAAAATATATCATTAAATTCAATGTAAAAAGCTTCAAAAATTTACTTGAAAAGTTAAAATTTTATATTGAAAAAGTTTTTAGCATTTTGGGCAAGCAATAGTTTCAGCCTGACAATAATGTTGCTTTAATAAACAGTTAATATTCAATTAATGTGGTTTTTTTTTCTCCTTTTGTAATACCATCTGCCTCTAATCTGTGTTAATCTTTACTTCATCTCTATTAGAGAAAACAAATTTCAATAAATTCAAATGAAAAATTAAAAATTATCATAAAAAAATTAAAAAAAATAAAATCCCTAAGCCTGCAATCGTAACGCAAACTTGTGAAGATTTACGTGAAGACTTTAAATAATACATGTTTTTTTTTGTTACAATGCTGACTGGTGCCTCATTGGTTGTTTCTTGAAAGGATTTTCAGTAGGCGGGTCGCTAGTAGAAACTTTTGATAAATTTATTTTTAAGCTTTTCTTACATTTCAAATCTTGTTATTACTATTAGAAGAAATTATACTGTATTCTCAGTATAAATCAATTTCTTTTTTAAAAAGATGAATTAGGCTTTAATTATTATTATTTTATTTGCTTCGTTCTTATCGTAACAGACAAGGAAGATGCTATGACGCTACAACAGGCAGAACTTCAGTTGATTAATCAACAAGAATGTGAAGCGAAATATGCTGAACATTCATTAAGACGAATCAATGAGGACTATTTTTGCGCTGGTCAAGAAGAGAAAGGAGCATGCAAAGTAAATTTAATGTTAAGTTACTCTTCTTTTTCCTTACTGTTACTTTACTGTTCTGTTTATTGAATTTGAAACATAGTAAGAAGAGCAAGAACAAATAGTATAGAATAGTATGGAAGTCTATCTGAGCCTCAATAGATTCTTTCTCAACAAAGTAGTCTGAAAAGGGAACGGCGCGAAGTGTTACTCTGAATCTGATATTGGTTTATGGGTCACTTTATAGACTTTTTAACGCTGAGTCCGAATTTGATATTCATTTTCATCTCTGGTTAATAGTTTTCGAGATATCCGCATGGGGGAGTAAAAAATTTATTTTGTTATAGATTAGATTAGATTAATTGAAAGTGGGTGGCATGATTGCCGAGCACGTCGACCTGGAAGATCTTTTGTACTATCCCACGGAAAGAAGGACAGACGGAGAGAAAGACTGAGAAAGGATGGTGTGAGAAATGCAGGGGAAACGGGAGAAACCCGAGAAAACCTGCCCAGCGCGGATCGCCACCATCAACGAAACCCACATGAGAACCGAACCCGGGACTCAGAGGTGAGAGGCCAGTGTCTCAGTGACATCGCCAACCGCGCGGCCTTAATTTGTTATAACTTTTTAACAAATGGAGATAGAATAAAAACTCCAACGCATTTATGTTACTTGTGTACATGACTACCATGTGTGTCAATATGTAATGAATCTGTCAACTAATTTCAAAATGGTGGACCCAAAAACTTAAATTTATGGCACTTTCGATGGAAAATAAGCTCATCCAACCCTAACTCAAAAACCGATTGATAGGTGGCAGCACAAGACAAGGCAAGACAGGGCAGTTACAGCAATTTGATAATAGATGGTGCCTATGTGCACAACCAAATAAAACTAATAAACTTATTTAAATCTCCGTAACCGGAAATACAAATTAAAACATACAGAAATAATTTTATTGGTTTTATTTGGCTGCGCACATAGGCGCCTTCTATTATTAAATTGCTGTAACTGCCCTGTCTTGCCTCTCTTGTGCTGCCACCAATCAATCGGTTTTTGGGTTAGGGTTGGATGAGCCTATTTTCCATTGATAGTGCCATAAATTTAGGTTTTTGGGTTCACTATTTCAAAATTAGTTGACGGATTCATTATATATTGACAGACGTGGTAGTCATGTATGCAAGTAACATAAATGCGTTGGAATTTTTATTCTATCTCCATTTGTTAAAAAGTTATAACAAATTAAAGTTTTTACGCCCCCATGTAGATATCTCGAAAACTATTAACCGGAGATGAAAATGAATATCAAATTCGGACTCAGCTTTAAAAAGTCTATAAAGTGACCCACAAACCGATATCAAATTCAGAATAACACTTCGCGCCGTTCCCTTGTCAGTGAAAATCTACGGATAATCACATTCGAATTCTCTATATTAGTGCAAATACACAAAAATGACTAAATCATAAAATAAATTATTGATGATAAAAAAAAGTAAAATTCTACATTTTCATAATACTAAAATAGCACAAGTTTCCAGGAAAATAGCTGCTAAAATCATTTAATCGAAATGCTTGATAAATTATTGTTTCTAGGGTAATGCTGGAGCCCCCTTTGTTTGCTATTCCGAAGACAAAAAATCTTGGGACATTCTTGGCGTAGCTTCAGTAGGAGACGGAGATTGCCATGAACCCGATTATCCTACCATACTAGTGCGAGTAGATTCTTATCTTGATTGGATTACAACAACAATACGCAATTTCAGTTAAGTGAATGATTAAATATTTGTAAGGTTAATTTACAGTCATTTAATATGTGCAGCAAAACGTTAAAGTGACTTCTAGAAGATAGAAAATCCAGCTCAAGAAAAAACATTAAAAATACCTAAAATGGACGTCAAATATGGTGGTACATTTAAAAGATCTGTTGTCAAACTTTTCAACTAAAAACAAATTCTCATTATTTCTCATAAGATTTTTCTATTCTATTTTCCAAGTACAGCGAATATTAAACAATTTTCAATGAAGAGTAATTATTGTAGTATTTCTTTGATATCGTAGATTTTCTTAAAATATAACAGTTTGAATATATGAAAGTTCATAATTTATTAGCACGTCTACATAAAACCAGACAGTATAATTATTTAAATAAAATACTAAAGTATGCTTATTTCATGGGTACAATATTACTCGAAAGTTGATTAGACAAATGCAAATGCAGAAGTTAATAAATTTTAATAATAATATTAATAATAACTGTACACGTGGGCCCGGTAACCGAGTGGGTAAGGGCGCTTGGCTGCGGGTTGGAGGTGACGGGTTCGATTCCGGGCCTCGGCGGAGGACGGGCATTTTTCCACGCTGCTTTCTCCTCAAACGGGCCTTAGGGTCTACCCAGCCCTCTATAGAATGGGTACCGGGTTTCTTTCCCGGGAGTTAAAGGCGGGCGAGCGACGGGCCGACCCTCCAGCTGCTTTGCGCGGTCCTCTGGGCCTGATCGCAACTTTAACTTTAACTTTTAACTTTAACTTAATAACTGTACACAAGGAATTGCAAAAAACTTATAATTAATAATTACAAAAAAATGAGCATTTAAAAAAAAATGAAATGAAAATACCCAAACCGCGACAATATTAACATATCCAGTAATAACATAGCTATTAAACAGGAAAATCATAATGAAAGTAATAAATATTTACTTCAGGAAACAATAATTATTTATCTATGAAGTAATCTAACGGTACTTAGATATCCTGGAATTGAGTGACTTCAACTCTAAGATTTCGATAAAGTAATAAATTAATTTATAATTCAGTTCTTCTAAGAAAAATTATAAACACAATGAAATGCCATATTAATAATAGGGTGCGTCCATTAATTACGTAAGCTCAAAATTAATTACGTGAGCTCCATTAATTACGTGGGGGAAGGAGTCCGGCAAAATCTTACCAAATCTCATTTAAAGGGAGGGGGGGGGCAATGAAAATCTCACGTCAACTTTTTAATTCTGATAATATATATATATATATATATATATATATATATTATAACAGATTATAACATTTTGTAATATTCTCTATACTCTCAGAATCCGGAAGTAGCAAAATCATTGAACCTTTGATCTGCTCCTGAACGTCCGCGCTTGGAGAAGCAACAATTCTGCAGATCTTCTTAAGACCATCTTAGACATATCTATGTTCAGTGCTTCTGCCGAAGAACGCAAACGGTGTGAAGTTGTTCGCACCTGCCACACTCTATCTGATCTACACACGAAGCTCCTAGAACTCGGATTCAATATATCTAAAAGTGGCACATAAATTCGCCTGTTCCCCAGGAAAAGTAACACCTCCGAGGCGAAGAGGCACGTTGTAACTGTTCCCGTAAAGCACGTTGTAATCGTTCCCGAAAAAATATATTTCATAGAAGACATCAGTAACGCTTTAGGTATTTAGTGGTATGAAGCAAATTACATGACACATGAAATAAATTTAATTATTTAAAAATTATAGTGGAAATCTCACGTGAGGGGGAGGTGGGGATCCCACCACACCTTACCAAATCTCACCAAATGGGAAGGGGGTCCACATTTTTTTTAAAAAACACCTCATCTAATTAATGGACGCCCCCATATAAGAAAATTTTTCATAAATTAATGCATATCTTAAATGGAGAGAAATCGCCAACCGCACAATAAATATGCCTTCGCCCATAGTCCATTTATGAATGATTACGGACGTTAAACTTGCTTTCTATTGAATTTTTTAATGCATATCTTGAATTAGAAGTTTTATCAAAAGAATGAAACTTCTAATTGTTTTCTTGAAACAGAAAACTGACGATTGTTGTAGAGAACTTCGGATTTGATTTATTTTTCATTGAATTTTCACCTGTAGGAAAAAAAATAATAACAGCATTACCAGTTCGGCTAGGGCCAAATTTGTCAGTTAACAATAGGAAATTTGGAAAGAAAATCCATCAAAAGCAGTTCTTTGACTAACATCGACACCCAAGAAAATTCAAGAAGGTTGATGTAGAGTAAGATTACTTAATAATCGAAAATTTAAGTAATGGGTTAACTGTCCATAAGAGCATTCATGGATCGAGGAGGCATTCAAAGCATTTCAAAGTAGCATTCGGAGACTGTTAGCATATCACCTCAAGGAGTGGAAGAATCTCAAAACTATTGATAACTGAATTTATGGACTGACCTTAGGAAGCATTTTGGTTTGAATTTTGATTGAATTTAAAAAAAAATCTCAATAATCTTTCAAGGGAAATAGAAAATGCAATTGCCTGATCATAATCCAATTTGGCTTGGAAGTACTGTATCAACGCCTCAACATCTTTTGAATACTGCATATTCCATTTTCATCTGTAAATCTATAATAATCCACAAAAAAGGATATCTACTGATATCTGTTAATAATGTTAATCTTTTATTTTTTCATTATATTTAAGTCAATAGATGGGGTTAGTTAGCCATGAGAACATCAGCATAAATAACATTATCTCTGCTTATAACTTCCTTCTAGTTATACTTTAAAAATTCTATGTTCAACTCAAGAAATAAAGTAATTAACATTTTAGGTTTTTTGTACATTTTTTCTAGATTGTGGAATTCAATTAATCGAAGAGGAAACTGCAGCTCCATCTCAATTCAAAGTCTTTGGAGGAGCTGAGGCAAGAAAGGGAGCTTGGCCATGGGCAGTGGAAATTCAAGAAGAATACGAAGGACAAATAATCAATCGTTGTGGAGGAGCCCTCATTAACACTGAGTGGGTTCTAACAAATGCAAACTGCATCGTAATAATATCAACGTAAGATTTAATTCTATTAAATTAAGTCCAACTAACGATAAGATTACTTAACTCTGCTGATCGATTACATTTCAAATTGATTCGTTTAAATAATGATTTCTTTCCAAAATTGACATTTCAAAATATAAACTTCATTTAAAATTACGAAGCTAGGATTCGTAGTCTGACGACAGCAATTTGGGTTTGTAAGAATATTAGTGACGAGTAATACTGATATAGTTTCATTATGGGAGGTTAGTAAACCTTGAAGCGAAAAAGAATTAACCTACTAAGTTCCTTAAACATTTTAGAAACAAAAGCATAAAAAAGCATAACATAGAAGCTTAATAAAGCATTTATTAAGCTTTGTGAAAAACATTGCCTAAGTAACGTGCTCTGAAGCTGTTATAAAAAATGAAGTATGCATCAATATAATTTTGTGGAAATTCTCCAGAAATTCTATGGATTCTTCTAGGGCTTTTTGAGAACACTAGAGATCCATAGAACACGGACCTTCGGCTACGAAGATTGCACTTCGGTGCCAACCGACGCAACAACAAAAAAAATCAATATAATTTAAATAAATTTAAAAAAAATTAAGAATAAGCAAACTACAGAAAAACGTCCATACTACAGGGATATGAAAGCTTCTGTATGATAAGACTAGATTCATAAGATTTTTGATTCAAACAATTAGTAGGTTTCACATGGCTCAAAATTAATAAAAATAACTTCCAGATAATTATTCTAAATTTTTTCTCAATCATATCTTCCTTAAAATTTTTATGCACTTCCAAATATTTACTTATTAATCAATCAGCATTTTCAATTTTGTAGGTTTGCAAAATATTCAGTCATCGTTTTCATCTTAATTTGAAATTAAGAAATACACACTTTAATTCATAAAGTTAATAATTCAGGCATTTTTTAGAAATTTATTCATAGTTTTGAAAGTTATATATATAAACAAAAAAACAGATCTGAAGATGACCAATCTAGTATTTCTTCTAAACTTATGAGCCATCATAATTATCAAATGTAAATAGTCAATTCAAACTAATTTTTCAGATCAGGTAAAGATATCGTCAAGACTGTGTTTGTTGCTCTTGGTTACCTCAATCTGGATAAAAAAGAAGAAGGATCATTTAGAATTGGTATATCTAAGGTATAGTTTAAATTATTTCTCTTATTAATTACTTTCTATAAAAATTTAAATATTTCCGACCGATGTAGGAGCTTAAAAGCAATCATGTATATCGAATCCTCAAACGCAAAACTTAATAAAGATTTCCCTTTGTCAAAAACTAATATTATTCAAAGTAAATTAATTAGATAGATATCCATTTTTAAATTAGGTATTTCAATTAATGGTTATAACTTTGATCCATCAAATTTTGACATTTTGATAAGAAAGATCACAGTCAGGGCAGTTAATTCCAATAGAATATATTATATGTATGGGAAAGAGTGGCAGAATTTGCTGTTCAGCTATTCGATATACCATACAGATGAAAATGTATTGAAAAATTTTAAATCTTGCAAAATAGTTGAAAAATTACATTGACTGAAATTTTAAAATCCACTCTTAGTTTTGTAATTTGCAATCACTTCAATTCTAGGAATATTTAAGCTATATGATAATTTACTGTAACAAATAGTTTTATTGCTAGATAAATAAGTGATGGCATGCACCAACATATATGTATAAGTACACATTTATATATGATGATATTGATAGTTGTTATTTAATATTAAGAAATTCTTAGCTTTAGTAAGGAAAAGTGAACATCTGAAGAAATATTCTTAGATAAATAAATATATCTATATTTTCATCATAATATTCAGATATATATTAGCAAAAGTAAAAAAGTATTAAATACATTGATACTACAATTTAACTTCAGCTAATCCAAAAAATTAATTCTATAATGAATGAATTGATTCATCTAAATCCATAGAAGAATTTAATTTCCACTATGATTAATGTTCATGTTCAGCTTTCATAAGTCTACGACTGTATTATTCATTTGTGATTCAGAAAAAGTTTCTTATCTAAGTATTCAATAGAACATATGTTTCCACGTCGTTCGATTTCTTGCTTAATAATACTATAATACTTTATTTCGCCAAACAGCTTATCTTTGGTTTTATTCTTCTTAATTGTTAGAATAAAGATTTTCTCCTACTTTTATCAATCCTTATAAATGATATTCCGCAAAAATAACAATTCCACGATTCTTATTTATACTTTCTTCTTTCTGTTGCTTCTAGAAGAAAAATGCAAATCTTTAATTCGTGATGAAATACTGTATATATAATTAACCGGGTACCGTCGCTTCTCTCCGGAACCCTTGCATATACAGCATTAAAAAAAAAACTTTATTTATTTAGCAAGTTAATATTGAGATCGGAGAAAATACGACGTCCCAACCTGTTGTGGCCATCTTCGCTTAACTCAGGGGTATTGCGGGATGGCGCCACACACTTTATGGGCAGTTTATTCCCTATCCCATGGGAATTTCGAAAAATCCGGCTTATTCCCTGTCTTCATCACATAGAGAACCTCTGTTCAAACTTTCAGCATACTAGGTCCAAGGGTTTGGGGTTGGCGTTGATGAGTCAGTCAGTGAGTGAGGCAGGACTTTTCTTTTTATATATGTAGATTTTCATTAATTTTGGTTTGTTCTTTATAGATTATATTTGGATATGTTATTTTCTCATTTTCAACTCCTATTATCCGAGATTCGTTCTTTACATATTGTTCCTGGTATTTCGATACCATGCATATTTATTAAAATTTGATCTATATTTGTTTTCGTATTTCCATGAATTGTACAGTTATTTCTTGTTGTTCCATAAAGGCAATTTTTGAAACCATTATTGCACAGTGGGTTTTAGGTATTTCTGTACTGCATTGTTTTTATTCATTTTGAAAAGATCTATATTTACGTCTCCAATTAGTATAGTTGGACAGTTATTTAATATATTTTCATTTTTTATGAATAGATGCTCTAACTCTTCAATAAATTTACCTTTCTTTGTGTTTGGTGGTTTACATATGGCTAAAATGTTAATATTTTGTGTTTGATAAAACAAACAGATTTTTTATAAGGAAATATATTAGGTTTTATTACAATACTATACAATACTATAATATTTCATGATAAATAACATGTTTTGTGAAAATTCTTGAATCATTTTCTAAAAGAGTTCCATGCTCCGACGTTTTAGTAATTTGTAATTTAATATTTGGCTTACAGAATGATAGACAGAATAACGTTTTTATAATATTCGTTTTTATAATATACTAGCTGAACTCGGCATGCGTTGCAATGCCAATCAAAGAAAGAAAGAGCCCGGTGTCGATCGGGGGTAGGATACTTAGGTCCTTGTGTCGCCTTCCACCCACCCAAATATGGTGTCCCTGCCCCACAATAAGAGAGCGAATTTTTAACGTTTGAATTACACTTGGGGGCCCCGAGAAGGGACCGTAAATATAAGGTCCCGATGTCGGTCGGGGGAGAGACACTTATGTCCTTCTGTCGCCTCCCCCCCCCCAGGGGTGGGTCCTTCCCCCCCCCCCCCCCTTCTAGGAGATCAGAATTTTCACTTTTTCAATAGACTTGTGGGCCCGAGAAGGGACCGTAAATATAAAGTCCCGGTGTCAGTCGGGGGTGAGACACTCATGCCCTTGGTCGCCTTCCCCCTACCCAGTGATGTCACTGCCACCCATAGGGGATCGGATTTTTCACTTTTTGCATTAGACTTGGAGGGCTCGAGAAGGGGTCCTAAATATAAGGTCCAAGTGTCGATCGGGGTGGAACACTTATGTACTTGTGTCGCCCCCACCCAACTGTGGTGTCCCTGCCCCCCCATAGGGGATCGGATTTTTCATGTTTTGCATTAGACTTGTGGGTCAGAGAAGGGGACCCTAAATATAAGGGCTCGGTGTCGATCGGGAGTGGATAACTTATGTAGCCCTGTCGCCCTCCCCCCAGAGCGAATTTTTTAATTTTTGCAATAGATTTGGGGGGCCCGAGAAGGGCCTGGTGTTCTACTAATTCCGAAAGCTTCGTGGGCGTGCCAACAAGAACTCACCAAAGTTTCATCGCAATCTGATGAATGGTATAGCAACGCATACGGGAAATATGAATGGTTTTAGTTCTCATTGTCACCACCAGGTGCATAATTGGCTTTTTCATCCCTTTTCAACCCCTAGGGGAGGGGGGTCCCGGTTCAAAGGAAGCTTATCTTTTCCGCAGGGTCCTAAAGAGTAATTCTGCTAAGTTTGGCCCATATAGGTCAAAGCGCCTAGGAGTATATAAAGGACAAAGAAATAAATAAAGAAAGAAACATTCATTTTTATATATATAGATAATAATAATAGCCAGTTACCGTTGCTTAAGAATGTAATGTAAGATTATAGATGCATATATCAATTGGAAGGTTTCTTAATAGCGTAAATACATAATTTTTGCTTCATCTAAGTGTAACAGTTCATGATTCTGGGAATCAATCTTCTATTTTTCTGTTCCATCCACTTTATTTATTTGCTTTATGTCATCACAACTGAATAATAATGCATATGATATCATTGTTCTGTAAGTCTTGACTTTGTTATTTTCAACACTTTAACTAACATTCATTTATTCATTGTCAATGCTATTTAAAACAAACAGCAATACACATCACTTTTTGTTGAACAACAATAAGCTAAGAAGGATCCTGTTCATAGTGAAAGAAAAAAAGCTTTTAGAGGTTTCTAACTATAAGAAAAATCAGTTTTATTTCAGCGAGTTTTATCTCGTTTTCATAATTTTCTCTAACTTATTCTTAGGTAGTCATCCATAACGAATTCAATATTGCTCCACCTATAGCTCATGATATTGCTTTAGTGAAGTTACAAAGACCAATAGAAGGCGCCGATAGTCTACTGATTAACCCAATTTGTCTACCTGATAAAGATGTTGACTACAGTAAGGCAATGTGCTTCATGGTTGGATGGGGATACTTGAATGCTAGTAAGCGAAAATTTTCTTACTCTTTTATTTATTTAGATAGGATTACAATGTTCTTACATGATATTAATTAATCATAAACAATACAGTATAAAATTCAGCATAACTACAACAAAGCACTTAAAAAAGTAACAAAAACATTAAATTTCCCTTCAAGAACGTTTCTAGCTTTGTGGCAAACTACATTAAAATTTGGATTTTTTTATATTTAATGTCTTATCCTAATTAATAAATTAAAAGAAATGAAATATACCAGTATCAATTATAAACATCAATTACGCCTGTTTATAATAAACCTGTTCGATCATCAAAAGATGATTGCAAAGAGGTACATTTGATACAGGACATTCCCGACGTTGTATGCTGTTATTATGGATGTCAATTCTTTTAGGTTCGAGTTACTTGAAATGAAATATTGTTGAGGGACGTTTAGGGAAGAAGGTATCGCGATATTTTCTTTCTGACCACTACGTCATCTTGGCAGAAACTGGCAGAACTCGGCTTTCGATTCAGTGGTTCTGTGTCAACCACTAAATAAACATTTACGCAAGAAAATGAAATAAAATAAAAATAATAAAATTTAGAGAATAAAGTAACAAAATTTAACAAATTAAAAGTAAAATATCAAATCTATCAACAAGCAATGCAAGATTAATAAAAAAAAATTTGTATCGAAGTTATTTACTTCTTTTTGAATAAAGATATTAAAAAAAAAAAAAAAAAAAACTATGCCAATTAATAGTTTTGAAAGCAATTTCAAAATACATCAAGTTTTGTTATAAAAGCTGTTGTAAATATCTCGTAACAGTTTACTGTTTGTGCTCAATTCATCATTAGAATAAATTTACATTTTCATTACATTTTAAAACAGGCATTTATTAATATTGTTTTTTGTTTTGTTTTGTTTTTTTGAGACAAATTCAAATATACGAGGGTGGTTTGATAAGTTCTCGGAATCACCACCCGAGGTCAGCGCTAGCTGAATTTTTCACGTAATATTTATTCGACTGTTGCCTGTAAACACGTGTCATGTCAGTGCTCTTGGAGGACAGCTGCGGCGGCGACGTAGCTCTAATGTTGTTCCCGCGTAGTGATTTGCGAAAATGGAAAAAGTCGAGATTCGAGCAGTGATTAAGTACTTCGAAAAGAAGGATATGAAAGCAGAGGACATTCAGGCCGATTTCCAGAATAAACTGAGGGACTCTTCTCCTTCATATTCAACTGTTGCAAAGTGGAAAACGAATTTAAATTCGGTCGGGAGAGCTTAGATGATGATTCACGCAGTGGTCGGCCAAGATGTGTCACTACCCGAGAAATCATTGCAAAAGTGCACAAAATGGTAATTGAGGATCGCCGATTGAAAGTGCGAGAGATTGCTCAAGTTTGTCAGATGTTATCTGAAAGGGTATATCACATTTTAACTGAAGAATTACATATGAAAAAAATATCTGCAAAATGGGTGCCGCGACTCTTAACGCTGGATCAAAAACGCATAAGAATGGATATGTCGGAGCAATGCTTGGCCCGTTTTTGGAGAAACATACAAGATTTTTTACGAATGTTTGTGACCACAGATGAAACTTGGGTCCACTACTCAGAGACAAAACAACAGTCAAAGCAGTGGAAACATGCTGATTCTCCGCCACCAAAGAAAGCAAAGACAATTCATTCGGTCGGAAAGGTCATGGTATCAGTGTTCTGGGATGTGAAGGGGATTCTGTTTGTAGATTATCTCCCCAGCGGGAAAACAATTAATGGAGAATACTATGTGAACCTCCTGGACCAATTACAACAAAAGATACGCGGAAAAAGGCCAGGTTTAGCAAAGAAGAAAGTGATCTTCCATCAAGACAATGCACGCCTGCACACATATGACGACGGCAGAAAGTGTGTAGGGCAAAATTACACGCACTAAGGAATGAATTGTTGCCACACCCGCCGTATTCACCTGATTTGACTCCGTCAGACTTCCATCTGTTCCCAAAACTGGACGGAGATTCCTTTGTGGACAGAGATTCTCTTCAAAAGAAGACCTGATAGCTGAAGTTGACGGGTATTTTGCAGACCTTGAGGAATCTCATTTTCGAGATGGGATGAAAGCATTGGAACATCGCTGGACAAAGTGCATTAATCTACAAGGGGACTACATTGAAAAATAAAAAAGTTTCAGTGATGTACGTACTTTTTTTCTATTTCGGTCCGAGAACTTATCAAGCCACCCTCGTACCTTTGGGGATATCGGCGACCCGGAACTGTTTCAAGGAATTTCACTGATAATTTAGAAAAAAAAAGGACTACAACAATATTTTATCAAAAATATCCAGAAAAATATATTATTACAAAAATACCAAATAACCCGTAGATTTCCACAACAGATGGCTTGAGATGAATTTCTCCGCCTACAAAACTCCGCCAGACTTATTATTATTATTTCG
Source organism: Thereuonema tuberculata (assembly GCA_023159025.1). Taxonomy (NCBI): domain Eukaryota; kingdom Metazoa; phylum Arthropoda; class Chilopoda; order Scutigeromorpha; family Scutigeridae; genus Thereuonema; species Thereuonema tuberculata. The sequence continues at coordinate 31,413,709 of JAFIDM010003189.1, read as the reverse complement.
AAAAAGTTTCACACCATGGGTTTCCCCAGCTAAGACAATATGGCGGGTCAAGGACCAAAGCACATATTGCCAAGTGTAAAAAAAAAAAAAAAAAAAAAAAAAAAAAATTTTGGAAGAATAGTTAGGGATGTATGGTTTTGTCCATAAATTTCCTAACTATGCGTGTTGTGTTGAGTACCACAGCCTTCTGGAGTTGTGCGTAATTGTGTTTTTATGAAGTCCTAGTGTGCTGAGGCTGTGGTGCAATGTGTGAGGCACCAGACCAGTGGCGGACAGGACGATGGGTACAACAAGTAATCGGTCCTGCCTCCACTGCTTCTAGAGCTCGTCTGCTAGGTCTGTGTATTTACTGATCTTGTCTGAGTGAGTTTTCTGGATGTTCATGCTGATAGGCACTGCAATATCAACGAGATAGGGCTGTTTTATTATTATTATTATTATTATTATTTTTGACGATCATGGATTTCTTGCATATTTCTTGCATATTTGCTTGTTGGGTCCAAAGTCATCCTGTAATTGTAAACTGGTTTTCTTGATTTTCTGGATTTTTCGAAACATTTCTATTTTAAATACATGATTTTATATACTTACAAGATTTATATACTTAAATTTACATATTCTTAAAATGAGGGATAATTTTATAGGAAACAAAAAAAATTTAAGTTGGAAGATAAAAAATATTTTAAAGTGAAATTCACTTATTCTCATTTTTGGCCATTGTTTCTTAAATAATTGGTTTCAAATTGGGCAAATAACAATATTTCAGTCGAGTAAAAAAATCCAGTTATATTAACGTTGGAAATTTTAATTCTAGTTGGAATTAGTAGTTTCGTATCGAGCCACTCATTCCGAAGCGAGCCGCTGAATTCGCTCGTTCTGCCAAAGTGTCGTCACACGTTTAGCCAATCGTAGCGCTCATTCGCTGTGGGGACAACCTTAGTGTATTAACCTTGAGTCAGACCAAAGGAAGGTTAACGTCAGGCAGTCTAACCTAGAAGCGAGATATTAAACGGAGAACTGACATAGTTGCAAGTTGACAGAGCCAGTTATATGATATGTGAAATTCAACTGAGTTCCAATTATTATTATTACAAGTTACCCCGAAGATAAAGGGAGCTGAAGTAAATTAAATCCTAAAGATTTAATTATTCAAGAAGTGAAGTACGACGTTATTCTCCAGCCAATTAGAATCCTGGAAATAGAGAAGTGGAATTCCGTCGAATTCGGAGGATAGGAAATGAACTATAATTTATTGGAAGAAATTATTCCATGAATTTCATTCCTACGAAGTAAAAGCCTTCAGAGAACCTGAATTAAAAGCGCCATTTGAAATCCAGGAGCGGAGCTATCCCATTGCATCCTGGATAGTTTGGAATCGGCTGACGATTCGGAGTGCGCCTTTTTTTAAACACGTTCAAGAAGGAGGATTACGGAGATACCGTTATGTTGGAACGAAGACTGCTAGAGGAACGATTACTACAAATTGATTTACCGTCGCATGCGTGAAAAGCCATTGAAGTCAGCGAAGTGTGAGTAGCTTATTATTAATTCCATTTTGGAGGAAACCCCCGCATTCGTTAACGCAGTTTACTAAGAATCCACAGTTTCTAGTGTATTTCATCGGCAGCGAACTTTGAGCAGAATACCGGAGTTCATATTATTAAATCACACTTGTTGTAAATTAATATAGACATTAAAAGTATTCAAGTATCATTATCTTTAGTGCGGTTAAAGATATACTTCACACAGGTGAAAGTGATAAAGCCAATTAATCGAGTAGATAGAATTAATCACATAGGTGAAAAGTAATAAAGCCATTAGTAGGATAGTTAGTGCTTTAATAAGAAAAAATAGAACTCTCGCGTGTTATGATTAGAAGATTAAATGTAGAGAAACATTTCAGTGAAAGAAATGTTCAACCAATAATACAATATAGCAGTGCAAACAAATATGAAGAAGCGTGCTATTATTATTAAGATAATTTCAACTATTGGAAATTATAAATTATACTAATTGTAAAATAACTATTGCAAGTACTGAGAAATATCAAGACAATATTCTACCAGTGTGAACTGAACTTTATTGTGCTTCAATTTTATTTTGAAAACTTGTACATAAGTGTGAGAGAGATTTTAAATGACCACCACAATAAATCTTTTAAAGATTTTAATTTTACCAAGCCTAAACTTCTTGTCGTGCTTTGTTAACCAATTATGCATTCTGCATCATCCCGCAGCACATTCCCATAACTTTCCTTGAGTTTTAAATTTTATCAAATTCAATAGAATGTTGTTCAATATGCACAATATATAGGATATACAGAATATTATGATATATAATGTTGATATGATATCATAATAAACTGATACAGAATTTGATATACCTACACAAAGAGAATATACGTATACACATCATATTCAATTCAATGTTTGAAACAATAGTTCTACTATCAAACTATCTAATCTCACCAAATATTCTCCAACCTTTTCCTTTCCTCTCCCTTACTTCGCTATTCCCCTTAGTCTTCTCTTTACTTTCCGTCTACTTTAGCTAGACTTAACCTCTTATCTGATTCATATGAATTATTTAGCTATGTATTTTATCATTTCAGCTATTTCACGAGGATTCTAAATATCACCACATGTAAACTCTACAAACTCTGCGTAATTTTTCTATACTTCCATTACAATTGAGTCGTGCCTTTTTAACTTTTTATATTTTATTAGTAATGAGACTGCCTTCTCAACAGAAGTACCCTTAAGGCACAGGAAAGTCACGCTCATATCTGTTATATATTAACAAACTCTTAAGACAATAAGTTATTATTAATATTATTATTATTTCGAAAAAGTTTCAAACCATGAGTTTCCCCAGCTAAGACAATATGGCGGGTCAAGGACCAAAGCAAATATTGCCAAGTGTAAAAAATAAAAATATAAAAAAGTTTGGAAGAATAGTTAGGGATGGCTGCTTAAGTCCATAAATTTCCTAACTATGCATGTTATGTTGAATACCACAGCCTTCTGGAGTTGTGCGTAAGTGTTTTTATGAAGTCCTAGTGTGCTGAGGCTGTGGTGCAATGTGTGAGGCACCAGACCAGTGGCGGACTCGGTCCCGCATCCACTGCTTCTGGAGCTCGTGTGCTAGGTCTGTATTAATTATTTATCTTGTCTGCGTGAGTTTTCTGCATGTTCTTGCTGATAGGCACTGCAATATCAATGAGATAGGTCTGTTTGTTGACCTTATCAACAAGTGTGATGTCAGGTCTGTTGTGATGTATAGTTTTGACAGTGTGAATGGGGCGGTCCCAGTACAGCTTATGTGAAGTTGAATCTAGTACGCTTTGTGGTGTGCACTTGTAGTATGGGACCGTGTTTTTAATAAGTAAGTGTTTTTGTGCTAGCTGATCGACGCTACCTGATTGTGTCGGTGGAGGTAGTCTGTTTGGGACAGAAGGGGACAGCCTGATATTATGTGGTCGATCGTCTCCTGTATAGTGTGGCATTTCTTGCATCTGTCATCATATGTGTTTGCATCGTGTAGAATGTGTTTCATGTAGTTGCGTGTGGGGATGACCTGGTCCTGAATCGCGATCATGAACCCTTCGGTCTCCCCAAACAGCTCACCACTCGTCAGCCATCTGTTGGACGCTTCCATGTCGACAAGAGGCTGGCTGAGTTCGTGGCGATGTCTGCGATGGAGCTCCTTAGAAGCCCATGAATCATGCAGCTGCTGTGTGTGGGTGTCGATAGTGAGTGTTAGAGAAGGGTTTGCGAGGTCCAGGGGTGTGAAGTGTGTGTCAGCCTTGACAATGGCTGAGTGGAGTGAGGAGTGTTGTGCTCTTTGGTGGAAGTGTTCCCTAAGTTTGTGTACTTATTTTTCGTGAAGGGTGAAGAGATTGATGAGTCCACGGCCTCCCTCTTTCCGGGGAAGCGTCATCCTTTCCGTAGCGGACTTGGGGTGGTGCATGATTTGTTTCGTGAATGTAGTACGTGTTGTGCGTTGTAGTGCTTCGAGTTCAGTGTTTGTCCACGGAATTATACAGAACGAATATCTTAATGTGGGGACGGCAAAAGTGTTGATGGCTTTAATTTTATTTCTGGCATTGAGTTGTGTTTTGAGGATGTTGTGAACGCGAGCACGGTATGTGTTCTTGAGTGCGTTTTTGATGTTTGCGTTGTCAATGACGCGCGCTTGCTGGAAGCCCAGGTACTTTTAGTACTATCCCTCTTCCACGGATTGGATGGCCAACCCATGTTTCAGTTCAAAACCCTCCAAATTCGAAGTCTTCCCGCGTGTTATATGTAGCTTGCGGCATATGTCAGTTCCAAATTCCATCCCAATGTTTTTGGTGAACTGTGTTGTGATTTGTAGTAAATTGGTAAGTTGTGCGTTGTTTCTGGCGTAGAGTTTAATATCATCCATGTAGAGTAAGTGTGTGATTTTGTATGGTGTAACAGTTCCTGAGGTAAGCCTATAACCGTGTTTTGTTTTGTCTCGCATTTGGCTTAATGGATTCAAGGCGATGCAGAACCAAAGAGGACTCAAGGAGTCTCCCTGGAAAATATCTCTCTTTATGGGAATGGGGACTGTAGTGATGGAGGCGTTGAGGTGCATAGATTTAATGTTGTGTTCCAACTCTTCATTGTGGCATCCAAGTATGCCATGTCGTGGGGTGTACGTTGTAGAGTTGAAGAGTGTGTAAAAGCCAGGAATGGTGGACTGAGTCAAATGTCTTCTTGTAGTCGATGTACGCGATGTGTAAGTTCCTATTCTTCGCGCGCGCCTGCCGCCGGATTACCGAGTCAATAAGGACTTGCTCCTTACAACTCTGGGAATTCCTACGACAGCCCTTCTACTGTTCGGAAAGAATGTTATGTGTCTCGATGTGTGTGTAAATTTTGTCTGCAAGGCAGGAGGTCAGGAGTTTGTAAAGTGTGGGGCGGCAAGTGATTGGACGGTAGTTAGCAAGGTGTGCTGTGCCACTGTTCTTACTGTGTAGGTAAGTGACAACCTGTATGAGGAAAAGAGGCATATGTTCTTGGTGATGGATTATGTCAGTGAGTGCAAGAGCTTTCTTCCCATGCAGGGGCGTGAACTTCTTGATCTAGAAGTTCTGAAAGCTCACCAGGAGCCTTCCAGTTGTGTGCATGTTTTAGTGCTGTCTGTATGTCTGCGAGAGTAATATCATGGAAGGGCATGAATGGTCAGTGTTCAGCGAGTTGTTGTTCCTCTGTGATCCACGGTGCTTTGTCATTGTCATTATGGGGTTGGACCACAGAGACGACCAGTATTCATGTAATGCCTCGCTGGTGGGTGTGTTTGTGTTGGGTGTAGTGAAGGGAGATGTAAGGGATCTCTAGAATTTTTTCTCATTGTATTGGAAAGTGTTGTTTTATTGTTTGCACAGAGTGCATTGTTTGTATCTTTGTAATCTTTTTGTTAGTACACTCAGTTTTTGTTTTAGTGTGTCGAGATGTTCCTGGACCTGGTTATGATGGTTTGAGTATGGAGGGCGAGTGTTTATGTGCTTGAATATCTTCCTGACCTGGGACATAAGTTTCTTTGTTTTGTTTCCTGCACAGTATTGTGTGATCCTGGCTATGTCTCCTCTAAGGTCGCTGATGCGGCCCTCAAGGCGACGTCTCCAAGGGGGGATGTATTCATGTTGCTGTGCAGTGGTAGGAATGTGGGGTTGTTTGATTCCAAGTGCCGACTGTTTCACTGTGCCGCGCAAAAGAGTGTTGTATGTATGTCATCTAATGTTTGGATATTGTCAAGGTGTTGTGGAATAGTGTGTGTCGACTGTAGCAAGTTTTTTTGATGTGTGTACTTTGGGTGCGGAGATCTGTATGTGGGGTCTGTGCCTGTAAATTGAGCTAGTGCAGTGTAGAAATTATCATGTGCTTCTTATAGTATGTCATTAGTTGTATTGTTGGGGCATGTGGACTGAGGGGTAGATATTGCTTCTGTGTTTGCCATCAAGGTAATGTCTTCTGGTGGGGTGTGGTGTCCTGTGGTTAGTTTCAGCGACCTCTTCCCTAATTTGTGTAAGTATGCATGGAGGAATAAGATTGTTTACTACTAAGGAACGTCGCTGATCTGCTACCCGCTGGTCGCTAAGCCCTAACGATGGATAACGTGTGGTGAATGCATGGTATATTGCCTATCTGTATCCTGTGAGTTGAGTCCTTAACTGTGTAACAGAGTAGAAGTCGCGCATAAGATTCTGGTTCATCTGTGGTGACCATCGGATGCACTGGCGTGGTTTCCCAGTCTTGGTGGTCGCCTACTCTGACACAGACGAAACACATCCGACTGTTCGGACTGGATGGTGTTGCCCTGGCATTGTGGTAGCCGTATTACAGGTTGGGATGCCACTTTCTCCACCACCACCTGTGGGAGACTAGTATAGTTTTCGAACGGAAGCCTCTGCCTAACCCCCGAACGCTGGTGACTATCCTGCGCCACACCCGATGCAGCATGATCTATATTAGAACGTGTTCTCATCATAGATGGTTGGACCCTTTAGCCTATTATTATTATTATTATTATTATTATATAATTCACCTTAACATTTAGCCAACATGAGATCCTCATGTATCAAGTCTTATGTATCACCATAATAACGGCACATGAATTTTTCTCTGATCGTTACTAAACATTTCAATCAGAAAAAACTATTTCAATCTATTACAGTTGAAACAATCTTTCTTCAACTAAATTTTGACTATCAGATTGCTGCATAACAAAACCACTGCAATCACTAATTGTGGGATTGCTGTCTTTCTTCCTATTAAAATAATATATATATATATATATGTAAAAAAAAAAATCACTTTCTTTTCGATACTTTTTCATGTACATATATATAAGGTACCCTGCCCAAATAATGTCGCCTTAACATTTAAATTACTGTAAGTCTGGAAATAAGGTGTATCGAAACACGAAAATTATAATCCAGAAAGTTTAATCTTTTGTTTGAAGCATACCGTAATGAAACATATGATAACTTTTACTGGAGAAGTTTGAGAACTCTTATAAAAAAACTTTGCAAACTTGGTCCAATTAACACCACCTACTTTCTAGTAACTTAACTTATTTAAAATTAAAAATTATTTCATCATTGTAAACATTATTTATACAAAATTACAGTAAAAAGCAACTAAATTTGACTTTCTGTAAAAAATAATGAAAAATCACTTGAAATTAATGCAGTCTTTCTAATCTTAGCTAAAACAAAAGAGGAAATGTAAAAATTAATTCATTTTGGCATTTTCCGATTATAAAAGCAAAATAATAAATAAGATAAAAATCTATATTTTCATGAAACATATTAATAACTTATACATGTCGTACGTAACCTAAAATCGTATATGTAGACCAGTAACATCACCATGGCGTTAAAGCGCTACTGAGCACATGGATCACATGATACACTTGTTTGTCTACAATTTCCAAATTTTAAAAATAACAGTTAACTTATCTATATAGAAGAATCTTCAAGAATTAAGGAAATATATAGTTTTATACAGTTAATCTTTGCTGAACATTAAAAAATCTATATTTTGTCTTATGTTCGTATAGTAGCAGCCTTTCAGAACTAATCCTCGACACGAAAAGATGGAAATATAATTTCACTCGAAAATATTGGCGGTCTACTAGTAACTCACTTCAACACTTGATGGCATGTCAATGGAAACTACTTTAGTGCACTACCGCCATCTCTTATATTTACGAAGAATTAGATAGGTGGCGTTAAAGGTACACATGGCGTTATATGGCTGAGGCACCTTAGTATATACGCACACAGTGAATTCCGGTTATTTTGGATATATCGCAACTAATGCACTTTGGCCCGATTAAGCGGCTGCTCCAAATATGTCACATAGGAGCAAACATATATGTAGTTAAAATGATATAAAAAAAGATAAACAACAGTTTATATTAGCAATATTTTCTTCTTTTCCAATATTGGACCTCTGACGGACTCTTCTCGTCCACTTATCCTGAATCAGTGGTTTTCCTTTGTATCTCAACACCAGGGTGCTTATCTTCATGTTTACGTTTTGGGGATGCTCCCTGTTTTCAACTGTGTTTTCTCACAATTTATCCTGTTGATGTATCAGATGTGTAATTGTATAGGTCAGCACTCCAGTTATCTTTAACAAACGATGCTGACTGATATGGATCTTTTATTATATCGAATACTGCAATTTGTTTTGGCTAATGACAGATCTTTACGGACATTTTATTCCAAAATTTGAAAAATTTAAAAGAAAAACAATTTTCAAAATTCACAACAATGTAAAAGTAAGTGTACATTGCCGATTCGACATTGGCTCAGTAGGAACGATAATAAAGCTAGCTGCACACAACTGATGCTACTTAGTCTCCTGTCCCAAATAAACGACACGCTGTCCCAATCAAGTGAAGAAGACTAGGGCTATTTTTCGATTAGGTTCTGTCCTTCGAGCTTTCTCCCAAACAAACGGCTGTCTAGATTAACCAGCGACCCAAATAACCGGAATCCCCTATAAATAACCAAGAAATAAACCAAAAAAAGAAAGGATTTTTTTTTTATTTATTGAATAGAAACATTTTTTACATTTTGCATGCAAGATGACAAATTGGGTGTTGTAACGTTCTCAAGAAATTGTACTGACCTCATCGAATTCACTGAAAATAATACACACACACCCAGACTTCTATGAATGTGTGTCTTCTCAAAAGATTAAAAATAATTTTCTTTTTATTATGAAACTACTCCACTTTCATATTTAATTTTTAATTTTTCACATTAACGTAACTCTTTTCATATTGAGACGAGGACCCAAATTTATATGACCTTTTCACTTCAAATGACTCCCAAGAATACGTTCCAAGAGTGAAGTAAAACGTCGTGAATCACCCTGTATATTCCATAATTTATCCCGCCACAATGAAATTTTCGATATATTTTTTTTTTTTTTTTTTTTGTAGATCAAGACAAGACTTCGATTCTACAAGAGGCAGTGCTACGCTATATTGACCAAGAGAAATGTAAAAATTTTTATGCTGGCCATTTACAACGAGAAATCACTGACTACTATTTTTGTGCTGGATCTACCGAGGAAGGATTTTGTGGGGTATGTTTGGCAACCAAATTTAGCTTCCATAAGAGAGTTGGCAATTGTTGGGCAATCATTTCGAGTTTCTTTATTTTAATCAGAACATATTACTAATGTTGATATACTAAGTTATTTTTAAAAATTTAATTAAACGATTATATTATTGTTTCTTTTAATAATTTAAAATTAACTTTTAGATTTTTTTTCCATTTTTCAAGGATACTCTTAAATTTCTTTTAGTCTTTAAGTCTCTTAAATTTCATTTTTAGGTCATTTAATTTCACAATGGCAGTTCAATTGGAGATTTTTTCACTTAAACAGTATTTATATGACTTAAGGCTTAAGATCTTTAGAGTTGTTGATCTGAAACATGATAGGTGGAAATAAATCTCTCGTGAGATGCTTAAAAGATCCGATACTATCCAGCAATAGATAAAAAAATCCCTAATTTACTCCAACGTACAGCAGTAAAGGAATTAAAAATTGCAAGATTTTCATTTAAGAAAATTGATTTATAGTTTATGTAGATATTAAATTTTAAAAAAAATAGTAATAAAAATATGTCACAGCGGCTTCACAATAGAAATCAAGCAATTGAATGAAAAAAAAATTAACAAATAATAAAATTTGTCGTTAAACATGATTAAGATGAAGAAATATGCAGAGTTTTCTCAAGCAATTTTTTAAGCAATTTCTCAAGCAATTTTTTTCTAAGCTATTCGTCAACTAGATAAAACTGCATAAGGTGAATTAACGACGAAGCAAGATGGAAGAAAAGTTGTCCCTGATGACTAGTCAAGCATGACTATAAAAACTAACCTTATGTTATCGTGCTATTCGTAGACCAGATATATTAAAACAATAAAGTAAAAACATTCTGTAATCCATCACAGAAAAACTAGAAAAAGAAAGTCCTTTTAAAATTAAGCACTTTTTTTAAGTTCGGTTAAATATACAAATAAGCTGTAATTTTAATCAGTTATTATGTTGTTATTTTTAGGGTGATCAGGGAACCCCTTTTGCCTGCAATATCGGTGATATTTGGTACCTTGTTGGTTTGACTTCAGGAAGTGGAGGAAAGACCTGTGCCGAACCGAATAATCCTTCCATATTCTTAAGAATACAATCTTATCTCGATTGGATTTCAGAAGTAATAGATAAAAACAGTTAAGTAATAATTTTAATTGAGTTGAATAAAAAACTGTTAATTTATAAATTAATTAACATATTGAATGAGGGTTTTGAGTCTAAATAAATATTTTTCAGTATGAACATTTTGTATTCAGAAGACATTGAAGAATTCATAAATCTTCAGATGCAATAAGATTTCAAATTCTTCTAATATTTAAGACTTTCTCATAAACTAAGCAGGAACATTAAAAAAGAAACTAATGGGAAAACATGCTTTATAAGTAAAACTTGCTGCATTAAATTTCTTTAAATAGTGACTGATTTAATAAATTGTTACATAGCACTTATTCATTTTCTTTATAATTATATCGAAACGTTTCTAATATATTAAACTATTTTATCTTATACTTAATTATACCACTCAATCTGCATTTCTTTTGCATTTCTTTTTACAACAGAAATCAAGCATAGGGATTTCTTTTTACATTTTTTGTAATTTTCAGTATTTTTTTTTCAAATTTTTTTAAACAAATAATTTTATATTTTATTTTTCAAAGCCTTTCTTTTGTGTATTTTTTTTTTTTATTTTTGCTGATGCTTTTAAACTTTTATCATCGTCTCGATCGTAATATTTAATAATATTCTAATAATATTAGTGGCTAATATTTATTTCTCTTTTTTCCAACCTCTTTTCTTTCCTAAGACATCTACCAATGTTGATCCTTTCTTCTCGCTGCCGTGATCTGTCAGCCAGTAAAACAGCTCATATTTCCACTATATACCTCTCGTTTATTGCACCCCTAAAGATGTGAAATATGCCTAACCGAATGACCTTGTAAATATGTATTCTAATTTTTTCCAACATTTTTCTTGCCTCTTATTCAATTACATTACATCTAATGCTGCTTTACACGCTCCCGAAAACTTGTCTCAAACGAGCTCAAATACTTGCCAATTGCGGCTTGTCGTATCGCTTACACGGAACAATTGTTTAAGTCTCGTTTTATTCTCGTTGAGATCGCGAGAACAACTGCCTAAGCCGAAGCGACAAACAAGATGATTTTGCAGCTTTGTTTTGTTGTTAATTCTCAACTCATTTCACATCAGAGGTAAAGAAAAAGTTTGAAATAACAGATCCGAGTGGAAGAGAATGTAGGGAATAAAACCATAGATTGAAACCATGAGCAAAGATTATCCAGATTTCAGCGTGAAGTTAACATTGTAATACTTTTTATATAAGTTTTCTCGCCGCCAAGAGCGCTGATGTCAAATATTGCTTCTAATATTTGCCTGAATTTAAAACCGTTTCTATTGAGAGCAGCTGGCAGATTTTCATCCGCATATCATCTTTTGCAATTACTAACAAACCTCTCTCTGATTTTTTATTGGTTCAATTGCTAAAAAAAAAATGTAAAATGTTTTTAAAAATGTATGATCTGAAACTCTATCAGATTACGCCAATATGATGTTTTGAAACATTTTGGTAATTCCATTATCCCAATAATCGAGACTCGAGTTTTAATTGAAACAAATAATTTCAGAATAATTTAGAGGTAAATATACCTACACTACAGAAAATCTTCGATCGTATGTAAACTTCTTCGGACATCTGTTTCATAAACGCTACTGTTCCACATTTTATGTTTCAATAAACAATTGAATGATGTCATTCCATAACATCAACTGCAGAAAAACAATTAACCGAGGAAATGCAAATAATGGCCAGGAAAATGTATAGAGTAAATACCTTTTGGAGAGCAATTACAACATAAGCATGCCCACGTAAGGACTTGAAGAGAATGCCACTTTATACATGTTTAGTCATCGTAGTCTGCTTCGAAATAATATTTCATAATAAAAAATTTCATAATAACGAAGCAATTTTAAAAAACAGAATTTACTTTAAATTTCACTAACGAAAAGATTTGTTTTTATCCATTAGGAAATTGCTAAATTTTGATATTTTTTTCTTTTCAAGGATGCGGAACTCAAATACTGGAACCATTACCGCCTGAAGAATACAGGATCAAAGGTGGATCAGATGCAGAAAGAGGATTCTGGCCATGGGCAGTAGCATTACAAGCAGTAGTTAAAACAGGTCTTTTCACCTTTTGTAGTGGTGTTCTCATCCAATCTGAATGGGTTTTGACTGCTGCCCACTGCATGACTGTTATGGAAAAGTAATGGCTTCAAAACAGCTTAAACTTATTGAATCTTTAAATTTTTGATTTTTTTTCTCAAAATTTTAAAACATTCATAGGTTACAGAAGCATTCAAAAACAATTAATGAAACTAAGAACTTTTTATTTTAAACTAAGTCCACACAGAGAATCTATATTCTATTTGTCAGAGTATAAATTAAAAGATTTCACTTATTTCAGGACAAAGTAATGAAAATGAAAACTTTAATGATTCTTAAGAAATTTGATATCAGATTCATTGCACGGCTGATTTTATCCAAAATTTATATAATAATAATTAATTGCAATTGCTTATAGTAGTAATCTATTTTAATTACTTTTGCAGCAAAATAAATCTATATACAGAACTGTTAATTGCTATTGGTTATTCAAATCTAGAGGAAGATCAGGAAACAGCAGTAAGAGTTGGCGTAAAAAAGGTATCATTTTAAAATGCCATTAACACTTAGTCTGTTTCATTTTTCCAGACCTTCATAACTGTTCTATATATGTATATAACAACCATTAACGTTAGCTTTTACTGACTGAGCACACTCTTATACCATTTCTCTTGAATATTGTTTTCTTTGTCTAGTTGTCGATTTGCAGGCGAATGCCACTGAAACGCTTGGACGGATTTTGTGATTCCTATTTCCAATTTTCTTACTCTTCCAGTCCTCAGGACATCCCTTCCCTCATCGCTACATACTTAATTCTTACAGGCATTGGGTAGTTGAGGGAATACCTAGTAAATAAACATATTTATTATTAATTATTAATTTAATTATCAGGATCAGTAGTAGTGGTATGTAAATCTGAAATGAATTTCAACGATTTTTTCTGTTGGCTTCTCTTAAAATGGTACTGAATTTTCTAAGTCAAAAGAAGTCTGTCTGGGAGATAAGTCTGGGAGAAAAAAAATCAACATTTCATAGAATGACGATTTCCTACCCTTGTAGTCAGTGACGTGTGGTCAATAGACTAGTTGGATTCAGCCAAATCACGAAGTATTCCCTCCCCTCAGCGCCTTTAGAGTTGGACTCGGCCAGCCGGCTTTCTATCCCCTCTCCCCTCAGCCGCAACCAGCAATCGACTGCCCAACAGGACTAGTTCCGAGACTCATATTCCTCTCGCCACTTTAACATTTTCACACGCTCTGGGTTCTGTAGCAAAACAAACTTACGTATCTCCATTCTTATTAAAAAGAATACGTTAGTTTTTAATATTTTTAATATTTTTATAATTTGTTTGCTGTGTATATTTGTTAAATAGTGCATAAACAGTCCCCTTACAGCTGGTCCCTCTGACAATTGTCACCGCTTGTAGTATTCTTTTGATGAATGACTAAGTAGAACTAATTAGATTCTTTTTCTGCAGATGGGTGATCTTTCAACTGTATTTTTGCAAATACCTAAACTTACTGATATCAAAGAATCAAGAATATCAAAGTTCTACCACTGTTAAATTTCAATTTTTTTCATAGTATTGATAATCTGTTGATGATATTTTGCAAATCATTCAACAGATCAAACGACATTGTACTTTCAACGTTTCTGTAAATCATTCAAAGCCTGTGTTAGTCATCCTGTTTGGTTGAGACTTATTTATCAAATCTTAATAAATCTTTGAAAACTCTAGAAATTAAAATGAAATCATTTGTTTAATATTTAATCTTGTAAAATAAAATTAGTTCATTTTTAATTTCTAGAATGTCCAGTGATTTATTAGGATTAGAAAGATATTAAAATCTATTTTGCTTAAAATTTTATTCTGAATTTTTTTATATTGCTTTTTCTTTCTTTTTTTTATTAAAAAAATGTTATGAAAAAGAAGGAAAGGAATTATTTACGCTTACTTGCAAATTATAATAATCATCATCATCAACATCATCATGAACCGTCCCAAATTATGCCTCTTGAGTGGTCTATCTGGTCTTCTATGTTCTTTTGGTTTGTAGTACGTTAAAATCTTTGCAACCTTAGTGTTGTTCATTCTGTAAGTGTCGTATCCAATGATTTTGCAGCGAGTTTTTCTTCCACTTATTCCACATTTAATTCTGCCAAAATGTCCTAATTCTTTTTTAAATCTAAAAGAGAATATCCTGTTAGTCTTCTGAAAGATATCATTTCAACTGATTTTAAACTTTTATCTTTCTGTTTGATAGTCCATGTTTCACTTCCGTATAAAATTGTGGGAAAAGCCAGTGTATTGTATATTTTAATTCGTGTGATGTTTTGTACTAAATTGGCTTTTAAAATGTTAGTAATTATTCTCAAGATTTATGAGAACTTAGTAATTTTCTTGCGAATATCTTTATTGCTTTCATACGATAATTCACATTCAAGATACTGAAAAGGTAAAACTTGTTCAAAACATTTATTACTAATTATTATTTTGCATCTTATTTGATCTTGTCTTAGAAATACTATTGTTTTAGATTTTCCTTAGGATATTTCCATTCCAAATTCCTTTGATATATTGTATAATGTAAATATACATCTCTACAAATTATCTTCAGAATCAGCAATAATCAATTCATCATCTGCAAAAGAAGGGTATTTAAATTTATGGAATTTGTTAATTAATGCCTAATGAAAATTAATTTGGTTCCATTTTATAATCATTTCATATTTGTTAACATTAAATAGGATGGTGATAGTAGGGATCCTTGTCTAACTCTATTATTAATACAACTTTCTTTTGATAGCAGATTGTTGATTTTCACATTTATTATATTGTTTTTGTATATTTCAATTACCAGAGAGATTAAAGAGAGATTATGCCATAATTTTTATAGAAAAACACACATTTTTTCTTTGATTTAGCAAGGATTTATATTTGCAACATCTTTGATGTCTTTGTTCATGTATTTTATACATGTTGGGATTTGTTTTATAAATATCAGATTCTTAAACTACTCCAATGCTTGTCTATGTCTTTTCCTAATATCTCTTTTGGCTAAAGCTCTTTTCCATTTATATAAATTTCATCATCAATATATGTTGTCTTTAGATATTTTTTTTGTAAGCTAAATTTTTCTCGTGTATAGCTACTTTTCTTTCTTAATCTTAGTGGGTTTTTTTTTGTGGGAATGCTTTGTATATGTCTAAGCTATCTGTGAAATGATGGTTTTGCTATTTTGTCATTCATTAAGTATTTATTTGATATTTTGGAATTTCTCATACGATCAATTCGCTTTTCATAAAGCCATCTTTACTAACATCGAAGAGTAATCTTACGAAGAGTAATAGCGTAGAATTCTTCTGTGTTTGAACTTTCCTTACGTAAAGTAGCTATCTTGGATTGAATCTTAAATTTGCTACGACTAAAAAAAATGTTTTTACATCTAAAATATATCTAACTTGAAGTTTGTATTGGAAATGAAATAGTCAATAATTGATTCGTAGTAACGAGCTGACCATGTATATCTTTATGAATATTTTTATGTTATAAAATGAATTCATTATTTTCAATTCATTGCATGAGACAAAATATCCTAATTTTAATCCATTATTATTAATATTAGGTTCTCTAAATTTTTATATGATGTTGTATATTTCATTATTACCTATTCCACCATTCAAATCTCCTGCTAGTAAGATATAGTCATTTTTGTTAATTTTACAAAATATATGTTGAAGCTGAATATAAAATATATTATTCATTTCTTTTCTTCCTTCCTCTTCGACTCCTAAAACTATTAATTTCCCTCATCCTATATATATTGTACATCTAGTATTTTTTCATCCCAATATCTGTAATCAACTATTATATTTTTATTGATTTACAAATCGAAATCATTATACCAGCCTGTGTTCTTGTGTTTTTGTTTAAACAACTATATAATATTATGTAATTATTATTTATTTTGTCTTTATAATCCCTTTGAATTTCTCTCTAGATTCTGTAATAGTTGCTATTTTAATGTTCCTTCTATTTAATATTTGATCTAATTTATCTTACATTCCCAGTTCGATATATAAATATATTTTATTTTTTCGTTACCTAACCATGGTTCGTCATGAAATTATAAATATTTAAATTAAAATTAATTATAAAGCAGAATATAAACAGTATAAATTTTTCCTTTCTTAAAAAAAAATAATAAAATTTGCATTATTTATTAATTCCCTTCACATTTTATTTATTCTTTAGTAAATCTTTTATTCATAAGCAATCAGATCAATGACGCAGAAAACAAAACAAAAAACCTATATTATTAAATTTACTAAAATTCTTTAGTCGAGGTATTTTTATCAAACAATTAGATAAGTCACAAAATTTAAGAATTTCTTTAAATAGTTAAATCTTTTTTAAATTTTCATAGTAATCACGGAATTTGTAGAAAAGCTATGTATAGGGAATTTATATAATATCAAGCAATTTTCAATTTTTCTCAAGGATTCAAACATATTAATATGTAACTTAAAAAACATAAATCAAAATGCACTAAAGTAAGGTTGGCACACTGAGCCATCATTGACGGGAGTCTGGGATGACCGTTAGTAGCCTATTTTATTAGTCGTCAACAGCCACATTTACTATCGATGAAAACCGAGTGCGCGTAAAGATTAATAATCCCAACTCCACTTCCGAAGTGATTCCCCAACCAAAAAAAAATCAAAAAAACAAAAACAAAACATTAATAAAAATAAACTGTGCAATATATTGTTTTCAATCCCTTGATCCAGATACTTTCTTTAAGGCAGAAACTTTTTAAATTAAAATAGTACGACAAATCTGCTAATTAATAGACTAATCTAATTAGCAGTGGAACTAACATTAGCTGCGTTAAATATTCATAGTCATAGAATATCCAATTTTCTAGTTTCACTTACAATAAAGTAACTTAATGTGTTGGTGTAAAGATGCGATCTTAGTTAAGGCACAGGAATTTCGAAATTTCCTTCAAACTTCTCCTATATCTTGTAAAATTTACTAATTATTTTTTTAATCTTAATTTCTTCAGGTGGTCATGCATAAAGAGTATAAAAATTTTCCAAATATTATACATGATATTGCTTTACTGAAATTAAAACATGCTGTAGATTATACCGACAATAACTTTATCAAGCCTGCATGCCTCGCTGACGTAGACATTGATTATATAACGTCTCCTTGTTTCGTGAGTGGATGGGGCCTCAAGAAAGAAGGTAAAATAATATTACGTTGGTCTTCTTGCTTAAAGTCGGGCAAATGAGAGAACGACTTTGACCTTCAACTACACCCATGATCTATTAATCATTCCAGGACTGAAATTGGGTCGAGACAGAAGATAAAACATGGCGACTCTCGTACACAGAAAACCGTTGGAAGCCACACAAAAACGAAGTTATTGGTAACGTTACTTCTTATTTCGAAAAGGCCTTACGACATGCTTACTTATGGCACATCAGAGAAATTGTTTTCGATCGCAGTGCCGTTTTTTTAGATGAGACGTGGGTCAACGAATCCCATACTGTCTTCGTGTTGGCAATCTCAGGAATGCAATGTCGTTAAAAAACCAAACAGAAAAGGTAGGAGACTGATTTTGAACGATTGAAACGAACGAATGAATAAAAATAAATTTTTGAAGTAATATTGGATGAGAAATCAGAATAGTTCAAGAAAATAAATGTCGTCTTTTTTCCGTAAACTTCAAACTCCCTAAATGTTCACTTTCCCGCCAGAAACACTGACATATACAATCGATTCAAATTCTACTATTGCGACATCTGGTGGCCACGGTCGTTCTTTGATTTGCCCGAATATAGCTATACAACTTTTACTAAATAATTCCTTTATAAAATATCTTCTTTTATAATTCATACAGATTATCAATCTCCTATTTTACAACAAGCAAAACTTTCCCTTTTGACCGAATCAAACTGCATACAATTTATTGAGAGGTTACAGGATAAAAATGCGACTGTTAAATGGGGCCGAACAAAGAAGTTAGATGTAATTTGTGCAGCAGAATTAGGGGTATCCCTTTGCTGGGTATGTTGATTTATACTATCTTATTAAAGTCTAATGTTTAATCTAAAGAAATCTTACTACTTGTATTTGAAGAGTGTAACATTATCACCCTCCTCCACGATTATAAATCCAGGAAGGCGTGAAAAATAAATGGCAGTCACTTTCGCTCCGAACAAAATAAACAACAATAAAAAATAGGTGCTAAAGTACACTCAAAAATCCTCTGACCTAATGATCATTAGGAACAGAAAGGTTTTTGATTACAATAAAAGAAACCAAGTCAAAAAAAGGCATGTCATGAAAAACAAATTTAACGTGCAGAAAATCCATAAGAAATAGAAATCTAATTTTGCCTTATAAATAAACATTCACGCCTTTGAGTTTGGTAACGTAGCCCTGCAGTGGGAGTACATCAATTTTTTTAAAAGCATTTATGGAACCAGATATAAGAAAATACTTTGTTGTTAAACATTCGGAAATCTTAGAATATATTAGTTTCATGACATTTTTTAATTCTCAGCTGATATTATACTTTAATGAATTATAATTTATTATAATTATTAAGGAAAGGAAGGTCAATATTCTGATTTCGAAAGTATCGGACATTCTAAGGAAAAAAAGGTTTATATGAATAAGTGTTCTATTCGAAACGTTATCGAGATATTTATTTACATGTAGAATTGCAAAATTATTGATAAAAAAGAGATATTAGGAATTATTTCTAGTATTTATTGTGATTTTAAGACAAATGTGTTACAGTTCATAATAAATTTCAAAAATTCCAATGTCAACTTCAGTTTGGAAAGTCAGACGCTTCAGGCTGGCGCATTAAGGCTAGAGGGAAGGACAATTTTGCAAGTCAAATTCCCACAATGCTGTAACACCTATAGTCCGACCATGATAACGAGACAATCAGAAGGAACCCCACGTGATTATGTTATATCTGTTTTTCAGTCGATGACAAAAAAACGCGCCTCAAAGCACAAATCTCTGTTAATTTCCTTAAAATGTCGCCCCAGAGTATTTTACAGACCAGTGCTCGAAAAATTATTTTACAGGTTAGATTATTTCAGAAAGGAATTTGAAAATGGAGGACGAAAGTTAAACCTAAAGTTTTGTTTTTGTTTTGTTTTATAGCTGTAACGTGATATTCTTCTGAACGTCTCCGAGAGGCTAGTGCTGATGCCATGGGGATAAAGCTGACGTCGAATTGTCACGGTATCGTGATCGGACTATAGAGACATTATTAGCAATCTGTATTAGACAACCGATTTCAGATAATCTACAATAATGCAATCTTACTTATAATGAAATCTTATATTAAAATGTATTATATTATAATATAAAATCTTATATTATAATAGCGGCGATGAAAATTACACAAATATAGAAAGATTCTCTCTTTCAAAACTATTTCTCGGAACTGAAGGTAAACGTATGAGAAAAGTATGCAGTGTTATGTAATCATTCATTTCGTTGTTTTCAGGCTGATTCTGGAAGCCCGCTGGTCTGTCTTGTGGACGACAAATGGCATCTTATTGGTATAGCATCCGGAGGCCACGGAGATTGTACTACAGAGAGTACGGTAACAATTTTTAAGAGTGTTACAAATTATCTCAATTGGATTCTTAGTGGCATGGCAGAATAATTTTATTTAAAACTAGTTAAACTTTATTTTTTGAAATTTTAATTATATACTTTTCCAAATGTAATGGAAATCAATGTTAACGCCATACAATGTGAATTGTTTGTATTATTAAATTGCAAATAAATGCATTCTTATATAAATGAAATTAGATTCCCCAATTCATTTTTTTATTTTAAATAATAAAATTCATAAGTGTAAGTTAAAAGTCTAGAAAATAATAAGACCCCAATCGAAACTACGGCAAAGTAGAATAAAAAAACAAGTTTCTCAACAAAAAGATTATATTTGCATATTTTTCTATGAATGTGAAAATAAACAAGTTAAATAAAACAAAGTTAAAAAAAGAAAGTTGAAAGTGAAAAAAAAAAGTTAATAAGTAACATAATAAACGATCAACTTCCACAAATCTTCATTACTTTCGATAGTTCTGTCCTCTAACCGAGAACTTTCATCAGGAAATTATACCTGAAAGGAAGAAACAAAAATATGTTTCCTTCCTTGACAACAAATTTGAATAAGCAATCCTAAACTATCACTTTAATAATAACAATAGTAACAATGTGATAGTGAAAACCTACATTTTGAAAACATACACATCAATTATAAAATAAACAATTAACAAACATCAATTAAGCCCTAATTTTGCTTTTACATCCTTGTTATAATTCATAATTTTTTTAAAAGTCTAAATGAAATCTCGTTGACTTTCAGAGTTTTCTCTTTATTGAAACAATTACATCAATTGATAAAACAGGAATCAATTAAGATTCTCTCCTCTTCATCGTTAGATTTGTAAATAATATTGACAATTCAATCAGGATTCTGGTTAAATTTTAAAGAATGATCCGCCCAATCAGATCTTTTTTCTTCCGCCCTTCTTTCTTCTGAATGCCCTAATGTGCTCATCTACACGTTCCTTTAACGATCTATCAGTGCTTCCTACGTAGATTCCTCTACAATCTATACATTCTAAAGAATATATAACACCCATTTCATGTAAACAAATTATGTTTACCTTTACCCATATCAATATTCTTTTTGAATAAATAATTACTTTTATAATAAATCAATTTAATATTATTTTCTGAACATACATATTTTATATTTTTAATTTCCCGATGAAAATTCTCGGTTAGAGGACAGAAATATCGAAAGTAATGAAGATTTGTGGAAGTTGATCGTTTATTGTGATATTTATAAGCATGATGTTTTGGAAGTTTTAGAAGTTTATCTATTAGAAAAAAAAATTAATTAAATAACAATTGTAATGATCTTTAGTTCGAATTCGTTCGAGTATCAGAAATTTTCATCTACTTTCAGCATGTAAACCAGGGATTAAACGACAAATATTTACTTAAGATTTTAAGAGGAAATTATTATTTCTTCCTACAATAAACAGATAAATTTAACAAAAAAATTGTGGGCTTTTTTATTAGTTTTGACTCTTAATTCATTATTTATTTGAATAATCGTTGAAATTATTTAAATTACTGAAATTGCTTTATTATTATTTTTTTCTTATCAGTACCTAGAATACTTTGCTCTGTAAAATACGCTCATTAACAAAAAAAACGACCCACTTAGAAGGAGTTGTCTGATGGAGACAAAAATTGGTGGAGAGGAAGATTATGTACAGAATAGAAATGATTAAAATTTCAGACAAATTGAATGATTTATTTCAGAGTTACAGAGTTACAAAGTAACGAGCTCAATAAGGTGTTGACCCATCTCTACCCTGTATGCAAGCTACGACACGACGTGGCATAGAAGGGCATAAAGCTCCCTGATGGTCTCCTCCGGTATTTCCTGCCAAATTTGCTCCAATTGTCGGGCTAGGTCATCCACATTCCCTGGTGGATGCATTCGCCTTCCCATCATATCCCAGACATGCTCGATTGGAGAGAGATCTGGAGATCTGGCTGGCCAAGGAAGTGTTTCACAAGCTGCAAGACAGGTCATAGCAACACGTGCCATATGTGGTCTGGCATTATCTTGCTGAAAAATAAGGCCAGGGTACTGCAAAAGGAAGGGTAGCAAAACAGGTCTCAGAATGTCGTGGACGTACCGCTGTGCTGTAAGTGTTCAACTAACGACGACCAAAGGGGTCCGGCTATCAAGGGAAATGGCACCCCTGACCATAACTCCTGGTTAAGGGCCTGTGTGGCGTGGAATAGTGAAAGCAGGATCGGCACGCTGCCTTGGGCTTCTCCAGACACGTCTTCGACGATCGTCAGGACACAGTTGGAAGCGGGATTCGTCGCTCAACACTATACGTCCCCAGTCAGCATCATTCCAACCGGATCGAGCCAAGCACCACTGTAATCTGGCCTGACGGTGTGCAGACGTGAGTGGCAGGTGGCGTAGCGGTCGGTACGAGCGTAGATTCGCTCTCTCAGCCGTCTGTGAATGGTCATGGTGGACAATCGTGTGCGGGTCGCACGTCTGATGGTTGATAACGATGATTCAGGCGCTGTGATAGCTGATGTGACAATCACTCTATCCTCCCGCTCTGCTGTGGCCCTAGGTCGACCGCTACCTTCATGACGCTGAAATCTGATATTGTCCATCCATTCCTGCCAGCATCTTCTAATCGCCACATCACTTCGACCCATATGACGAGAGATTCTCCGATTCGCCCAACCTGCCTCTTTCAATCCAATGATACCTCTTTCAAACTCTGACAGTTGCACGTAATGAGCTCGAATCCTGCGGCGAGGCAATTTTTTCAGTCGTTGAAAGGTATCCTAATGCAACAGAAATTTTGACCAACAGATTGAGAATCGCTTCTTATATACACCTGCTGAGTGAGCAGTTCCGAAGAGCTGTAGCTCTCGCTATTCATTCATTGGACACCAAAGTTTAATCATTTGCATGGGCGGTCCCAATGTCTTGGATACGAAATTTCATCACAATCGGACAACTCCTTCAAAAGGGTCGTTTTTTTTGGTAATGAGTGTAAAACGAAAATAAACGAAGAATTAACAATCATCTAGATATTTTACTCTCTTTCGGGGAAATGGACAGCTCCTCAGCGAATACATGTTGAAAGAAAGAAGTTTTAAAAATTATTATTATTTTGTAAAATTATTAATTAATTGCACATAAAAACGAGTTTATCAAGAATAAAAGAAAACGAAAATAAAGTAAGAACACTGTAGACAACTTGGTAATTTGGTAACCAGCTCCCATTTACCCCCTAAATGAGTTTTCCCGAAGTCAAGACCTAGCTAAATCACTTTCTCGCATCTGAAAGGTAGGTTCATCCCCATTTTATCCAAATCCTTAGGCTCGTTTTCAAGATTCTACAAGAATTGCTCGCTTTATAATATTTGATTGGATAGTAATTTCATATCATTTTGAAATTCTAGTATCTTGTACACTATAATTTGAAATTTTATACAAGAGTTTGGAAATATTGTTGAAGGTCCAGCCCGCACACAATGATTAAAAATTAAAACATTAAAATTTAAAAAAGTTAAAAACACAAGTCTCTAGCTTTCGCCACTAGGGGGACATGGCCTCATCAGGACATCAGGACATGGCCTCATCTGTCTAACCATCTCTCCTGATGAGGCCATGTCCCCCTAGTGGCGAAAGCTAGAGACTTGTGTTTTTAACTTTTTAAAATTTTAATGTTTTAATTTTTAATCATTGTGTGCGGGCTGGACCTTCAACAACGTTATTTGGCACACGTTAAGAATTTTATATGTTTGGAAATATTTTTTTATTTAATTTGCGGCGCTTTCAACACGAGAACACGAAGCTTTCAATATTGGTGTAGATAACGCCCTGAACTGGAAACCGAAATGAGTTCTTGATATAGTGGATTTTGTTTCCCCCTAGATGAGTAGTGCTTTGCATAAAAATTTCGGTTTAACGACAGGTAATACAAGTTCCATTTAATAGCGTTAGTAACACATCAATTCACATATGTTAACTAATAACAAATAAACGATATTAAGATTGATTTCAAATGTCCCATTATATAACTACACTTGGCGAACCTTACAATTTTAAATTACTTTGAGCCGCTCAAAACTTTTAGCCTATATCTATTTTTTTTTTAAACTTTTACTCTTATAAGTGATTTTGTTAAATAATTTTTAAAAAACTGATCAAGTCATTCTAAGTGCTAGTTTGTTCGTCATATATTATTTAAACCTAGGATTCTTCTGATTGTTTATCATAAGGACGGAGCTTCGTGTAAGCATTCTTTTTTCAATCGCTGGCCTAGTTACGGGTCCCTTTGGTATCAAAGTTAGCAGTATAATACGTTACTGCTATAAAGTAATTGTATAAGCTTCAGCATTTGAATACGTACCTATGTATTTAACGGCTTTTTAGTCTACAGATCTAATCTAGGCTATAGATTCATTCTTTAACTTAATATCAATGTGGATCTTGAATTTAATTGTCTAAAACTAACACTGAACTTTAAGCTTACTAAGGTATTACATTTGAATTTCCTTGATCACAAATGGACATATAAAAGTTAAAAAGGGCATTCGAAAAAGCTCCACTGAATGTTAAACAATACACCAAACGAATAATACTCTTTATAGGCAAAGCATACCGTTCGCAAATTGAAACTAATACATCACAATAAGTATGGGTAAGTTCAATGTACAACGAGTAAAAATTAGTAAATGAGGTAAAGCAAGAGAATGCGCAATATGGGCAATAATAATAAAGACATACATATATAATAATCAATTAATTTACCATCGACGGTTTCAATCTCCTTCGGGAGACCATCTTCAAGGTGAGGACATGACACAAGAAAACAGTACTGACACTAACATGACACAGATGTTAGTGTCATTTCTATTTTCTTGTGTCATGTCCTCAATTTGAAGATGGTCTCCCGTGGGAGATTGAAACCGTCGATGGTAGATTAATTATTTTTTTATTATTATATATACATTCTTTATTATTATTGTCATTCTTGTGCATTCTCTTGTTTTTTCTCATTTACTAATACATCCAACTTGAATTTTTATTTAGATTTAAGGTGCAAAATAAGAATTTCCTAAACATAAACATTGTTTTATAAAAGCTTCTGAAGAGCTGTTAGGTTGCGAGCCCAGTAACATTCTGCAGATGAAATTTTATATTTTTTAACATAATATTTGCAGTCATACTACGTTTTAGATCGGCTTTAAAATATATTGTTCATAACTACAAAAAAAAAAGACACAGAGATCTAAACAATTCACAAAAGAAAGGAATTAAAAAGTAAAGTTACCAATGAAACTCACTCTTAGCTAATTATTGATTTATTACAGTTTCAGTCCTAGAGTCACTATTGTTAGCTCTGAAACTGGGTAATCTGTATCAAGTTCGATACTGCATTTTTTACATTTCCATTTTATACAATTTCAGTAAAACGTAAGCTTAGTGTAAACTAACAGATCAATGCAAAATCTGTTTGCAATGGATATGAGGAATGTGACAGTTGATATAATAGAGTGCAAAAAGCCGTGCTGGCGTGGCCGTGCGGTTTAGCCGGCGGGCTGCCGTTGTGGCCGATGCGCCAGTACCCGGGTTCGAATCCCGGTGGTGGCATGGCTGCTTCTTTCTTCTTCTGTGTTTCGTCCGTTTCCTACCTTGGACTTACTATCTCAGGGTTATCCTGGACGGGATATAATTCTCGTCCCCCTTTCTTGAATTTCACTAGCCTCGCCCTGACGTTGTCAGGTTGAGCTAGTTCCGTGGTCCCTAGTTGGCCAAATTCGATAAAAGGAAAGGAAGAGTGCAAAAAATGAAACAAATGGAAATAAAAGTATGTCCAGATAAAAGAAAATCTCCCGATTAGATCATTAAAAATGAACATTTATATAGTAAGATAAGCAATTTAATCTGAATATCTTAACTAAACAAAAAACAAACATTTCGCAGCTCTGTTAAGACTAATACAAAAGAATGGAAAGTTATACTTCACAGTACATAGTAGGCATATCCTAACTTGTAAATATTTCGTATTTACATTTTTCAATTGCTTTAGAAACTCGCTTCACAGTTCTTTAATGACATTAGGCTACCGCTTGCCTCGGCCTTCCATCGGCATCGCTGTCGTCAGTTGTCAATGCAAACTTAGGTAAGGTAATACGCCTCTTTCATCGAGAACTACAGAAAAAAGAAGAGACAAACTACCATGCAAACCTAGGCATTGCTTAGAGTTACGATTATTTTTGAGGTGATCTGAACTTATCATCTCGTACGCGCAGGGTATGATGACAGTATATCTGTATACATAACGGCAAAGCTGGTGGCTTTTATGTTTCACGTTAAACGAATTTCATTTAATCAATGCAATTTTGAAGTAGTAAAGAATAAGATGACCATATTACAAAACTATATAAACAAGACAGAAATGTAGAATTTGCTAAAACCAAATTAAAAAACCACATTTCTGTTTCTGAAATGTTTTTTTTAAATGTCCAATTCCAAAAGCATTTATTTATATTATTTTCTACAAAAGCTCAGTGGACGTTAATTCTAATATGCAGTTATAATTTTAGCTAATATAATTAGCTGATAATTATTATCTTCATGAAATAAAATAGAAAAGTTAATTTATTACAATTTTTTCTCTGCTCAATGAATTATATTTAGAAACAGCTAATTATATATTTTATTTAATTAGTTATTCCTTCATATATTAAAGTTTTGCAAAGTTCTCCATCAGAAAAATGAAAGAAAATTTGGATAATAAAATATATATTGTAGTTAATATATATTTATCACACTTAAAATATAAATTGTAGTTAAATAAAATTTACTTAAATAAGAAATGAATTTCAGGAATTGATAGCACTGAAAACATTAATTCTTATTGTTTTTGTGTAATAAAATCACTGATATCATTTTTCAGTATCCTTTAGCAGTAGTATCTGAATCATTACAATAAAGTTCTAATTGATTATTTTCTATTTTACTGAAAAAGCCTCGGCTATAAATTACAATGAGAAAATAGTAAACTTTTTCATTAGTATTTATAAAATAATTTTTTTACATCAGTATTAATTAGTAAAAATTCTACTATGAGTTGCTTAAAGATAATAATAACAGTTTTGATTGTGGCTTTTCAAATACAGCATTGCTACAGTAAAAGTAAGTTTGTTTGTTTGTTTTTTTTCGATATAATAAATATGTGGAGTATTTTATTTTTTTTATTCTAAAAACAATCCTTGTTATTACTTTTCGTAATCGAAGAAATGTTTTAGGTACTTGTAAACTGCTTACAGTAAGGTGCCACGCATTGCACGAATTAAAGATAAAATATATCGCAAAAACTGTTAAACATATCTATTAAAATGCTTACTTTATTCCAAACAAATATAAACTCTCCAGAAATGACCAATATTTCGTCAATCTAACCAGAAAAAGTCTTTCAGTTAGATTGACGAAATATTAGTCATTTCTGGAGAGTTTATATTTGTTTGGAATAAAGTAAGCATAACATATATCGAATAATGAAACAACTAAAATGAAATACGAGAAAAAAATTTCTATAATTCAGATCATTTAAAGCTGACTGTTTTTCTTTTATATGAGAGGAGTGTAAACT
The DNA here is from genome assembly GCA_023159025.1 of Thereuonema tuberculata. Taxonomy (NCBI): domain Eukaryota; kingdom Metazoa; phylum Arthropoda; class Chilopoda; order Scutigeromorpha; family Scutigeridae; genus Thereuonema; species Thereuonema tuberculata. Next base: position 31,386,112 of record JAFIDM010003189.1, on the reverse strand, counting down.
TTGGAGTTCGTTTTTGTGTGAATAAACTTTGAATGTAAAAATACTATTAATAAGTTAATCTGAATTTTTAAAAAATTAAACTTACAAATATAATAAGATTTGTAGTAGAGAAATATACTTATCAGCAACCTAATCTCGCTGTACAAATTTCCTTTTTAAGACCTGATTAAAAAATGATTCAATATCTGAAAAGAACTTTTGACAGTTTTACAGTTATTAATGTCAATGTTTGAGAGTAGTAGATTATCAATTGATATCCAGTTTCTTGGAATATAGTGCATACGTCTTTAGATAAAAAAGAGTTAGGTATGAGAGATTCTTAGACTAATCATAAATTGGAATAACCTAATATCACGAAAACTTATGAGACTTTGTAGAATTCAATATTCCTATTGAAGGTAGGATCGTTTTTCCATATAATCGAATAAAGAAATAAAAAATTGACGATAATTCAAAATTTCTTGATCAGATACAGAATGATTAGATATAAAATTTTCTGTACATCTGTCACTTTGAAAAGGCATTTCTTTAACGATTCCAAAAGAATATGTTTCACAAGATGTAATATTTTAACAAGAAAAGTTTTTATTTTGGTGTTCTTACAGTGCTTCGTCAAGTAATTTTTAACTACCGTTTACATTTTATGGAGGGATTGATAGCTCAGAAATGTTGCATTGCACCTGTGGAGTGAGGTTCAAGAGGTTGAAGATTGTCCAGCTTCTTCTCCTCCTCTGGATTCAACAAGTCTTAAGCAAAATGGGAAGCAGGTTTCTTTCAACCGACTAAATGCAGAGGAGCATGCGAGTTACCAGTTACCACATTATGTGGATTAGGCTTGATTGGCTTTCGCACTGTTGGAGATTCCACCTTCAGTATCTATTAATTCACTCGAGGCTTGAAACATGAAATGCACTATTCCATTAATATACTTTCCTTAATGCTTTCCTGAGTTAGCTTACTGTAATTTTCCCAATTTTCTGAAGCTACACATGTAAAGAATTTCAATTTTTTTATTCTACTCCATTCGTATCAATGAATAAAAAACTTCTCCTTCTAAACTGAAGTCAAATTTTTGATCTTTAAATAGCATTAGATTTGATATTGCAATTTTGTAACTTCAAATAGGGAATTTGAAGTTATAAAATATTCGAATAAGTAAAATTGACAGAGATGTTCTTGCTTAGGGTTAACGAAATATTTAGGAGCTATTACTCTTTTGTTCTTTCTTTGCCAATTTAGAAATTCTTACTAACAAGGAAAGAACATAGTTCGGGTACAAAGATGATTAAATTAAATCTAGTCTATCCGAAAAAAGAGATAAAGTTAAATTTACAAACAAAATTGCAGGTGCCATCAGAGAATGGCATCTTCAACACGAAAGTTTTATTCAATTTTGCACATGTCAAATCTCAGTGAAGAAAGTTTTATTGATGTGATATTAAATTGTACTTCGCTTGACGAAAAATATGTGAAAACCCTGCAAATTAGTTCAAATGTCGGTGCCAAAAATTGATGCATGAACTAATCAGAACTGCACCTGTAATAAATGTCACAATATTTTTGTAAAGGCGAAAGAAATAAACGTCTTCAGTTTGAATGAGGCCAATAAATGAATTTCTTAATGAGGTGAAAACTGTCGAGCTGAATAGTTCGTCATCAATATTTCGTCATCCATTTCTTTATCGAATTGTTATTCATACTCATTAATGACTTCAGAAGAGGTGAAATCTAGCTCCTTAATTAACTGTCTCATTTCCTGCACAAATGATTCTGCTAGTTGTTTAAAATCAATTTCTTCCTCTATGACTTTCTTCGAACCTTTGTTTGCTATTTTCCCAGATCCAATCTTGTATTGAACTTTGAACTTTTTCACATACAACCTTGATGTAGTAGTATTTTGTAGTATTCAATGGGGTCGATCGGCGCCTTTACAGCCAATTGCCGAAATGCAAATTGTATGGTTATGAATTATTCCAGACGACGCGTCGTCGCGACGCCTAGTTTCTTGAAATTGAAAGAGGACGTTATGATTGGTCTGTTGTTGCAGTTCTGTCACATTTTGTCGCTTTTAAGTACATTGTCAAATTTTTACAGGATCTTTCGATTCTTGATCAAGCGTCTGTTCTTTATTAACAACTCTAACATGGAGTCGATCTCGTTTATTGTCCATGGACTTTCCAGGGTTACAGAAAATCGGAGGATGGCTGCCTAGTCATAACTTGTACGAATTAGCCAAATAAATTTCAAGATAATTCACTTTTGCAGTTTCTGAATGTGACGGAACATACAACAAACTGCTGATTTCTTGACTTCAAGTTGTAGTAAATAATATGTCATCATCTGAACCGTATCATGCTCGTTGTCATCGAAATCACCCTCTCCTTTATCTGATGCGTTCTGGTCAAATTTTTTATATTTTCCATTCATTTTGACTAACAGATAAGGAATTTTCTAGGGATAATATCTCTTTAATGAGTTGACCATACTACCCAATTTTTTGTGCGTCAACATATGTGTTTATGGCTTTCGGATAGACTAGGTTTGGTTTCGCCATCGTTGTCCCCGAACAATATCCTTTCCTTATAAAAACCTCAAGATACTTCTTTCAAATTAACTTTACATGTATTCCTTTCCTTACAAATTCAATCATAAATAGAATTGATACTAAATTATAAGCACACAAAAGAAAGATATAGGATGAGATGGGGCATGTGCGTCTGCGGGGAAAGTGCGTTTCTTAAATATATTATGTCTTAAATAATGAAGAAGGCGGTGCCATAGGCCGGAAGTGACAGATGGAATCCTAGTGAACCTTTTCAATCATTATAGAATGCCACAAACTTCTGTGGAGATGAATCAACAAAGCAATCGTGCATGATCTGTTATCAGCTAAGCTGTCGAGGTTGTGATGACGAATTCCTGACATTGTCATGGAACCTTACTGGCAGAAGAAACAGGAGGAGATGAAGAAGTTAAAGACTTGGAAAACGAAGAAATGATCGGAAGGATGTGAGTTTTAAAAAATATGCTTACAAAAATATAAAAAAATTAAACATTACGTCGGAGAAATCATGTCATTCAGTAGCGACTGAAGACCTGGACATCAACTTTGTGAGAAAATCCAGAGAAACTGTCACTCGTACTACATTTATATATCTTAGAAGAGAGGTATAAAAAAATCAAAGGTTAATTTAAAAAAGAATCAAATTTTTCACGTTCTATCTCAGCCGACTATCAACTGTAGAAATAAATTGGTTTTTTTCCGGCTACATTCAAAAATTTGAAGGTGCCGATACATTAAATTTTTTCCTAACACACTTGTTTTTAATGTCATTCATTAAATTCCTGATTCTTTATTAATAAAACACTTGTTTTCTGTGAAACTAGGTTTTGATTTCCCTTGTTCCTCTGTTAAGACATGTGTAACTCTCAGTGCGTTCCTCTGTTAAGAGGTGTGTAACTCTCAGTGCGTTTCAAGAGTCATAATTTTAAATCAAAACAGCATTTATTAAAAAGAAACAAAATGCATTTTAAAGTGCAAGAATGAAATAATACTCTCTTGCTTCACTCATAAAATAAATGCAATGCTAGGCAAAAAAAAATGTCTGGGCTCGCACTTGCCACACATGATGAGGCAAGTGTGACCTCAAGAAATGGTGTCGACAAATGTTTCTTAAAACTTAAGTGTGCCAACAAATTACTAAAGGGTCTGGGAGTGCACGGTAAAAGTTTGTTGAATTTACAAATCACTCGGACAGTGTAGGAGCCACTTGAAAGTGAACTTTGAAGATTTGGGTATGAACTTGCCCCACTTCACACCCTCCATAAAAATTTCAGAATTCATTAAAACATTTGAGAATTTGTAATATTTTTTTTTTGTAGGTTGTGGGACTCAATTGCTGAAGGATCAACCAGCATCCGAACTTAAATTCAAGGTGATGGGAGGATCCGAGGCTAGAAAAGGAGCTTATCCATGGGCAGTGAATATTCAAGAACTTTACAAAGGGAATTTACACATCGTTTGTGGAGGTGCTCTCGTCAATTCTGAATGGGTAGTAACAAGTGCTTCCTGCGTCCATAGACTGGAAGGGTAGGGAAAAAGTTTTATAACTATATATTTACTTAAAATGCCTAATAGTGAATTAGGATCGTGAATTGAACGTGATTGATACGACGTTCACTATTATTGTAATTAATTCTTGTTTTGTATTATTTTTGGATTCTGTCGTTTGGGAAAAGAGAGAGATTCTCTTTTCCTAAGAATTTTGTTTATGGTATGAATAAATCTTTGAAATAAATAAGACGAAATATCTCCAAGAAGATAAGATGTTACAGTAATTTTTTAATATTTAAAACTATAAATAAGTAGATTAAAAAGTTAAGCTGTATTTAAAACTTTAGAAATTCAAATATGGCTGAATTATTTCTTAGGTGGTTTACTTGGAAAAAGAGTAAGTTATCAGGATTTTAATTAAGCATCCCTAAGGGGCTGAAAATGAGTGAAATTACTAAATTGGTGGCAATTACTAAATTGGAACTAAAATATTTTGGTGCATAATTCTCTTCCTTATCCTCTCCTTAGTGAGACAAAATTTGATTTCAGTGCTCTTTGTCAAAATTGAACATTATATATTTGACGAATTTTTCACGTTCGGCTTCTAAGGGTGCGTCTATAAAATGGAGCCAAGGTTATGGTCACAACCTTCCGAGCAACCACTCCGTCTATAAAATAAGCCGGTTACTCCAGCCAACCAGTGACCGCATCTATAAACACCAACCAGATTTCAGGTTGCAGTAACCGAGATGACGTTTTTGCAACCGGCTGAGGAGGTGGGTTATTCCTTAAAGGGTGGGTTATTACTTCGGTAGCAGACGATGCGATAGACTTTCAATTTCGTTTCTATTAATTTTTTTTTTTTTTTATTTTTACATTTGCAATTTCACTTCTATTAAATTTATTTTTTTAAATTTATTTTAGACTTTCAATTTCGCTTCTATTAAATTTAATTTTTTTATTTATTTATTTATTTAAGACTTGCAATCTCGCTTCTATTAAATTTAATTCTTTTTCATTTATTTTAGACTTGCAATTACGCTTCTATTAAATTTAATTTTTTTAAATTTATTTTAGACTTGCAAGTTCACTTCTATTAAATTTAATTCTTTTTAATTTATTTTAGACTTGCAATTT
>JAFIDM010003189.1:31337980-31352106 GCA_023159025.1 Thereuonema tuberculata | reverse complement strand
AGTAGAAGATCTGGCCACAGCAGTCCAGGAAGAGACGAGGGGTGGTGTGCACGGGCAATTGCTCGAACTTTGGAAATGTCTGTGAGCACGTGCATAAAATTGTACGAAACATCATGCATTGCTATCCATAGAAAATTACCCATGTTCAGGAGTTGCTTCCTGCTTACCTGTCAGTAAGAGAAAAGTTTGCTCTAGAATTTCTTGCTCGCATGAAAGTGGACAATGAATTATCTAAAAAATGTTGTGTTTAGTGGTCCGATAGCAAACTTAGCTGAATTGAAGGCACGCATTGCGCAACACATTCACAACGTGACCCCTGAGACACTCCGATCTGTTGTGGAACATGCTTTTGGTTTCAACTTGTGTCAGAAAACGGTGGATAGCATATTGAACCTGTCTTCTGCAAGTCTCACGATAATTAACAACCGATTTCATTGTTGCTTTTTAAGCGGTTTTTTGGCCTCAGAACAATTAAAAACTGATTTTTCCCCATCGATACGACCTTGTCGTGCTAGATGACTTTATACTAACAAGGCCACAACTATTGAATGACTTGAAAGTCAATTTCTTCAGTAAAAACCCGATACAGTCATGCACATTGAACAGTACAGTTGGTTTAACATGCAACTCATGCCATAGCCGTCGTATTCCGATTCAAATGTCTCTTGTAGTCGAACCCATTCACGTTATGACGCTTAAAGCGCCATCTATTGCTAACATTTGGAACTATTTTTTTTCTTATGCCATACCATTTCCCCTTTCTTCTACTAAATTCAGTTTAAATTTCAGGTCATTCTGAGCAGTGGTGCTTTTTTTACAACATGTTGAAAGTTGAACTTTAATTATAATCACCCTGTATATCAAATTTCAGTGATGTGAAATTTGAAAAATCCCAATGCAAAATTCAGATCACTGTTTCTATGGAGATACGGCCAAATTTATCTCCACGACATCAGCGACATAAGCAGCGAAAGCAGAAATTAGAATTTAGAAAATTTAGAAAAACAAAAACGCAATAGTTAAAGACTTTACTCTTTTTTATTTAAGTTATACTTTTTTAATTATTTTCTTTTTTATGTTATATATATATTTAAATTCGGTATATATTATCAAAAATTATATTATAAATTAATTTATATTATAAACAAACAAACAAAGAAATAGATGACAGTCATCAAATCAAACTCAAAACTTCCTAAAATTAAGGATTTAATCTTGAGTTGTCGTAAGATAACTTAAATGATTATAAACCAACAAATCCTATCTAGAAGAATTAAAATGATTACATAAAATTATGAAAAATAAAAATATCTTTAACTTTAAATTTTTTTGTAAATTTGAAATTTAAATTTATTCTGAAATTGCAAAATGTATTTATTTATAACTTTAATTGAAAAATTATTATTTATAAATTCTTTAATAAGATTATTTAAATAGTGCAAAAAGTCTTCAAATTTATATGTATTTATAAAGCTCAGGATTCAGAACATTTTTACGTTATGCGAAATATTCACGTAATAGCACAGGATTTGAAATTGCATAGAATTTGCTTTACTAGATTTTTATTTTACAGTAGGTCAATAAATTACCTAATTAAAATCATTTTGTTGACTTGAGTATTCGAAGTCTCACTATCGCACTTGAACATCTTTCTGTTCTACTTTTCTTGTTTTTATGCGAATCGAGTTCATTAGATATGAAATGTTGCTGATTTATCGTCCTTGCTAAAATTACAGTGGAATATTTATTTTGATCTTCACTTCTTCCATCCCTTAAAAAGTGACTCCGAAATCCTCGATAAAATGGGTGATTTCTGGTAAAAACTTCTTTGCTACGCTTTTTTATGATTCGACTTAAAATAACACGGTCATTTTAGTCTCTAACCTTCTACCCTAGCCAGTGCCAGTGCCTTCTAGCTTAGATCTGGAAAAATATCGGGGGGGGGGGGGGGGCATGTCAGCCCCATGCCGCCCCTATAGCTGGTTTTCGCTATTTAATGCAATAATAAAGAACTGGATAAATGTAATAGACTCTTTAATGGTGTGCCAAACCAAATTTACTGAAATAAAAACACATATTTTTTACTTAACGGTACTATGACATACAGGTATACGCATTATTAAAACTTGTTTAAACCGACTAAAAAAAAAAAACCCACTAAAACTCACCATTATCCTCCTGCCCTAAAACCCACCAGTACAAAAACAATTGCTCTGATAATTTCTAAATTTTATGTTTTTATTTATATTTTTACGGCACTATGAATTATAAAAAAGGATAAATTTTCAATCACATTTTGCCGCCCGGGCAGTTACCCCGTTTTGCCTCCCCCCGCTCCCCTTAATCCGGTTCTGACCACAGCGTTCACCGCACCATTATGTTGTGAGCAGTTCAGGATATATCTTGAAAAAATTATATAACATTATATGTACTAAGTTTTATGATATGCTAGGTAACGTTATATAAGTATCTAAATTTTTGCTACTTGAGTTATATTACAGAAGATAATAGAAGCATAGAGAAAATAAAATGAAGGATAGCTATTATGAAACAAGCGTTTCAAAGTCAGAGAAGTGTATGGACTTCAAACCATCTGGATATTGAAATTAAAAAAGCATTCTCGAAAACATTTCTGTGGAGCATCTTGATGTTTGCTAGTGAAACCTGAACATATCATGAAAACAAGAAATTAATTGTCTTCAGGCAGCCGAATCTGGATATGGAGGGAGTCTGATAAAACTAGTATGTGATAAAACTAGTTCGTCAGATAGGAATACGAATCAAGAGGTTTTTGGAAGAAGTGGATGAAAGGAGAAAATTAATACAGGAAATTGCGAAAAGAAAAACAAAATTTATTGATCATGTGATTAGGCATAACAGTTTTTAAAAAATTATTCTGGAAGGGAAAATCGTAGGGAAAAAGAGCAGAGGAAGACCTAGAAGAATATTTTTGGATGAAACATGAAACAAAAAGGATACTGGAATTTCGAAGTTATAATGAGTTAAAGAAAACTGCTGAAGATAGAAGGACAGGCTTGGTGGGACAAGGCGATACCTTTAGTACCTGACTGACTGACTATATATACTATATATAACTGTACAATATATATGCTAAACTAATTTATATCTTAATAAAAGATATACTATTACTATTTATATCTTAATAATAGTAAATAAAATAAAGTAAATAATAATATCAAACTTAAAAAACGTAATAATAAAATAGTCTCAGTTAATGGAGAAAGTTTATCAATGGTTAAGACACCACAGTTTTTTTTTTTTAATAAGTTACTCTGCGAATTTCATTAAACAAGATTTTTCTGATTATAAAAAAATTACTTTATATTTTCAGGCTATACCTCATCCAGGCTTCAAACAAAAGGTGGCGCATGACATTGCCTTACTGAAATTGAAAAAGCATGTAGACTATACGGTTAATAAGTTCATCAACACTGCCTGTATGCCACAAATAGGTCATCCCTATTCAGAATATACTTGTTTCGTTTCTGGATGGGGTCGCATAGACTCTAGTAAGCAGAAGCTTCATTCTTTTTCATGTTTAGATACGTATTTTCTCTTTTAACTTTTGAATTCCTCTATGTTACAAACTTTTATGTAATTCATACAGAACCGATACATACTCCAGTTCTTCAAGAAATTCAAGCTACCATAATGAATCACGATAAATGTTTAGACAAGTTTGCTGCGAAAGTTGGAAGAAAAAGAAGTGGCAATTACTTTTGTGGCGGAGAGGGACTGGAAGGGATTTGCAGAGTAAGTATTAATCTTCAGTATATTACTGATGGCTGGTTGCTCCAAATAGTCAAGCTACTCTTGTTTTAAGTCCAATTGAATCCAACAGAGTTATGATAAGAGCTAATGCTAGTACTGTTTAGAGAAACCTGCCATACGAGAACATATTTATGCCTTAGTAGCTTTGCACACTGTTTAGAAAATTTCATTCCATTTCAAGAAATTTGATCATTACAAACAGCATAAAATTTAAAACATGTCATTTTTTTACTGAGCATGTAAACCTCACAATTGACACTGACAAACATATTTCTTCTATGTTTATACGTTTATGATGCTTATACGACACCCTCTCCCAGCGCTGCAAGATCATTCTTTGTTATGTAATAGCTATCCGAAATTTTGTGGATAACAGAATTGTGTCCAATGAAAAGATTGTTTACTATTGCGTTATTTTTACATTGCATATTAAGTTTGTTATTGTCAATGATTTTTAATATTATTTAATATTTATCTTTTTTTAATATCTAAAAATTTTTGGAAGTGTTGGCTTTGTGAAAAAACAATAAATCAAAAAAAGAATTCCCAAATTGAAGCTCGTACAGTAGAGGATTACTGTCACGTTGAATTGAATAATCCATGCCAAAGTTTCTAACGCGATTTTAAGTATTTTCAGTGAATGTCATGAATTGTTCTAAGGAGAACAAAGCAGGAGGGCTTTGAACCTCATGACCCGACTTCCTTAATCCATTAAAAATTGCTGACTCATTTCCATGTTCAATAAAATTTCTAAAAATGATAAAAAAACCTAAGACCAGGAAGAGAGTTAGAAACACAATCATATTACTAAATTTACTTGATAAATTAATTCCACAAATTCATAAATTAATTTTTGAAAATTTAAAAATTGTCATCTTACTAAATGAGATGAAACTGAGATGAAAACTTATTAATAAAAAATAGTATATTTTAAAGAAAGGTATTCAATAAGTAGCAAAATGATAATATACCTGTTAAAGAAATTTCACTTTTCTAAATTTCGGCTGTGAAATAATTTATGATTAAACATTTGAATCGGCAACATTAGGTGCAATTACTCGACCATGAGGAGATCAAATCTCAAAGATCCCGTATTTCGGGACGTCTTGGTGGTCGAGCCACTGTAAGTGTCATGCCTAATAATGTATAACGTGGCATGCACAATAATGCACTGCATATATAGTGTTAATTGTTGTATCTTCAGTGAGTTATAAATGATCTAGTTCTTATGCATTCCTAATGTTTGTATGTCTATTTTATTTAACTTATTAGACATCTAATATTATTACATGGTGTCAGAAGCGGGATCAGAAGAAGATCTAATTTTGTGATCTGATATGATATGATCTGATGTTTGGAAAATATTCGGAAGAATGGCTGATTCAATGGTGACAGGCTTAAAACCGCCGCAGCCGCTCATAGTAATTCAAGACAACATGACAACCAAATGGAAGCTTTGGAAACAACAGTTCAATTGGTAATCCGTAGCAGCCAAATTGGAAAAGCAGTCATAAGTTGTCCAAACTGCAACGTTTTTATCAGCTATGGGTCCAGATTGTGCAATGATATTCAATACGTTCGGATTGACAGAAGCTGAATCATCGAACCTAGTTACCGTAATGACTTTGAAGTACATTTTGCTTCACCGCCAAATAAGTCGTATGTAAGGTATGTTTTCTTTTCTACAACGCAGAATTTGGAAGAGTCTTTCGATGATTTTTTAACGAAACTAAGAGTTAGGGTTAAAGATTGTGCGTTTGAAAAATTAGAAGATAGCTTAGTGAGAGATATGATCATTAAGGGCATACAGTCAGATACGATGAGAGAGAAACTTCTGGCAGAGAAAATGTTAACGTTAGAATTAGCAATTAATTTATGCAGGGCAAGTGAGCGAGCTGTTAAGCAGGCAAAGGACATGCAAAGATTGAAGCAACCTTTAGAGAAATAAGCCGATGTCTGTAAATAGTAGGTAAAACTGTAAATAGAGTTCCTAGAAGATCGAATAAATTTTGTAGACAACAAAACCAGTGTGGTAGATGTGAACAACAACATCAGCAGAATGAATGCAAAGCAATTGATCGTGTTTGTAATAAATGTAAAAAGAAAGGGCATTATAGTAAAATCTGCCGATCAAAGGTTAAGTTTCCGAAAACAGTAAATGAAGTAACGGAAGTAGATAGTATTAAAATAGAAGATAGTGTTACTACAGATTCACTTTATGTATCAGTGATAAATAATTTGACTGTAGAGGACACTAGTGATTGGTATTTCCTAATAATGTATCTGTGAAGTTTAAATTAGATACAAGGGCGCAATGTAATGTGATAACTAGTGATTTAGTTAAAAAACTGAAATTACAGATAAAGCCGTCGGCAGTGAAATATCTACGATCTTGGAATGAATAATGTACTACCGTGATTGGAATAGTTACTGGAAGATGTAAAGTGGCTAAAAAAACTAGCTAATATAATGTTTCATGTAGTTAGTGACTCATTCAAGCCTATTTTAGGAAAAAAAACCTATGTTGAACTTAATCTAGTGCATCGTGTTAATGCCATTAAACTTGAAACAGAACCGCCAGATGAACTGTTTAAGGGTATTAAAGGTTTTGAGTATGACATAGATCTTGATTCAACAGTGTCTCTCAAAATTCATACACCACGCAGGATACCATTTGCATTAAAGTCAGCAGTTAAGTCTGAATTAGATCAGATGTGTAAACTTAGAATTTTAAAGCCAATTACAAAATCAACACCATCAGTCAGTCCACTTGTTGTTATTGTGAAAACTGATCTCAATAAAGCAGTAAAAAGAAGACATTATTCTTACAAACAGCTGAAGAAATTGCAGCTCAAATAGGACATCCTAAGTATTTTAAATTACTTGATGCTAAACGAGGATTTTGGCTAATTAAAGTGACAGAGAGAACTTCAAAGTTTCTCACAGTTAATACACCTTGGGGAAGATATTGTTTAAGCGTTTACCTTTTGGTTTGGCTTCAGCACCAGAGGTATTTCAAAAAATTACGACAAAAATACTTCAAGGATTAGAACACGTAAAAGTATCAATGGATATTATATTAGTGTACCATAATACACTTGATGGCCTTCGAGAAGCAACCGAGCCAGTGTTTAATAGACTGCAAGAAGCTAGAGTAAAGAGAAATGTCAATTTGTTCGAATTAAGTTTCTTGGACATTATTGGTCAGCTAAAGGTCTTGAAGATGATGAAGATAAAGCTCAGGCGGTAGTAGCACTTAAGCCCCAAAGAATAAAACTGAATTACAGCCTTCACAAGAACCATTGAAAATGAAACTTGTACCAACACGTATTTGGCAACGTGTAGCTGCTGATTTATTTGAACTTCATGAAAAACAATATTTCGTCACAGTTGATAGCTATTCAAGCTTTTTTGATGTTTCATATTTACTGACCATTACATCTCAAACAGTAATTGATATTCTCAAGAAGTTATTTGCTACACATGATATTCCTGAAATATTTGAATCTGACAATGGACCACAATTTGCCTCAAAGGAGTTTAAACAATTCGCAATGAATTGTGGTTTTGCTCATCAAACATCGAGTCCAAAATATCCCCGTAGTAATGGACTTGTGAACGTTATGTTCAAAAAGCAAAAAAACATGATAATAAAATGTGCTAAATCGTCAACAGGCTTTTATTTAGCATTGTTAAATATTTGGAAAACTCCTAGAAATAATCTTGATTCACCAGCGCAACGTTTGTTCGGTAGATCTACCAAATGTAACATGGTAATTCATGCATTGTGTTTAAAACCAGCATTACAATATGAAGTGCCTGAGAAACTTCGTCATCAACGTCAACGAATGGAAGCTGTGTCGAATTCAAGAACAAAAGAACATAGTAACTTCTTGTCTCAAGAAAAAGTTGCTTTAAGAACAAAGCATAGAACATGGGAACGAGCTACAATAATTAAATCATCAGGTGAACCACGTTCCTATATTGTTCGTACTACAGATGGATCGGACCTTAGATGGAATTCAATTTACCTTCAGCATATTAAGGCAAATATTCCTTCTACTTCAAGGACCAACACAATGTAATGAACCCAACATCATTACAACATCAGAACAGTTAAGAACCCTAGTAACTAATGTACAAACAAGTCAGCATTTGTTAATTGATACAAGTAATGAGCCAGAATAAGAACTTTTAAGAACCCCGGTAACTGATGTAAGAAACGATCAAAAAATTATCAAGTGATACAAGAACAGTTCCAGTTAAAACAAGATCAGGCCAAATAAGTAAACGGTTCGTTTAACTTATTATTAAAAAAAAGAAAGAAAAAAAAGAGAGATGTGACGTGTCATGCCTAATAATGTATAACGTGGCATGCACAATAATGCACTGCATATGTAGTGTTGATTGTTGTTCCACATCTAATATTTCGTCAGCAACAACCTGTTAGAAGCAAAACGTTTCTGAAATTATTCAATATATTTGAAAAAAAGACTAAATACAGATCTGTAAAATCGTGACTTACTTTTGCTTATTAAGTATTAAGTAAGTTGTAATTCTACAGTTCTACTACGCATTACTTTAAAAAATCTATAATTATACATTGTATCTGCACAAAAGCACGACTAGATAGACGCCTGATGTAAATGTTACTACAAGTTTAACATAAGGAAAAATTAATATATTAATAATATTATTTTCGATTCATCCAACTAAAATAAATATATAAATTTATTTCTTGTTTCATATTCCAATACAGCATTTTACCAAATTATGTATCTTAATTGAAACCTTAAATTGGCTTTACTCACTTTTAAGTGTCATGCGAAAAGTTTAAATGTGCATGCTCTTTAGACAAAGATTACTTTAAGATTAAAATGTATCGCAACAGGTCCTGAGGTGCGCGACTGTCAGAGGTTTACACTCCCAGCAATTCTCTCGACCAGCAGGACTACTTGAGATCGCCCGAAGTTAGCCTTTGAAGTTAATCTAGTATCCATTTGACAGGGGGGGGGGGGGCTGGGTGAACCCTAGGAAAAACATTACAATATCTTCCTTTACTATTCATAGGCAGGCAAGAAACATTTGATTAAATAATGCATAAATTTAAAAGTGAAAAGGAACTTCGGGTATTATGGAAAGGTCGGGCAATACGAAATACCTGTTTGTCTCGTATGTTAGATGTTAGGTGCTACTACTTAGCGGTAAGCAGCAAATTACTTCAACACACTCCAACCATGCTTTGCAGTCATTGTCGTTGTAATTGTCAAACCAGTTGTTTCGTTATAAATTCAAATGAGAATCTGCAGTCTTCAGAACTTCTGCAGATAAGTTTATTAAAATCAATATTAAGTTGTTGAAGTGTTGTATTGAATCATTGGGCAATACAAAGTTAAGTAGTCATTGCCGTATGTCTGAGAGATGTTTTGTTTCTATGTTTTCAAAATGGTGTCTGGCAATATAGAATAGTAGTATTTCCTATCTTTCTCTTCAGGTCTGAAATCATTCCTTAATGGTTTCCTGAGAAAGGCAACGAGAAACCATCTTCCCCTTCAAACGAGAAACCATCTTCCCCTTCAAATTCTACGGATTCGCCATATTGGTAATACTAGAGATCCATAGAACACACACCTTCGGAAAAGGTCATAAATGTTAATTACATTTGTGACTTTTACATGATATCATGAGAAACAATGGATAACATTTTTGACGTTATTTTATTGATACTTAACAATTTTTCTTAAGTCATTGAGTTTTTTATGTACATAAATATTGTCTGTTTTTCAAAAACAACTAAATATTTCATATTACCTGCCTGTTTCATATTACCCGCAAATATGACTTTTTAAATGTAATTAAATTTTCATATAAAAATAATTATATTATTCAATTACGACTGTAGACAAATAATGTCAACTAATCAGTCTACATTTCTGTTTGATTAAAAAAATAATAACCGAGTTAAGACAACAAACAAAAATGGTGTTCCATAATACCAGAAGTTCTTCTACAACACAAAATATTAATTATATTTTCACTATTGATTAATTCTAATTATTGGTTTTTCATTGCTACAGGGTGATTCTGGAGCCCCGTTTGTTTGTGAAGTGAAAGACAAATGGCATATAGTAGGTTTTTTATCTACTTTAAAAGGAAATTGTTCTCCCCCGAACTTCCCTCCGTTTTTTACTCGTGTCAACGCTTACCTTGAGTGGATAGCTTCCTATGTAGAGTTCTAATTATTGTTAAACAATTTTAAGTATTAATGTTTTGAATACATAATTTATGTAATTTCTTACTTAATTTTCATAAAATCCAAGATTAAAATTTTGCAAATTATATTATGTGAGTCTTTATATTTTTCTTATATAAATGAAGTTAATAAGAGCTTTGTGGTGTTTGTAATTAAATACCTATTTATCGTACTCAGATGTTTCGTAGTAAAATATGAATAAGTCTGAATTTAAAATATGAATTATTATGTACTTATTTAACATACGCACTCTACATTGCATGTAACACAGTTATAATTAAAAATATTTTTAAACTTATTAACACATTTACAAACTATTAATCAATAGGAAGAAATTCTGAAATTTAATAAATTTAACCATATATTTGTTATTTTTATAATTATAATTATTGTTATTTTAATAATTATAATAATTGTTATTTTAATAATTATAATTATTATTAGTTATTATTAATGATAATTATTAATAATAATTAGTGGATTATTATAAAATAATAATTCATAGTGGATTATTATAAAATAATAATTCATAAGTTAATTTGTTGATGGGTGTCTGAAAAAAAATGTGAATATATTGCGAACTACACCAGAACTTCTAAAGTATCTGGTGGCCATAATTAAACAGGTGTTTAAAGCCTAAGCATCGAAAATCTATTGGGCCAATCTCCATCAAATTTGGGGTAAACACAATCTAAAACATGGGGTTTTGTTTTCTAAAGAAAAAAAAAGTACTTAAAAATTTCGTCACCAGAGAAAAAAATGGCGATGGAAGCAACATGTGTAGAGAAAATTGGAAGTAATAAATAAATAAAGTTTATAATCAACAGTAACTTTTATTTGGCATAATTTACAGATGTGATTCAATACACAAACTTGTAATTGTTCCAATAACTGCATTCTGTGAAAAGCATTTTTTACAGCAGGATGCAACAGATCTACAGTGATTTGTCTCACGTACAGCGTTATTCGATTCTTTTTTTGTTACTTAGTTATTTATGCCTCCTTGTTACACCAAGCTTTTCAAATATCCCCACAACCAAAAGTCACAGGGAGTGAAAGCAGGCGAATGGGGTTGGCCAACTTACAGGAAACGTTCGACTAATTATTCCGTCTTCTGTGAAACGCTTCTGTAAAACTTGCTTTACACCCAATCCAATTTGAGGGGATGCTCTATCCTGCATAAATGTGGTGGATCCGAGGTTGAAGGTGTGGATTAACAAAATCAAGCGGCATTCGTTGATACCTCACAGCATTAACGGAGTAAGTCAAGGGACAGTTTGGTGTTATTTCTTAAAGTACGGATCGATGATGAACGAAGGAGTAAAAGCACACCATACTGTGACTTTCAATGAGTGCAAAGAATCTGCTGATACACGTGAGGATTCTCCAACATCCAAATGTATTGGATGTGTGCGTTTACAATTCCATTAAGATGAAAGTGTGTCTGATAACTCTAGGATGTTTCAAGGCCATGCATCCTCGACTTCCATTCCAACTAGGAACATCAGAGAAAAGCTCAGAGGAGCGTCCGTATCTCCAAGCAGTCACTGAATATGGCTGATCTTGTACGGGAAAAACTTCAGCAGTTTACACACAATTTTCCATAATCGCTGCATATGCCATAACAAATTGTCTGGATAGTGCCCGTGAGCTGCTGAACGCGTGTGCAACGATTCTAGTGCAGCAGTTGGAACTGTTTTATGTTGTTGTTTTGGTGTCGGTTTGCGCCCTCGTCCTGGCAGCACTTGAACTATTTGTATTTTCAAATCGCAAAATATTTTTTCGCAAATTTGTGATTGTTATTTGACCTTTTCTTGAATTCCTCAAACTCTGGTATATCCGATATGTGACAATAGCAATGTTGTTTTTTGGGTAATAAAATTTCACCAGCAAAGCATGATCACGTAAATTTAGCATTGCGGAGGTTTAACACCAAAGCACCAGCGCGAAACCGTAGCACATCGGTTAGGTCCGACTGATATTTTAAGTCTGTATTCATCTTTTTACATCCTTCAATCTATGTTGTCAGATTACTGCAATCTCCATCTTTTCGTGCTTCCAGCGCCATTTTTTACCTGATTACGAAATTTTGAACTAATATTTTTTCTTTAGAATTCAAAGCCCCATGGTCTAAATAGTGTTCACACCAAATTTAGACCAATAGGTTTTTGGTAATTAGGCTCTAAACACCTCCTCTTTAATTACGGCCACCTGGTATGAAATAGAATCCTAGTAGACTTGAGAACTTAGTAGAATCAAATCTAAAAATAAAAAATTCCTAAAAATTCTATCGTTCAACTCACTACAACTCTTAAATTTCACGAATTATCTTGAATTACTGTTACTTGACAACAAGACAGATGTATCGGAACTTGAGTTCGAAAATCGGTGACAGCAAAGCTGTTTAATTTCCTTTCCTTTGTTTGTCTGCTTCTTCATCTTTCCCTTCAGATCCCTTCAGCCATTGCATAATGGCTTCCTGACGAAGGCAACGGGAAATCAACTCAGTATCTATTTCCAGGATATTCTGTGGATCGTTTTACGGGATTGCCATATGGGAACACAAGAGATTGACCTTAGGAGAGAGTCTTAGGTTTATAAGAATGACTTTGCCAATCCAGTTATCAGGAGAAGCCACTCAAACACCAATTTTATCAAACACCAAAACGCTGCACAACAGACAACACGATATTTCTGAACCACGATAGCAACTTAGCAATATTTATCCACCATTTTGGAGTGCCGTAGCCAGAAACACAATTTTATTAAAGTCAGTGACCATTTTTTTATTACAAATTCTTGCTCACTTCATTCATTATATCTTTCACTGTGGTCCTAGTTAGCAAACTCAGCAATGTAATTAATTCCTTCGTCATTACATTTCTACAGGGAATCTAGCAAAAACAACTAACCTTGCTTGTGGAGCCACATTAGTTGTACAGTTAAGATGTCATTTCTTCCGAAACTTCTTCACTCATTCTTGCTATTCTATCTTCGACACTTCAAAATAAGCATCTTTTTTTCACCCCATATATAATCAGTTGTGGTGTGTTGAGAATATATGGGGTGAAAACAAAGATGCATATTTGAGAAAGTTTTTTGAATCTAGCATAATAAAGAAAGGCAGTTACAATCAGAATCTTTCCATAAGCATCGTTTTTCAATATGAACGTTTGTCAAAGAAAAATCATGTTACAGTGCTATCCAAAAGAGGAAAAAAAAAATCATAATTTAGCAGAAAGGTAAGAAACAGGAAGGGCTGATGGGAGAGGACTCATATCAGACCACATGACGAATCCATTTAAGGAGTATTGAGAACTTGGACGGGTCGTCTCACGCTTGAAAAAAGGTCTCGCACATTGGATACCTGAAATAGCACAAGATACCTGTTAAAACAAGTTTTAATTGTAAATAATATGCTCTTATGGTTTGCATCAATTTTTAAATTAAACTATTAATTAATAAAAAAAATGTTTAATACAATTATATTATACTTTTATTTGTCTCAACAACGTTACACTGATTTTCACTGAACGCGACAAAACTAAATTTCTTCCGTTCCTCAGTCGAATGAATCTGTTGATATGCTGTTGGTCTATAGTTACCACGTTCACGTCCGCGTCCTCGTTGACTCCTCAGCACTCGTCAGGTCTTTGACCTATTTTATGACACTTGAAGCATTCAATATGTTTTGGCGCTATAAATGCTACTTCATTTGTTTCTTTAAATAGTGTCCTACTATTCATTCTAACTCTTCGTCCACCAATCTTGCTTTCACAAATTCTATGGTAAATTTTAGGCTTCTAGACAGAGCGTAGCTCATAGCAAGAGAAGTGTTACATGTTGGAATCCTAAGCAGAGTGAGTTAAAATGTGAGTTAAAAATGAAGAAACTACACTTTAGTTGCATGAACTTTTACTGCAAAAAGATCGCCATCATAGAGAACACAATACAGCAGCGCCACTTTTTCTGAACTACTTTTTCTTTTCTTTTAACTAAGCGCTGTAGATTACTTTCAGTTTCAATTAATACATTACTTTCAGTTTCTATTAGTACAAAACTTATCAAAACATTACCGTTA
>JAFIDM010003189.1:31292723-31337970 GCA_023159025.1 Thereuonema tuberculata | reverse complement strand
CCATTTCAAACTTCTTGTCATTGCTATTTATCTTTTTATACAAAATATTTTTTAATTTATTTCTATATTCAAAATTTAAGTTTACTCCATATCTTTTACCACTTTCTTTTAATTTCCAGCTGTTCTTATTCAGATACCGAATGAATAAGGGGAGACGATGAATTTTATCTTCTTGAAAATTTGTTTTTTTCAGTTAATAAATATAGTTTATGACATTTATTTTCTGGTGGATGATGTTTAATAATATATATAGAGAAGATTTAAGGAAGAAGTATAGTTCATGATTGTAGTTGGTAACTTTCTTAATTTATATTTTTTAAATTTTATTATGGTTGGTTTTCATTCCCCACCTTGATGTTATTTTTATTTTATTCAATTTTCACTGCTTACATTTTTTAGTCTGTTTTTTCTCCTTGAATTCTTTGTTTAACATTACAAAAATTGCTTACGATATGTTTTTTAGTTTTAGTGTTTTAGTCGAGGACAGCTGGATTGCCAAAATTGGCCGTCAAAGGGATCCCTGCTGCGCATGATATCACCCGCATGCGCAGTTGTTATTTGCATTCTATCCATGAAATTTCTGTATAAATTGACCTCAAAATTTATGTTCCCTCACTTGAGAAGGCTGTCTCTCGACAGCGAAACGTTGTATTCCATTTCATGTCCAGAAATTGTTTTTTGATTAATCAGGTGTATGGCTTCATTATTGTTACCAATGTCATTCAGTGCACGTAAACCCGTAATATTAGTACTAATTCATGATTGTAGATTGACCGTTTAAGTGGTTTCGTCACGATCTACTTCAAAGTTTAAAGAGTCCGTCACTAGATTCTGTTGCGAATTGTTAAAGTCAAAGGGTGTTTATCGAGGTTTTTCTTTAAGAAAAAGACCAAACAAGTAATTAAAAATTAACAGAACGTACTTTTAAGACTTCAAGGAAGACCGCCTTAAATATTTTTTCCTATATTTTTGTGAATTTTAAGAGAAACATTAAAATGAAAAAAGTTGTATTTTGCGTATATTTGAAGTTCGGATCTATAGGTGACATTGCACCCGATGTCGAGACCTTCTGATTGGTTCTGTCAAAACTGACTCTCCAATAGCAAAGTACTGATCTGTCGTACTGAAACTTATTTTAAAATAGGATTATAAAACAATAAAGAACTTTATATTCGCAAACAATAATAAAATTATTTATTATTCTACATTTTTATTATTATCGGATCTCCCAAATCTATGGAGAGCTTCTATTTTTTTCTATGGAGTTTTGAAGTTGTTAGCTTTCTGAGACTTTAAAAATTATGTTAAAAGAATTTCTATCCTTTCTTTTTTTTCAACTCCAGAAATTTCTACATTATTTTCTATATTAATCTCTAACATTTCCACATCCTACTCCAATTGGTTTATTTTCTCATTTTGGGCTGTATTGGTTTTGTTTTTCATAATGATTAGTTTTTGTATTAAGGTAAAGTCACAAAATACCGTACCCCATTTTGTTTTTTTATCGTAATTTTTCTAAATTTTCGTATAAAACTTCAAAAACAACACCATTTTACTAATTATTTATTAGTGTATTAATAAAAAGAAACAATATTGTGCTTTTTAAGCAAATAATTGTAACTATGAGCTTGAAACGTAAACAATAGTTTTCTTAAATTTATAATTGTGTGTTCCTAATGTCGCCCTGGGTACGGTATTAGGGACACATAAGTAATGTACTAAGAACATTGAAGTACTGCAAATATTTTTGATTATTTTCTATATTAAAGTTACAAAATCATGTTTTAGTCTAACAAAGTAAAGTTTTAGTCTTCTATCTTAATTCTCCAAGCATGTAGCAAAATGAACCTAGGATTGTCGCAGTCTTCTGCACAGTCTTCATGGCACCAAGTAAAACATTTAGTACATCTTATCCACTTTTCTCCACCTCGATCTTCCGAAAAGTTTTTCTCACCGAAAGGGCAAGTAGCATCGTTGTCATCGTTGTCTTCGTCGTCTGTGGAAATCAATGGAGGTTCTTCATCTGTCTCGTCTTCCGACGAAGACTGTCTTTTCGAACATTTTTTTGGCAGGTGAGTTTTTATGTTTACTATCAATTCGCCTCTTTCTTGTATGTTTTTGTTTTTGCGCTGTCAAAGTTATTTTCTCTTGCTTCTTCTTTTCTGATTCTTCTTATTGTTTTTTATGAGGAGATCCTGTAACAAGCATAGCAGCTCCACGTGTAGTTGACGTTGAAGGCTGGATATTTGGGACCGGTCTTAGATCGCTTGGTCTCACAAAAGATAGTGATTGTGCTGTAAGGTCAGTATATCCTAGAGTTGGGGAATCATCTACGGTTGATGGCTGATCATCAGTAGTTTGTTCTTGTTGATCTAATGGTGTGCCTAATACCGCACCCGGAGCGTATTAGGGACACCACTGGGTGCGATATTAGGCTGTTTGACATTTTTCCTTAATCAAACAAAAAAAACAACATTTACAAAATGTAACCTAAAATTTGGATGAATCCGTTTAAATCTTTGATAACAACGGTCTAAAACTGTAGGTAACTATATTATATTATATAAAAACCATTATGCTATATGTTACTGCAAAGAGTTTGGAAAAAAACTTACATTTTCAATACAATGTTATTTTTCTTCTGCACATAATTTCTGTAGCTCCTTCATTCCCAAGTCAAAATGTCCGAATCAGGTGACCTGTTAATTAGTTCCGCAACTGGATTCCAAATGGTATTGCCTGTTTTCAAAAAACTTAGGGGTACGGAAATAGGGCCGGGTGCGGTATTTGGCGACCTTACCTCATTGATTTTTGATTATCAATGAGAGTTGATTACTTCTTCATAGTATCCTCATATTGTTTACTTATAAATTCCATTGAGTTTTTGAGTTCTGTTTCCATTTATGTGATCCGTACAATCGCTCTGTACAGTAGCCGTGGGTCATAATGCGATCGCTATTGGGGTTGCTGCTTCTAACAACTGTTTTCCTCATAATTGTTTCAAATTGGAATTAGGACAGTATTACATTTTTCTGTTATTGCAACTAGCCAAATTTTATCTTTCCCTTCTACTTTCTTATCTATATTTTATATTTCTCTGACTATTGTGTCAAATTTTAAAAAACAATCTTCCAGATTTTCATTTTCCAACTTTCTTCGTAAATACAACTTGGTGAAGACGGTGTCCAATCTTTTTCGCATGTCGTTCGCCGTGACGGCGTCTGTAGTATGTCGAGGTACATTTGTCCGGGATTCGCTTTGGCATCGTTGGTTTACTCTTTTCTTCAATCTTGGTTTCGCATTCAATTCTTTCTTCTAAAAGACATCGCAGCCTGAACTTCCAGCTGTTGTAATTTTTGGCAGTCAACATTGCCAAAATTTGTACTGAAGTGGACGCCATTGATGTCTTCTTTTTTAAGTTCACGTTCTAGTTTTACTTTTCACTTTTCTTTTTGAGACGTTATGCTGTAACCCAACCGTTTGAGTAATCCATAATCCATAGTCAAAGTAAAAAAAAAAAAACTGGTTTAAGATGTTAGCACTTACGCAATAGGTAAAGTCAGACATTCACACTACATTTATTCGGGCAGCCACGATTGATAAGAAAAAACGAGATTATGTGACATATAGCCAACCTATTTAAGAATACGTATCTTAAAATACGTATCACAGCCAATAGCATTGATCCTAACAAAATGAATCATCCGTAAAATACTAGAGCAAAAATATACAACAAAGAGCACAATATTATTTTTTTAAATCTTATTCTGGTTGCTTCCGATACATTTATGAGTGATAATCATTCTGTGCCCCGGAAGGAAAACAAAACGCTATCCTTGAACTCCAATAGCTCCTACATCAATTATAATCCTGAAAGGCAAGGGGTGTCCAAATTCGACGGACGTCCAAATTCGACAACTTTGGGTGTTGATAGTTCCATCCAAATAAAAATAGGCCTCATATCTCACCATAGAATTCTCCAAGACTAAAAATCGTCGACTTTCATTCCCGCAAAAAACGCAAGGGCACCAAATTTACTACAGACGGCTTTGAGAAGTGTCAGTTTAATTACGGCCACCTTGATTTAGCTTTTATTTTATTTTTAATTGTAACTTTCTTTTCCTCTACTGAGAGATTAAATTCAGCTCAAGCAGCAGAAAGATTAACATTGTAGTAAAATAATATTAATATTTGTAGTTACAATAGAATTAATAACAAAATTCTAAATAGAAAATAATGATCTGTTAATAAATAACATTTTAAAATTAAAACTGAATTTAAATTTTTTTTATTTTCAACTCATTTATATTCGAAATCATGTTCAGGAACCGGAATCAATTAATTCTCATTGTTTTTATGTAATAAAATTACGGAGATCATTTTTCTTTTTTTTTTTTAACTACTAGCATCCGAATCCATACAATGAAGTTCTTATTACATTTTGTCTCTGCTTCTGACATAACTTTAAATATCCCTTAGAATGAAAACATAAAAATCCATATTTTGCGCAACGATTTCCATATTATCTTTTTCAGCAATTCGAATATGAGTTGCCTCAGAATATTAACAATTTTGATTGTAGCTGTTCAAACACAGGATGCCTATAGTAAAAGTAAGTTGTTGTTTTTTTTCGTATTTTATATTCTTTTAACCAATTTTAACGTGTGCACAATAATGGAACGAAAACTGGCCAACACACTGGAGTAAGATTAAAAACTTTATATGCATTTAAAAATAGATATAACTGGTTTCGCCTTTTTTTTTGTGTATAAGACTTCTTCACGCGACCAATGTTGAAGAAGCCTTGTACACACAAAAAAGGCAAAACCGGTTGTAACTATTTTTAAATGCATATAAAGTTTCTAATCTCAGTGTGTAGCCCTACTTTCCATTCCATTAAATTCATTTTCTGTACTGAAAATATACTATATTTTATAATATATTTCAAATATAAACTATTCTAAATATTATATATTTTTAACAAGCCACAAGGTGAAATGGGAATTTTCAATTCTATTTCATTTTTTTTACTCTAAAAATTAAACTGTATTTAACAACTGAAGTCTTCTCTACTCACTGTCCCGGTTGGAAATCTTCTTGGGTCCTTTTCCAAAACAAACTACTAACTACTGTTTCCAGGTTGGGAGTCTTCTTGGAGCTGCACGCCACGCAGTCGAATCAGCTCCATTCTTCGGATAGGACACTTCTTTTTCTGGGCACCTGCCCACGACTGGATTCGAATGCTTTCTCCTGAATGAAGACCTTACTTCTGGGCTCCTGCTCAACGTTGAATTAGAACGCACCTCTTCCAATGGAGACCCTGTTGCTGGGCCACTGCCTGAAGACCAAGGCGACCACTCTCCTCTATGTGGAGTCCTCTTATCTGGGTTGCTGCTCGAAGACGAACTTATATGCTCTCCTCCTAATGGAGACTTCCTGGTTGGGCGGTTGCCCCAAGACGAAGTGGAATGTTCTCTTCCCAATAGAGACCTCCTAGCTGGGGTGCTGCCCGAAGACCCACTCGTATGCTCTCCTCCTAATGGAGAGTTCCTAGCTCGGCTGCTGCCCCTAGACGCTCTGATGTTCAGGCGCTCTGCGCCTCGTTTTATGGGCGTAGACTGCCTCGCGGTTGGCTCTGGAACGTTCGACTCGACATAGGTAGGTTGGGTGGATCGAGTCGACTTCGATGACGAGGAGTGGTCCAAAACGACAGGTAACAATATTACAGTCACAATATAAATGTATTACAGTTTTTCGAATCTCTCAACAAGGCATGCCAAGGATTTAAAGACCTGCCATCTAGCAACACGCTGATAATTGTTCCTTTTAATAATAATGCATCAAAATATTAGATCTAACTAATACCTTGTTTGCCAGAACAATAAATATATATTCAATTTAAAAGAATGAGTTTTCATTTCCTTTAAATCCTACAGAGTGATTTGTGTCATGCTTCGATTCTCTGTGAGCTTGGATTGTTCCTTAATAAATGTAATCAACTTATCCTCTAACATAAAGAATGTTTATCTCTACTTAGAAATTGATTTATATCACTCTGCAATATTTCTTTAATACTAAAAGATGTATTCAGGATAGATTCAGGATGTATTCTAAATAACACTGACGGGAATGTTCTCTTTGTGAATAACTTCATATATCTAAGCTTGAAATATTATGTTTCACAGAATGTTCTTCCTTGATTTTCTATTCA
The DNA here is from genome assembly GCA_023159025.1 of Thereuonema tuberculata. NCBI lineage: Eukaryota > Metazoa > Arthropoda > Chilopoda > Scutigeromorpha > Scutigeridae > Thereuonema > Thereuonema tuberculata. The sequence continues at coordinate 31,331,759 of JAFIDM010003189.1, read as the reverse complement.
TAAATACATTCAACAATAGATTGCTTGAGATGATGTCTTGGTTCTATCCAAACGAAAACGATAAGGAAAATTTACTTACTTATCACCCTCCGATTTTTCTACTAAACTTCAGAAGCTCTCATTAATCCGGTGATAACTTCTCCCGCAATCTTTTATGTCCGCTCATCTCTCTCTCTGGACCTTTATGCATCAGTTTTCTCAAGATGAATCCACACACATATTTAGAAGGTTGAAGATTACATTCCTAAAAATAGATATTAAACACACATTCAATTTTCTCACAAAATAGACGAATTTGTTAGTTCAATAAATATATCAGTTAGTAGTAATTTCATTTCACTACATACAAATTATTGAAGGACATTTACATCACGATATCCTTCTTTCTCCGTTGCTGTTGATCATAGCAACCCCATAGTACTGACTGCACAGAAAACAACTGTCATCAACAAAGCGTAGTTGCTCTATCTCTCACAACAAATAAAAACAAACAAATCTTCTCGTCTTCAACATATCGCATACACTATCGACTCTCAATCCCTAGGATCTTGATTATTACTTAAACAATAGATGTTGCTTTGAGTCCAACCGTTCAAAACCTATGTTTAGGAGATTGTTCTTCTTCAACGGCATGATATTATTTATTCAACAACACAAAAATCAAATTGCTATGATTATTATTAAAAAAATGATTTAATCACTCACGAAATCCACAATTATAAAGCACAAAGCGATCATATGATGGCCGTTCACATTACTACAGCCGTAGCAATACTAACGCCTCTGGTGGCAATTCTCAGCAGACAATCGCAGCCCACTACAACGGTAGAAGCCGCGCGGTTGGCGATGTCGCTAAGACACTGGCCTCTCACCTCTGAGTCCCGGGTACGGTTCTCATGTGGGTTTCGTTGATGGTGGCGATCCACTCTGGGCAGGTTTTCCCAGGGTTCTCACATTTCCCCTGCATTTCTCACACCATCCTTTCTCAGTCTTTCTCTCCGTCTGTCCTTATTTCCGTGGGATAGCACAATAGATCTTTGAGGTCCCGGTGCTCGGCTGTCAAGCCACCCCGCTCACCACATTACATTACATTACATTACATTACTACGGTAGCAGAACTAGTGGTGACGGTGCCCGAATCCGAATTTCGTCGTTTCCGAATCAGTCGTTCTGTTTGCGGTAATTTTTTTTAGAAGTTAATCTGTGTATTTCTTCTGCTTTCTTTATTTTTCATTTTCCATTCTGCAAAACTTCGTATATCTCACAAAAATCTGAGCCTCTTTAGATTGAAAAGATTAATGACAGAAGCAATTAATAATAAAATTCATTCATTGGTCTTCACTGCTTTTTAATAGAAAAAATAGTACTTTTTCTTTTTAGTTTGTAAATTCTTTAATTAAGAGTCTTTAATTATTTATTTGTTAAGAGGAGAGTGACATGAAAATTGCAATTTTTCAGTTATATTTCTTGGATTATTTGTGATTTGTGGGCTGATGGTAGACGAGCAAGGTAAAAATCCCAGTTCTTCCTTTTCAGCTTTTTTTCTTCTCCAAACGGACATAGGGATTTACATAACCCTCTATTTTTCCCAGTGGGCCTACTGGCAGCCAACAGGTCTTAGCTGTAGACTGCAGGAGGAGGGTTCAACTCCAGCAGAAATCCGGGATTCTCCCACCATACATAGGTCCTAAGGTTCTCCCAGCCTCTGTAGAATGGATACCCGGGTTTCTTTCCTGAGAGTATAGATGGACGAGCGTTGGGTCGACCACCCGGCTTCATCTCAGTCTCAAGTCAATGTGTATTATCTTCAGCGCCTCTATGAGCCATCATGGGTTCCCTGGGATATACTTGCCTAACTATCTTTCCAGGGTTAATATACTGGCGATCATTAGAATAAATGAGCTATGATTCTTATGGCTACCGAAATCTAAAAAAACATACGAGAAATTATTCCTGTTTCTTATCAAACTGATGAAGTCTAAGAATATGAGCTACACCGCTTTATTTTATGCCATCCTATTGTTTACTTCAACAATTTGATAAGGAAAAAATCCGCTACCCATTCTACAAAAAGCTGGGAGGACCCTAGGGCCTGTAAGGAGATTTCGGTATGGGAAATTCTCCAACCTCAGCCGGAGTTGAATCCTGTTCCTCCAGACATCATTCTCACCTAGTAATGGAAGGAAACGCACCAGCATGAGAAGTACAGAAAAGAACAGATTAAATTGTTACAAAGAACTTTAGAATTGAAGAAAAAAGGGACAAAAGACATAATGAGATAGAATTCATTAGATGGTAACCCAGCAAAATTTTTGATTTGAATAATTATTTAGTAATATAAGATACCAATGGTAATCTTCTGGATAATTACCTGGAATTTTGATTCGTTCCAACAGCATAATATTAACCATGTTTTTGTAACGGCTCTAATAACTTCAGACAGACTATTTTCAATTTTAATTCGATTAACTCGAGCCATAATTGGAACCGATTCTAAAACAAGAATGTAACTTAATATTTAAAGTCAATAAAAATATCTGAGAATTTTTTAATTTTTCATTTTTAGGTTGTGGGACTCATTTACCTGACCCGGAATCCGAACCGCAATTCAAGGTATTTGGAGGAGAAAGTGTAAAATTAGGAACCCATCCTTGGGTAGTGGGGCTTCAACAAGAAATTGGGTACAAGATATACAACGTTTGTGGAGGTGTTCTCGTCAATTCAGAATGGGTAGTGACAAGTGCTTACTGCATATACAGAATGGAAGGGTAAGATACAGCTTTGGTAACTGTAAAGGAGAGTAAAAATTCACTATTCAATGAGAGTAAAATTCTGAATTATTTGAAATTCAAAAATAGCAACAGATTTCATGTGTTATACTTAATTCTGAATAAAATTCAAGAAAGATAGAATATCCCCAGGATTAGAATATTGCCATGATAGTCAAAAGTGGACTCCATAACTATTCTATTTTTTTGTAGAATTAGAAATCTGGAAATTTGAAATGGTTAATAAAATTTGTTACATTAACTCTGTAAGAGCGTTAGGGTTAAGCTAACAAATCATACTGAAATTACGCTTCTGTAATTAAGATATTAGAATGGGTAAATGGGTACCGGGTTCCTTTCCCGGAAGTACAGGCGGGCGAGGATCTCATCTCAGACTTGCTGATTAACGAAACGTTGGAAACCATATCTCCAGTTCCCATATAGACTATACTGGGCTACCTAAAGAATATAAAGTTATATCAAAAAATTAAATACGCTGATCTAGTTTCTACAATGACTGTTCATTGAACACTAGCTTCTCAATGCAATGCTGATAAAACTGATAAATTGAGTCTACACTTAATTAACAAATGTACTAGAAATGAACAATGAATGCATGAAGGAAAAAGAATTGCATTGCTACGTTCGCCAAGATTGATAATTTTATACATACAAAAATGCGTGGTCGCGCATTGAATTACTTGCAGAGAATCATATACAAAGTATATTATTATCATATTATAAAACATCATATATAGTAATTGTTACATATAAATTACAAAAAAATTATAGTATGATGCTTTGCCATTTCTTCTGATTCAACCTGCTGGAGTCTTAGAATAAGTTAGAATAAGGAAAGAAATTCCTCCCCTCCCTTATTTAGAATTCCAAGTTGTATGAATCTTTGAATTATTTCAATATGTACACCTGCATTCTGTCCTTATTTTTTTTATCTCATCTTTATATACAAATATGAATGTTTTTTTGTTTGTCCCGTATACACTCCTAGGCCCTTTGACCTATCTGGACCAAACTTTGCAGAATTACTGTTTAGAACCCTGCGGAAGTCACGAGCTACCTTGGAACCAGGACACCTTCCCCCTCCCTCTAGGGAATGAAAAGGAGTGAAATCCACACAAATATCGTTATCCAACAATGGGAGCTTGGTGGCGACAATGGCAACTATACAAATATTGTTGTGCAACAATTGAAACTAAAATATTATTGTACGTAATATCGATGGGGTTTTCGGGTGAGATATAGATTTTGTAAGATCAGATGATTTTTCGTTCAACAATTGGAGTTCGGTGGCGACAATGGCGAGTATACAAATATTGTTATGCAAGAATTGGAACTAAAATATTGTCGTGCATAATAGTGACGCGCTTTTCGGTATAGATGTAGATTTGAAATGATCAGATGATTTTTTACGAAAGGTTTGAAGTGATATGACGTTACAAAATTAAAAGAGGCTTGAACTAGGGGTATAAACGGTAGGGAGAAGGGCAGAAATTGGTGGGAAATTTTATATTTTCCGATCTCGATATTTATTTCATATCTAGTCATCACGAGTTATAAAATTCTAATAACCTGGAACTATGGGTGTACACTGAAAGGCCGGTGAGTGAATGGGAAACATGGCTCAAAGATACTTCTACGAGGCTAGATTTGTAATGAGATCATACTTTTTGAGTTGTTGGTTTTTTTGTACCAACCGGGAAAGTTTCAAAGTGATCTGCAATTGCAATTTCTTTATCATCCACATTAGGACATTTGTTTTTTGTAACCCGACCGAAGAATGGGTCTTTCTGTTAGTAAGATATAAATAAAGCAAGCAACTATTTTGTTAAAAACTAGAAATACATTTAGTATGAAGAAATGGCAAGGTCATAGTAACAAAGAACTGAACATCAGTAGTGATGCACTCACTCAAGTCAACCAAGAAGTTATAAAAAAACGCTTAAAATTTCATAAGGCAGAAAAATTATTTTACAGGTTAACTTCTGACTAGAAGTAAAATAGGATTTTTTGCAAATGTTAAACAAGCTGTATTCTCCGGTTTAGAAATATTAATTGTCAATGAACCATATCTTTATCTTCATTATCATTTAAAATTCCAAACAAATACAAACTTCATCAACATGTCATAAACATAAACTTCATAAACATTAATTTTTCAGTTGTTTATGATTATATTGTTTTCAGTTGTTTATGATTATATTTGATTTCAATTGTTTATGATTATATTTGATTTCAATTGTTTAATTTACAATGTAAGATCTCGCATATGAGAGTTTGTTATAATTTGTAATGTTAGGAATGAGAAAAAGGATTTTTCTCTTTCCTTTTATGTTTCATATTTTGTATTTTTCGTTATTTAAGTTTTAAACATATGGATCTTGAGAAAGTCCTTGAAAAATAGGACGAAATATTGAAGACATGTTGATTAAGTTTGTATTTGTTTGGAATTTTAAATTAATTGTCAATCCCCATTTTTCATACTGTTCTCTAATCTTTCGGAACATGTAGCTTACATCATTTGCATCGCAGCTATAACAACCTGATCATCCACAAAAAGAATTGTATACAATGTTTCATTCCTAATTTCGATTTCTGTGCAGCAACGTTTATATTTCCAATCCAGCAGAGCTTATTCCGGATAACTCTTACATAGAGTTGAAGCTAACATACATCCTTATCGTAGACCTTTTGTCGCTATAAATTCAGATGATATTTCATTTTACCATGTTCATATATCCAGAATAAAATTCTTTCATGTCTTCACACGAAAGTCCTACTAACACGTTTATCTACCATACACGTACAGAACTTATTTAATGGAACTATGTCTTAATCCTTATCTAAGTCAAATCTCAAAAATGCTTCCATGCAAGTTGGATAGACATCAGATTAATCATTCTCTGTTCAAAAACAAAAACATTCAAAAAATCCCAAAATATAAAAATCAAAAAAAAAGAAAAAAAAAAAAAAGAAGGAAGACGGAAGCAACCTTCAGTGCACCTGATCAAGAGAACATCTGAAAAACTTCATTCATTCATACTCTCTCTGACCAGTAATGTGCGGTGTGTAGATGTCACGAGAAGTATGCGAGTAGCGAAGATAGGGCAGTTTTTTTCTCTATCATATTCCGCAAAGTAAACATACCATCTATAAGTCACATATCACATATAAGTCCATAAATCATTCGGCGCCCATAAATCACAAATGCTGCCTTATAGTTGATTTGATAGGAAGGTTGCTCTAATCTGGTCCACTTTCTCTTCAGACACCTCCACTGTTTTTTCCCTTTCACAGGAACCCTGTTTCAACAAATTGTACATACATCTGCGAATGGAATTATCCTAAATTTCGTACATTACTGCTGTTGGACAATGGTAATGGAACGACTGTGATGATATTTGAGAGTGCAGAACGCCTCCCTACCGTTGGCCGCCATTTGCAATTAATGACTACTGGTGGGCAACCGCGGACTACTGAGTGCCTGCCACTGAATGTCTGTAACTTGTTGAGTTTTCTTACCTAATAAACAAGAAGTCGTCTTCGTATTTCATTTGTTCTATGTGTGGTGATTTTTTAAAACCTTGATATTTTCAATGATTTTGAATAAGCCTGCATTGTGATAAATCTGGAAATACTGTATAGACAAAGTACGAATGACGTTAATGATTAACTGATGTGTTTTGTTACTGTCCAGTAAAAGTGTTTTTAACCAACAAAAAATCGATAAATTTCAAAAGCTTCTGATTATGGGTTATGAATTTAAAGAGACAATTTTCTTGATTGTGTAAAATAGGGAGGTCCTGAAAAAGTTGCCAAACTTGAAGGTCCGATGCAACGCAGCAAAATAATGAAAGATGTCCATATGAATATAGATGTAGAAATGCTTTATTCAGATGTTACAGAATGATTAACAGGTAAAGAGGCTATGGCGTAGCCACTGTTAGATGAGGTGTTCAAAGTGGCCGCCATCAGCAGAAATACATACTTCACATAGCCGTCGTGAGATCTACCGAACACGCTCAAGATTTTTCTCTGAGCTATCTGAAAACCTAGTATACGCTACAACGGTTACCAATGTACAAACATTGTGTGAATGCTTTGAACATTGATTCAGGTGTATAACGCTTCGGCATGAGGCAGATGTTGCGTCTAGTGAATGACACTTCGAGCACTCATCAAAAAGTGGTTACTTCATAGCCTTTGTTCGTGTTACTCATTGTGTAACATCTGAATAATATAAATCCGTGCACATTCTCTTATGGACCTATTTCGTTTTGCAACATTGCATAGGGCCTTCAAGTTTGCTCAACCATTTGAGGATCACTGTATTATAAGAAGTTTTCTTATCCTGTCAATACAATATAGTTGAACTTCAAAACGTTTCCTTCTGTAAAGAGTTTTATCTTTTACAGGTCAGGTATAGATTTACAAAAGAAAGCGCACGTTGTTCTTGGTGTGAACAATATGACAGGCGAAACCAAACATTCGGTTAGACTTCATATGAAAGAGGTACTGTTGAAAATTTCATTCTTAAGTAATTGAAATCTCATCATTCAGCACACTATTTGACGTAAGCAGTAAAATTAATTAAACTAATGATGGTTTTGTTATCTGAGAATTGATAAACTAATTTTTAATAAATTAAAACTGCGCCTGTATGGAAATTGCCTATCCTACATTTTTTTATCACTGTGTTTAAGACCATAAATTTTACATTCTGTTTTATTAAACAATAACAAAGACGAGATCAATTCCAATTTATTATAATGATATCGTTTTCAGTACCAGAGAGATTATTATTTCAAGATCATTACCAGAATTACATCAAATAGATAATGAAACTTCTGCTACAACTTTGCAAAAGTTTCTCTACTGATAAATAGTTTGTACTGAAAATCTGAATGATGTCACTAACTTTATTTCAAAACTCAATCACGTAATACATATCATTTTCCTAAAAACATTTAATGAGAATTAAGTGATCAAATAAGTTTCATTATTTTCAAAATTCATGAATTTTTTTTTTGATAGCTGCTAGCAGAAATAGTCTCTGAAACCGTTCAACTATTTCATTGATTTCTTCACACTACTTGATCCCAGGAAATTAGTAAAGTATCTAGATTACTGAATATTAATAACAAACATCAACCATTTAAATAATGTAATGTTATAATCTGTAATAATTTAAATTATATACTAAATGTTGTATGTGGTTACTATTAAAGCATAGAAAAGGAAAGAAACTTGTTTGACTATGAGCTGGTTAATTATTTCATTTCTGGAGTCTTTATCTTCTTTGAAATGATTTTCTTTGATTTCTTTCAGATTTTTGTTCATGAAGGGTTTGATCTGGATCCATTCGTTGTAAATGATATCGCCTTAATAAAAATAGAAAGGCCTATTGACCTTGAAAACAGTAAAACTATCAACACAGTTTGTCTTCCTCCGAAACGTTATTTATGGTATCCAGATCATCTTTGCTATTTGGCTGGATGGGGTAAAACTAGTAAGGGTAAGTAAACGTTTCAATACACTCTTCTTTAAAAAGCTACGTATAACCTATTAACACAAGAAGATTAAGTAATCCATTAAATAAGCACATCTTGGAAAACCTATCATTGATTGTACTAAGGGGCTGTCCATATATTACGTCATCGATTTTGGCCGATTTTTTTATCCCCCCCCTACAATAATCCTACCGTCATAATACAATAACCTCCCCCCCCCTCTCTCGCGAAATGACGTCATTTTCTAAAAGCTATAAATTTGATGGATTACTTCGACAATTAAAACCCACTAAGATAATTTAATTTAATATTTAATACAGTAGAACCTCGATTAACCGAAATGGTCGGGACCGGACCTCCGTCGGTAAATTGAAATTCCGGATAAAAGAGAGCCCTTATAAATGGCCGTCAGGAGACCGCAAAAAAATTAATACTGGTTTCAAACGTATGTACAAAATAACTAAATGTGATGATTTTAATTATATTATTATAATTATAAACAATAAATCTGGGGGCACGGCAGTGCCCCCGCCAAGACGAGCCGAAGCCAGGAAGGGCACTACCCATCTTTTCTCGAAGCGTTTCGTCGTATTTTCGAACCCTCATAGCTTCGGCCTGGATAATACTAGAGAGCTCAAATTTTCAGGATAAGATGCAGTTACATCGAAATACGTCGATTTCGTCCATGATTCACTAACTGACTGAATGACTCATGATCATCAAAACCTCTAGGGTACTTCTTGAAGTCCTAGAAAGCTGAAATTTGGTATGCAGGCTAGGTTTAGCACACAAACAACAATAAAAATTAAGAAATCTGCAACTTTCACCCTCCAACCCCTCATAAAGAGGGTTCCGGTTCTTTATTATATAACAATTTCTGATAGCCATATCCCACCCAAAACATTTCATGAAAAATAAGTTGCCAAGACTCACATGCTCTTAACGCTTTCACTGTTAAAAAGATATGAGATCTCATGTAGAGCAAAGCCCCTAACTCTACAAGGCCTAACTCTACAAGCCCTAACTCTAAAAACCCTATATCTTGGTCAAAAAGTATGGCTTGGCCGTTTCATGGAACTATTTCATCCCACCCAAAACATTTCATGTAAAATATGTTGCCAAGACGCTCATAACGCTTTCACTGTTAAAAAGTTGTCAATCTCATGTAGAGCCAAGCTCCTCATTCTACAAGGCCTAACTCTAAAAACCCTACTTTCTTGGTCAAAAAGTATACCTTGTCATACTCCATATCCTTTACATAACTCCATGGGATTGTCTGTGCGACAGCCACGAAACGGCCAAGCCATACTTTTTGACCAAGATATAGGGTTTTTAGAGTTAGCGCTTGTAGAGTGAGGTCTTGTAGAGTTAGAGGCTTGGCTCTACATGAGATCTCATATCTTTTTAACAGTGAAAGCGTTATGAGCAAGTGAGTCTTGGAATTTTATTTTCCATGAAATGTTTTGGGTGGGATGAATATAGTGGATTTGTTTAACAAATTATCACGTAATGCAAATTTTTCACAAGCACATACGAAAAATTTATAAACAAATATGAAAGTATTAAGTACTTCCTTTGAATAATCAGTAAACTTCATTGATTTAAAAAGTTTTGATTGATACAAAACTTCCTCAAAATCTAATGAACTATTAACAAGGTTTTTATATATATTTTAACCGCTGCATGAATTCCTTCATACATTCAACTATGAGATTATGTGCCTTTTTGTTAATATTTGGCATTTCAGTATTTTTCTCCATCAATTCAAAATGGTGCATCATGTTCCATGATGGTGGAATATTTTTCAAATTTAGCTCATCTTTTATATGGTTGGTAACACCTAACTTTATGTACTGCCCATCTACAGCTATGCTAGCTAAGTGCTCTCTCATATTTTGAGCATCTAAAGCAAATTTAAGAAGGGTTTTAAGGATGCATTACATCATTTTCTGCGAAAGTTTCACCATTTTGGAAATCCGTAAATAAACTGCTTCCACAATATGAGCATTGAAGCCCATCAACTATTTTTATAAAACATCTTGCTCATTTAAGAAGGCTGTCAATAGAACGGGAATTCGTCAAGAGTTCTATCCTTTTTTCATCTGCCAAATCATCTGCAGTTTCAACAGCAACAGAACTTTTAGAAGTAGTTTCTTTATACTGTGCCTGGAGATCTAAATAAATAAATATTTTTTTTCTTAAATTTAAATTTTATGGCTGTATGATAAATGAATCAAGTGTTGCGGAAGAAAACACTGAGTTTTATCAGGCTCAAAAATGAGATCCTCCTTTATTAAATATAGTACCCACAGTAGTTATATATATTTTTAAATAATATAATGAGAAAAATAAAATAAATAACTTACTTTTCATAGTCTTTAAAATCCGTTCAAGAAGTCCATTATTTATGTCATAAGTTTCAATTATTTTTGCTTTTTTGCAGTCGAATGCTACCTACTCACTCGGCGATTTGTGAGCTAACTGAGCTAAGCATTAAAACTTATTTTAGGGTCATCTGAGATTAGCAAGTCTGCCGCGCTTACGATAAACGCATCAACTAAGGTTTTTGGCGAAATTGAGTTATAAGGTAGGGGGCCCATATATCGCCTACTTTCCTAATACCGCCCAGGGCGATGTAGGACGGGATAGTGATGCAATCACACGGGAACCGATGGAAAGAATTTGCCGTTCCTTCCATTAGCACGCTTTGTTCGTTTGGTGGTGTTAGTTCAACCCGTTTATTTTTTATGAATTCTTGAAGTTTTTTCGTTCTGGTAAGTTATGAACCTACTGTTTCTTTTAGTGCTGCCGCTTATGAATTATTCATGCCATCGCAACCATCTAATATCGTGAAGTAGTGAAAGAAATAACCTATCTGTTGATAATGTCTGTAACTTGTTAGAGGTAGCCGGTTTGTCTGTAGCGTCCCCCAAATTGACAAGCTAGAGAGTGCCCAATATCGCCCACCTCGTTGTTCCATATATCGGCCAGTGTGCGATATTTTATTTTGGTTTATTACAGATGTCTCAACGTAAGACATGGGACAGAGAAGTTGTCACAGCTGTAAAAAATAAAAAAAATGGGTCTTCTGAAAGCTTCCAAAACATTTAATGTCCCAGTCTTGTGAGTGGGTCACCATTCACAATTGCTCTAATGAATTCTCTCAGCAAAAGGAAACTAAGTCCTAAGGGGCTGAACTTAGACAATCCAAAGAAAAAGAAGCTCGCAACATCCATAAGGAATTGCGAAAAGATTAAGAAAAAAACAAAAAACTGCAAAGAAGTGCAAAAAAAAAACAAAGTATTTAATGGTGTGGGCGATATTTGGAACACTTTCACAAAATTCAAAATATGAGGTTTGCCTGAAAAAAAATTGAGGAAAAATACAAAATAATAGTAATATCTATAATTGGTTCAGGAACATGTAAGTGAAGGTTAATATGATATATTGTAATTGTTTGCAAGCAACTGAGACGATAAATGACAAGAATATGGGCAGGTTTTCTTAGATGGGCGATATTTGGGCCCCCTACCTTATATATGTCTTTGAAATCAGGAAATCGAGATCTACAACTTTCTCAAAGTGAAATTGCATGATTTCGTCATGAACAACTTTCATGTTGGTATGTTTTGTAGTTCCGGAGATACAAGCAAAAGAAAAACAAAAACTTTAAACGTGTTTTTCTTGAAAAGTGTCAAAACCTAGTTAGTGCGTTTATCGTAAGCGTGGCAGAAGTGATAACGTCATTTTTGGCAAGATCCCCCCTCCCCATGCGTCATGTGACCGTCATCCAACGACCAGACTCCCCCCCCCAATTTTCAATGACGTAATATATGGACAGCCCCTAAAAAAAAAAAAAAAAACTTTTAAAAGTCGCAGTTTAAAAGTATACTACAGAAAGTGTTCAGACTAACAATTCAGACTACTATAGAAACTGTTAAGAGTATACTACACTATGTTTAATAAAGTGAAATAAAAATTGAAATCAATTTTCATTTCACTTCATTATATATTGTTTAGTATACTCTTATACTAAACTTGTAGTTTCGTATTTGAAGTAGTAGAAGTTAAAATTTAATTATTGTCTTTTTTTTAATTTTGTTTTTTTTCCTCAAAATTAAGATGGTCCTCCTAATGCAATTCTGCATGAGGCGGAGCTCCCTTTTATTAAACAGGAAACGTGTAAAGAGCTCTATGCTGAACATTCATTACGACGAATCAATGATGATTTCTTTTGCGCTGGAAATGAGGAAAAAGGAGGATGCAGTGTAAGTTTAATGAAAATTTAAAGTTCGAAAAAAAATATTAATTGTTGGTCCAGTGAAATCAATTTAAGCTTTTATGAAATACGTTAGAAAAAATTAAAAATGAACGTTAACAAACAATTACAATTCGAAAATAGTTAAACTCCATAATAATTAAAATAAAACATTCAAGATATTATGGAAATCCAACCAACGTTAATTCAGTCAACATTTCAGTCAACATAATAACAACAACATTTTATATTTATCATTTGTTAGATTGGCTGCTTCTGTGTTTACATCTACCCATTAATTAAACATGTAATCTTTAAATCGACTTTTTAATTACATATTCCTATCTATTCCTATCGACATTTTTTCTCTACTTTTTTCTGGCACTGACAGCATTATTTCAAGTCGCAATTTAAAATAAGTACGAAAAATTCAAAAGAATAAGGAAATGACACAGAAATAAAAAAAATCTGAGTTTTTATTGTTGAGAGTCTGGGACTGACAGTTTCGTCCTTTTCAGGGACTCGTCAGCCAAACCACTCACTAGATGAAACCCTCAAATATTGCAAATGTGGTTAAGGAAACCTCTCCTGCACCTGGCTGTGGCCGAAAGAAAACATATAGAAATAAAAAATTTCTAACTTTCATCGGTGAAAACAATTTTTTTTAAATGTCATTTACCTATTCATTTCTATTAATTTGTGATACATTAATTCTTTTGTTTTTAAAAAAATAAATTTGGGCTGTACAATCTTATTAAAAAAAACAATACCTTTGTCAATACAGATGGAACCATATCCGAATTATTTTTACTTCTTAACTCAAATCAGTTCTGGCTAAAAGAAATTGTAAAACAGCAGAAGAACAATAAGAAAAATGATTGCATCCGTCAATATTAAAACAGATAGTTTACAGCATCATGTAATTTCAAGTATTTGTTATATTATTGTCTTAGGGTGATGCTGGAAGCCCCTTTGTTTGCCAAAAAGAAGGCGTATGGCACCTTCTTGGTATACTTTCTGGAGGAGGAGGATACTGTCATGAACCTAACTTTCCTACTATATTCGTACGAGTAGAATCTTACTTAGACTGGATTAATAAAATAACAAGACAGTTCGGTAAGTGATGATTAAGTCATGTTAAGATTCAATGATTATTATAAAATTTAGAAAAAAATTCAGGTAATTAAGGAAGTGGAAAAAAAGCACAAAGTACATTTTTTCAAAAAGAGTTTCTCGAAAATTATGAAATTTCTGTCCAGAAATCATGATTACATTTTTTTCTATCAACGAGATTTTGTTTTACTTTAGAAGGTAGCATTTATCATTGAATACGTTAGGTTAGCGAGAAAGCAAAATTTCGAACACAACTCATCAAAGAGAATGTGATAATATCCCGAATTAAAATTAAATATTTCAACACACACACAAAAAAATACGAATATAGGAATAATTATGGAATATTATAGAATATTCCAATAATTATCATGAGAAATATGATTTTTATCACTCATCATTATATTTCTCCCATTAATTAAATTATGATAGTTTACAAATTAAAATATCTTTGCTGCGCATACAACGCGGTAGGTGTATTTTCCAAAGGTGAAAAATGTTTAAAACTGCATTTCCACTTCACGCCCACCCCCTATCCCTGAACCCATTCCGACTTTTCTGTTACTTATTTATACTTAAACCAATGCCCTAAAAGAGCAAAAAAAATTGTGGCAAGAGCTCTAAAAACACCGTTAGTAAAAGGATTTGAAGATTGGAAAACTCGTCAAAAACTGGAAATATACACTCATGTTTGTGAAAAATGCAACAACATCAAGGAAATATATTATACAAATGAAGTAAAACTAACAGTAAATCTAAAGCAGGATATGATATGCAAATGATTAAAATTTGGGAAAGATTGCTCATGCCTATATTCAGCAGCGCCCTCTGAACTTTTGTATGGATCGTTGTATGGATCCTTAAGGATATTCTTAAGGATACCTTGTATGGATCGTTTCTAATGTAGCTTGTCTTAATTCCTCAGTTAGGGAGAGTGATTTAGGTGTATTATGTCGTACTAACTGTAGTTCTGCTGTTGGTAATCCCAATAAGATTTCTGAGGGTAAAGGGAGGTTCTTTATTTCTCTAAATTGTATATTGTATTTCTGTGTGATATCCTCGATCTTAGCTATTGGAGTTTTCTGAGTTTTTAATCTATTATTAGCTGGACGATACTTATTCCAAAAAACTGGGCGTGTGCTTTTCATTCTCGCCCATGTCTTTAGTAGTGCTTTTTCTCGTCTAGCTTCTAAGGATTCAACGCCAGTTTGTACTTCTAAAGCTTTAATAGGTGTAGATTTAGCTCCTCCAGTTATTATTCTCAAGGCTGTATTTTGTACTTTATCTAGTTTAGTTAATTGTGTGTTACTAGCTGTTGTAAGCAATTCACCTCCATATTCCATTACGGGTCGTACATAACTTTTATACGTTGTGGTAAGAACTTCCTGTGTTGCTCCCCACTTTGTTGCTGTCAATCTCTTTAAAATACGGCATCGTTTTAATCCTTTATCTGTAGCATCATGAATTTGGACATTCCATGACAACTTTTGATCCAAAGAAATTCCCAAATATTTGGAAATTTGTTTCTCTTCGAGCTGCTGCCCTCGATAATAAAGATTTACTTTTTGTTTTTTAGTGGATAAAGTGAAGGTTTGATAGCTTGTTTTTTCTGTGCTCACTATCATTGCGTTATTATCTGCCCACGTGGCTAGTCGAGTTAATGCTTCATTCAAGCAGGTTTCTAATCCCTTCCAATTACTGCTTGTTGCCCATATAATAAGATCATCAGCATATAATAAGACATTTATTCCTGGAATGGATCTTAGTGTCTTCAGGATATCATTTATCATAATATTAAATAGGATGCAGCTAATAACTGCTCCTTGTGGCAATCCTTCTCTCTGTATCCTGTACCTAGATATAGCACCTTGAAAACGTACGCGAATCTTTCTTTGAGCTAGAAAAGATTTAATCCAATTTAGCAAATTTCCATGTATTCCACAATTTATTATTTTGTGAATTAATTTTGCTCTCCATACTCGATCATAAGCAGCCTTGAAATCAACTAGTACGGCTATCGTGGTCATACGGTTTTGAAAGCCATCTTTTACATATTGAGCGAACGTTATGACTTGATCCATGGTGCTTCTACGACTACGAAAACCACCCTGTGAGTCATCAATCAAATTTCGATTTTCTAAGAATTGGTTCATTCGATTAGTAACCATTCTTTCTGCTAATTTACTCACCACGCTCGTAAGAGATATGGGTCTATAGCTTGTCATTCTTTCAGATGGTTTTCCTTTTTTTAATATTGGCACAACTTCCGCCTTTCTCCATTGATCTGGAATATATCTTCTCCATGTGAGATTGATCATATGTAGAAGTGCCTGTTTTGCTCCATTACCCATATGTAAAAGAAATTCAGAGAGTATACCATCTGGTGCAGGTGATTTTTTTGTGGGAATTTGTTCTAATGCATGTTCCATTTCTATGAATGAAAAATTATTATAGAAAAGTTTTGTTTCTTCCTCAGTCGCACATGTTACTAATCTGTTTTTTAAGATTTTTTTTTTATATTATATGGTTTTGTTTCTATGCTGCTAATAATAACGTAATAGTTACACATAGTATTAGCTATGTCCTTTGGGTGTGTTAATAATTTATTTTTTTCTATAAAGGGTTCTGTAGGCTTAGTCAGATTATTATTGTTTAAGTTAGATATGAATTGGTGAGCTTTGAGTCCATCTTTTTTATAATCTAGTTTTGCAATAAACGATCTATACGTATTTCGCTTACTTTGTCGTATGTTTCTTTGGAGTTCAGCCTGTTTTTTCCTAAGGTCAGTGATATCTTCAAGTTGTCTTGTATCTTCAGCTCTTTTTCGTGCATTATTTCTTCTATGTTTTAATACTGTTAATTCGTCATTCCAGAATGGTCGGTATTTCTTTACCTGTCCTCGTGGAATGGTTTGATTGGCAGCTTTTAAAATTATGTCGCACATTGTTTTATATGCTGTATCTGGACAATTACTGATATTTACTTTAGTACTTAGAGAATCAGTAAGAGTTGTAAACTTATCCCAATTAGCTTTTTTGAAGTTCCAGCGAGGTACTTTCTTAAGTTGTTGTGTTATATTTTGAATGGAGATTGAGACACTTATAGCTCTATGTCCACATCCTGCTGCATCGTCTAATAATTTTAGTTTTATGTTTGTTTCCAAGTCAGGATGAACAATAACTAAGTCTGGTCTAGATGTATATCCAGCATAAGATAGAAATGTGGGCGGTGAATCCAGTACGCTCAGGAGGTTATCATCCAGAAATTCTTCTATAATTCTTCCGATTTGTGTGGTTGTATTATAACCCCATCTTTGAGATGGTGCATTGAAATCTCCTATTATAATACTTCTTTGATGTATTGTACTAGCTATTTCCGACAGGTCTGGAATATTTCCTGGGGGATTATAAAGGCCCGTAATAGTGTATTTCGTTTTATTTTTCCAAATATTTATTTCGACAGCTTCTAGGATGTCATTTACCTCCATTTCATGTAGGATTTTTACTGTTGTAATGTGGTTCTTTTTAACTCCACAGATGATCCCTGAAGCCACTTGTCTCGCACGTTTTAAAATAAAATTATCGTATTCATTTATTTGATAAAATTCTGGAGTCTCAGTCGCAAGTCCTGCTTCAACAATAATAAAAACATCAGCTTTCACATCTTGAAGCATGTATCTAAATTCTTCAAATTTATTATTATTTAGCCCTCCAGCGTTCCAAAACACAATGTGGAGGTTGTCAAGTTGGCCATGAAAATGGCCTTTTTTGTGTAAGGTTCGTATCATTTCTCTCTTATCTCTCTGGTCTGTACAGCTATAGGCGAACCTTGTTGATCGTTCAGTTATTTCAGGCAGGGGGCACCACGAGCAGGCGATCAACTTCACCCCCCATTTCCTTCAGCACACTCCTGGAGCCACATTCGAACAACACAACGCGCGACCAGAAATGTCCAGGCACGTCTTTGAAGCAAGGCAGATACCCCTTCTTCCCTGGCCTCCATGTGCGCCCGATATGTCACGTATTGAACATTCTGGGATATGGTCACTCGGCAACTAGCCCGTCATTGTCAGCCAACAGCCAATACCGATGAACTGTGGACTCGGATAGAAGCAGCCTGGCAGGCGATACCCCAGGAACACATCCAAGACCTGTTTGATTAGATACCAAGGAGTATAGAGCTCTTTCTGCAACTCGTGGAATTTTACACCATACTGATTTTTTGCAAATACTGTTGTTGCATTACTCCGAGACTTTAATGGTTTCTTTGTGTCACTATTAGTAAATTTCCGTCCATTCTGATGGTACCGTCAGGTTGTTGCAATTTTCACAAATGTGAGTGGTTGGTTGGTTGGTTGGTGTTTTATGGCGCAAAAGCAGCTGCGGCTAAGCTGCGCCAAAATATGAGTGTGTATATATATATATACTGTATATGTACAGGGTGTCCCGTGTGGAAAGGTCAATATTTCGGGGGGGGGGGGGGAATGTGGTAATCAAAGTTTATATAAACATGTAGTCCTTCGTTATTGGTTTCAGAGATATAGCTATTTTAAATTACACCTAGGATTTACGTTGCATTACATGATACTGCATTTACATTCTAATAAATACATCCTAACAAATTTTCGGATATTCCGCCCCGTATTTCGATGCATTTGGCAATTCTTGTGAGAACGTGGCGAGTTGCGCTGCTGTTTCACGGCCTCTTATTTGGTCAATTGCGGCTATAATAAATGTAATTAGTTAATGTCGTGTATTCACTTTAGTTTCCTAAATCTCACATTTTAACCAACCCCACATGAGAAATCCAAGGGAATTAGGTCGGGTGATCTTGGTGGTCACTTGACTGGTCCATAGTGACCAATGTGCATTTTCTCCTACAGTTTTCTCGCACAAGATTTGTTCTATGAGGAGGTGCTCCGTCGTGCTGAAAATACATTGTTCTTCGTGCAGCTAGAGAAATATCTTCTGGAAGCGTATTTTATAAAAAGTTGAGGTAACTCTGCTCTGTCTTACGATTTTGTAACATAACGGAACCTATCAGCATTCCATCAATCATACCGCACCATACGTTAACGGAGAAACGAACTTGAAAATTCTGTACTACAATGCCGTAAAGGTTGCGACAAACGATGGGTATTTTATTTATGCCATTATGCATAAGTTGCCTCGCTCGTAAATAGTATGACGGGAATCACGATGATTATGTAGGATGATTATGTAGCCACTGCAAAACTCTAGACGTCGGCTCCATCGCCTTATTTTGCACTAGTTGCGGATGAAATGGATACAGATGTTAGGCATGCAGTTTAAGCTATACTCCATGTCCGAGGAACACCAGTAAGTGCAGAGACTCTTCTTATTTTAGTCGTAGGGCTCCTTTCTACTATTTGAAGTACGTTTTCTTCTCCCTTAACATGACGCTCAACTCTTCGCTCGGATGTGATTTGAGCATTGGCAAGTGTTTTCACGTAAGCTGTTAAAAACGTTTGAAAATAGTCTTCTGTCTGGAATTCGGCGCATAGGAAAACGGCGACGATATTCTTCAACGGCTGCCGGAGAGCTGCCTTCACAATAACCATGAACAAAAATCATGTCTGCGTACTCTACATTACAATAAATGTGCGGCATGTTTGCAGTTTGTCTAAAACAGCAAGGACACATGACCATTTATGTTTCACGAACCTTTCAACCTGATTCACCGCCTGCAGCGGCTATATTACGGTGAAGAAGGAAATATCAATAACGCACCAACATTACAGTTTTTCATTAACAGTATTCATTCCTCAATCAATATTTATCTCAGCAACCATTACGAAACGAATATTGTCACGTTAATTTAGTAAACTTACACTCATATTAAAGAATTCCTACGTAATTTAAAATAGCTGTATCTCTGAAACCAGTACTAAATGACTGCATGTTTATATACATGTTTTGACTTATATTATCTCATTCTATACCGTCACGAAATATTGACCTTTCCTCCCGGGACATCCTGCATATATCTGGAAAGAATAATTTGATTTGCATATACAATCGTGATCTATGATACCTAATCGGCAATTATCAGTATGTCCCGGTTCATCTGTGCAGATAGGAAAGAATGCAATATTTTTCTTTTGAATCCATTTTAGTGTAAAGAAAAAACGCAACACACATATTCCTTAAGATAATTATTTCAATATTTCAACTTTCTAACCGAAAATTTTCTTCAGGAAAACAAATATATGTATTGGCAAAAGTGATCTATTCGCTCTCCTGTGGCGTACAGGGACACCACACTTGGTGGATAGATATCGACACTAATGGCTAAGTGTCCCACCCTATACCGAAACCGGGCCCACCTCCCTTTGTCATGTATATTGCCAAAGTGATCCCATGGCGGGGCAGGGACACCACATTTGGGTGGGTGGATGTCGACACGAATACCTAAGTATCCCACCTCTGTCCGACACCCCGCCCTTTTATTTAGGGCCCCTTTTCGGGTCCACCTTCTTTTGTCATGTATATTGTCAAAAGTGATCTATTCTTTCTCCTATGGGGTACAGGGACACCACACTTGGGAGGGTGGATGTCGACACGAATGCCCAAGTGTCCCTTCCCCGACCAACACCGGGCCCCCGTATCCAGGGCCCCTTGTCGGGCCCACTTCCCTTTCTCATTTATATTGCCAAAAGTGATATAATCTCTCCTATGGAGGGCAGGTACACCACACTTGGGTAAGCGGATGTCGACACGAATGCCTTGTACATAACATAAGAGGAAGAACGATTATGTCCTCCTTCTTATTGCAAAGCAGATATTAGAACGACATGGTCGTTCTTTCTCTTATTTTACGTAGACCTATTTGTTTTCCTGATGAAAACTTTCGATTAGAAAGTTGAAATATTGAGGTAATTATCATATGGAATATGTGTGCTGCGTTTATTCTTTATTTTAATTTTATGATACCTATAGAAGAGTTTGTATCATTTTAGTGTACTTTCCAAACTCTTAATTTTGGTATTTTTTATCCTTCATATGATAAAACCGTTTTAAAAAAAAATGTTCATGATTTGAAAGGAATTCTCCGAAAGTTCATTCTTTTGTTTGTGGTAAGTTCATTTCCCAATTATTAAGTAAGAAATCTATTTTAATTAGTTTCTAATCTATGCCCTTTGGTTTTTTACAAGGGAAATCTTAAAAAGCTAAAAGATGTAAATAGAAGTTGGAATGAAAACAGTGACCCCTCAAAACTAAAGATAAAAAAATAAAAATCAAGAACAAAATGTGGAATCCAAAACTTTGGGGTCAGTCTTACCGCTACCTCAGAAAGTATTTGGACACAAGAACATAAATAATAATGAAGAAAAATGTTTTTTTTAAATAAAAGTTTTTTTTTTCGTTTTTTTTAAATTGAAATTGTGTGAAATTAATAAGTTCACACAAGCAGCATCGGAAACCAATTAGAATAAATAAGAAAATATAACTTAATAATCCATAAAAATATTAAAATAAATAAGGGAAATTCTAAATTTTCATTTTCCAGAATGTGGAACTCAGTTAAAGAAGGAAGAACCGAATTCCGCACCTCAATTCAAGGTTCTTGGGGGTAACGATGCAACAAGAGGAGCCTGGCCTTGGACAGTGCAAATTCAAGAAGAATATAAAGGAGAGATGCTCGATCGCTGTGGAGGTACTCTGATCGACACGGAATGGGTGCTAACTAATGCTAATTGCATCGAATTAATAGCAGGGTATGATCAAAATAAGATTCTTATAGTTCAATAAATCTATAATTTCTTCTAAATAATCTGCCATCCTGTAATTCCCTACCGGACTTCATGTTGAATTTTACAAACTTTGTCTATATTACAACATGCCTTTCTGTAAGCTGTTGATTTCTGTTTATTTTTTTCAATAAGCTGCAATAACTACAAGAACCGTTGCACTTCTAGATCATTGGCTGTCTTGTAAGCAGTACAGCAATGAAATTATGATAAAATTTCGACCTGGTTTTTTTTTGGGGGGGGATTAGCTTAAGTTAGAGTCATGGAAAATAGTTTTAACCCGAAAATGTTGATCATATTTTTAAGATTTCACAAAAAGGTAATTGTGTAGTTGCTAAAGATGTTAAGAGGTAAACAATATTCATAAGGTTTTCAAAGTTATATATATTATAAAATTTTTCATTCGCTTTCTTTGAGACCATGAAAAGAATGAAGAAAAATATCACTATTTTTAATATAATGGAAAGTCATTCGTGAGATGTAAATTTTATATCTATGTAATATGTGCGAGTGTTTGTTTGTCTTGAAACATTGTCGTCATTTCTCAACGGATGTTGGCACGGAAGTCCACATACATACATCACATGCGAATAACGCATGAACAACGAAAACTTGGATCCAAACCAAGGGGTGTAATCCAGGACCAAATGATATAATCTCTGAAACTTATATATCTGAAACCTTTTAAGTTGGAAACACGAAATTTATTGTAAGTGTTCTTTGTTAAAATCTAAAATATTCGTATTCGATGAATTTTCTTTATTCGGCTCCAAAGAGGTGGAAACGGAAAGGGGGGGGGATCTTTCTTCAAGGGTGTGCATATTTCCAAAATCCCTTGGTTTGCAAACATGAAATTTCACATGAGTGATCTTAATTCTAGGTTTCAGTTTTTAGTTTACTTGATCTAATTTCCTGTTTTTGAACGAAATAAAGCGTTTTTTTACGTTACATATGAAAGGCTTCCGGAGCTAAGCGACGGAAGCAGGTCTGTAACATTATTTGTAACTACCAAGTGCCATTTTTTCAAACTGGAAAAGTTTCATAGTGATCACACCATTACAATTTCTTCGTCATCCACATCAGAACAACTCGTTTGTAATCCTCGTGAAGGACGGTATTTTTGTTAGTTTAATTATATAATTATAGAATTTATGCTTTCTTAGTAACTGAAATCTAATCCATAATCATTTGAAAGAACGTAAAACAGGAAAGTACTGATAAAACTTTATGAAGACTGTAATTTTTCTATAAATATACTAAAAAGATCAGAAACATCAATTTTTAATTTCTCGTATTTTCAAGAATTTCAACTATTTTCTTTTTTTCAGGTCAGGCACAGATCTCTTAAAGCACTTGTTTGTTGCTCTTGGTTTCCAGAATCTAGACAAAAGCGAAGATGGATCATTTAGACTTCGTATAACAAAGGTATTGCTGAAGCTGAATTTTCATGTTTCTTATTTACATATCTTATTACAGTGTGTAAATATCTGGAGAAAAATTAAATTGTTACACTAGGATGAGTAATAATATGAATGGGATAAAAAGCCACAGACATTTTAAGACATAGAAGCAATATGTTAACTTTGCTCTAAATAAGATACAGTCTGCTTCATACTCCTCTCTATTCACAGAGTTACATTAACTCCGCAGTAATTCACCTCTTCAGCACATTCAAAAGGCACCATTTTTTCTGGACATTTTCATGGCATATAATTATATCACAAGTCCACTAAAGTAACAAGTCCACTAGAAATGATGGGATTATTGGCATATCTGACGATGGATTAACCTACCAAGTGATTTCCCTAAGAAGGATATTAGAGCGGATGGTCTTTGACATCAGACGAAGAACCGCAGTCACAGCCAGTGTGCCCAATAGAATAAAAACCAATCGCAGTGCATGCAACTCGACTGCAGTGTTTATCTCTTAGAACGAGCCAACAAATTCGCAAGCAAAGAACAGGTCATAACACACTTCAAGGCAGCCCAAGCAATTGGGTTTGGAAAACTACAATGCTTACCAAATGCTGTAGACATTGCCAGACAATATCTTTAGGCATCCAGAAGGCCTTAAAGATTGCCCAGTGAGAAAGCTCGATCTATTTTCTCTCGAATTTTTTTGTAATGTAATGTAACAACGCCTAATAAGAATGATGTCTTTTCAGTAGACAGTGGACGAGAACCGATATGGAATGCTATTCCCTGAGGAGTATATCCACGATCAGTATCACTCGAGATGAAACTTAATCCGTAGGTCATTAATCAGACATCCTATTAATTCCATTTGCGATATGTCATAGTAGTGTTCCCGGCAGGAAAAAAATATAATTATTTTTTTGTAGATATTGTCTATATGTGCAACAAGATTAATGCAGGTTATTAACTTCTTCGTAGTGGCAAATCATATTTTCAAAGCTTAGATGTCAAAAGCTGCAAATTATACTCTGAAATCTTACTTTAAATACCGTTGATGTTACCATTAAAGAAAGTACATTTTCAAGCCTCTAATCAGATACATAGATGGTTATTTTTTTCTTGTTTTGTATCTAAAATCAGAAATCCTTGATCCATCCAAATTTCAAATTTGGATTCTTATCTCTTGAATCAAAAGGAGCAGGGGAAATTTGAGACTTTTTTTTCATTTATAGTTTAGATGTATTAGATCGATATCAAAATTGTGGAGATATAAGGATATAGTTTTCTCAGTAGTCAAAATTATTTTAAAAAACTTCTTCTCCTTAATAAAATTATTCTCTAATAAAGAAACGCTTATAGAAAAACTGATTATTATTGTAACAATTTTAAAAGATAAATTTAAAAAAAAGAATTTCATCTATTTGCGACTTATTATAAGTTCAAATAAATTAAAAAGAAGTAGTAATTAAGAGATTCAGTATATAGTAGGATTTAAACGTATTATTTATCTACTTAGCTTGGAATTTTTTCTTCTATGTTAATATAATTGCAAATGTAAATATAATTATTTATTAATAAAGAATAAGAAGTTCAAAAAGCCTACTTCTCTATTTTTATTTCTTACAATTTATTTATCATTTTATTTTTTTTTAAAGTGGTGAAAATATAAATTAAATAAAACTTGTAATAAAATGGGTGGATCGGGTGGCTTAAATTATATGTTCTTTAATAAGTTCTATTTTTAATTAGTACACAGTTTATGTTGCCACTTAGCGTAGCTAAATTTATACAGAGTATCGGCTTGATACTTAAAGTTCTGTCTTTACACAAAGTATTATGAAAGTCAAATTTATCTCACTTATTCTTCGGTTCGGTTGACTCTTGTGAATTTTTCTTTCTTCTTGCTTGATTCGCTGATAGGTTCTTCTTTCTTCGACAACACACGAACAGAGTAGAACTACGGTGGCTTCTCACAACAGACGGGTTCTTCATTTCTTCATCGGCGACCAACGCTTCATCCCCGGCTAACGCTTCCTTTCCAACCGCTCCGTTTTCTTTCGTGTCTTCTGTCGAACTCCCCTCTTTTCCAACTTGTAGCAGTCCTTAATATCGGAGTTTGCCACCAGCCTAATTTGCATATTCTACTTCACAAATTACAAAATTTACATGATTTAAGAGATTGTAAATAAACATAATTATTTAAATAAATAAACATAAATAATTATAACAAAACCTCATTACAAAACTACTCGGAATTAAAAAAAAAAATATTTTTTGTTCCGAATAACGAAACACAATAGCAACAAATGAAATCTAAAAACCCTAATAAAATATAATAAGAAAATCTTTAATATCTTTAAAATATAACAATTTTAAAATTAATAAATAAATTTATTAATAAAATTTATAAAAATACTTCCAAGTTCCATTGAATTGAAAAAAAATATTTATTTTATGTTATTTCTTTAAATTGTTAACAGTTTTACTTAACAGTCCAAGGAAAATGTGAGGTGCAGTTTAATTAAAATATTAAATACATACATACATACATAGTTCTCTGCCAAGGGCAGGTCCTTCACTGCAAACCCAGCATTCTCCAATCTTTCCTATATTAAATACAAACACATTCTTTTTAACATTGTTTATTATAATCTCTCCTTTGTACGAATAATAATAGCAATAATAGTAATAAAATATTAATAATATGGCATAATCATAACTTACAAACCTTTAATAGAGATATTTGTATTTTATTATTATTATAAAATTATTATTTATTATTATGAAATTTTTGTTAATAATTTTAAAGTCCATTTTTTTACTACTTTTTCTCTTTCACATTTATAATTATATCTAACTGGAGTCAACTCAACTTGTAATCGTGTCAAAATACATATTGTAAATCAGAAAACCTAACTGTTCAAATGTGGGAATGCAAAACATCTATTTAGCACGATTTTAAAGAAAAAGAAAAAAAAAAGTAAATATGAAAGTTTAGCCGATATCAACATTATGGAATTGGAAGCATATTGGAAAAATTATTAATAACTGATTATTGTAGGAGTATTATATTTAGCAAATAGTTAATTACAATGATACACAATATTTTATTACTATAAATATTTCTACTTTAAATTAGTACAATAAAAGACAATAAAATTATTATTTCACATTACTTGGAGAAAAGGAAAAAATTATTCTTTCTTTGTGTTTCTTAATTATTTCTTAGTTACTTATTTTTTTTAATATCTTATTTTAATCTCGATTAATTTTTAGGTTATTGTTCATGAAAAGTTCCAGACAGAGCCATATGTTGAGCATGATATTGCTTTATTGAAGTTAAAAAGGCCGTTACTGGAACATGAAAGTGAATTCATCAACCCAATTTGCCTCCCTCCTGATAAGGAAACTGACTATCAATTAAATGATTGTTTCATGAGTGGATGGGGTAGTATAAATCCTAGTAGGTTTTGTATAGCTACAATAATAGTTTAGTGTTTTATTTATTTAGTCATTTAACTTTCTGACTAAAGGAATTTCCTTACAAATTGCTTTATAATTGCTTATATCTTGTATATATATATATATCTTGTACTAGTGATATTTTTTATTCTTTCTGGAATCATTATTTCGAAACTTATAGTGTTACCTTCTAGTGATTACTGTTTTGGTCGTAACGGATGTCAGGTCTAGTATACGAAAATTACATTTAGCTTTGATGATTAGGCTTATAACATGTTAAGACAAACGAGTCGGAAGAGAAGCGGGCTCAACTATTTTGGAATACTTCATAAATGAACTTTTTTGTCAATTATAAAAAAAATGCAAGAAATAATTCATCCAGCAGTCAATAAAAGAGCTTTAAATCACATCAAAGTTGAAAATTATGAGTTCTTTTTCGGAGGATTACCGATGAACACGCCTGTAGCCTTGACAAAGTAGCAGCTTGTCAGGAAAAATAATTATGCTGCAGGAAAACTAAGAGGAGATTTAACTAAGAATCATAAAGTTAACAAGAATATATCTCTCTTTTTAACTCAGAAGAAAGATGTTCCAGTGGAAAAAGATTGTGATAAAGCAAAGTATGTTATCTTGAACGTATTATTTCTTTAGAAAGAGGTTTGGGAATTGATTATTGTGATGCGCTTCATAATGGGAAAGTTAGATTAGATTTTTCCAACGGAAGATACTAGGCAACTTTTAAATAAAGAAACTTGTTCAGATCAGACAGATTTATATTAATATTAAAGTAGTTATTAAATTTACCCCACAGAATTGCTCTGACTCAAAGTTCATATTATTATTTTAAAACCGCAGATTGAAGAAATTTAAAAAACTTTTGGAAGATAATGTTTTTTTTATGTTAAAGATCTTTTAAACCGGTAATCACTGACATTGTAAATATTTTTAACTCCGATAACTTACTGGATACCTCAAGAAGTATCCAATCTAGCTGTGCTTCCATGGTGGACTTCTGATCTTATTAATTAACGGAGAGAGGATAATAGATTACATAGACCGTATCAAAAGCAAAGAAATCTTCAGTTTCGATTCCTTTTTGAAATAGAATATCGATTAAGAAAAAGACAGTCTATCACAGAAATGAATAGAGCAAAATCAACTCATGGAAATGTTTTTGTAAAAATGAGGTTAGTTCTAATCCTTGGAAAGCAATTTATAAAATTACATCTAGAGTACTTTGACGACCTCTTCCATTTTGTAAAGCAGGACTTCCGAATCTATATAGAATGTACTAGAAGATATAGTAAATATGTCCAAAGGATAATAATTTATAACTAATAAGGTATCAGGACACTTGATATTCATTTAAAATCGGAAATGCTTTGTTGACATATCTAAAATGAAAATTAAATGTAATACCTTTCACAAAATCAAGTAATGTTATACCTACTCAAATCTCTATAGAACATGGAAGTATAACAGCATATCTCGCACTTATATAATGAAAGTATTACTGCTATTACTTCTTATAACTCTGCAATGATAAATACAGTACAGCACAGTATTTAAGATTGCGAAAGTTTTGAAAATTGAAGATGTACACTACAACCAGAACTTCTAAGACTTAGAATAAACTGGCCTTTTAGTATAAGGACAACAGGTTTCCAGTAAAACAAATTGGCCTACATAAAAAAGGCCAGTTACTGTTAATTATTTTGTAAGACATTCTATATCTACAAATTATATTGTTTGTTAGTTTTATTTGTACAGTGTTTTTCTCTTCGGAGTGGTACAGTTATTAAATTTATTTCCTTCGTTTCTTAACTTACTGATTAATGTTAAATTCAGCCTCAAGAATATATCTTCCAAACTAGCGTTAAACATAATAAAAGGCTATAGAACTATTTGAAATCTTAAAACTAAATGAATAATTTCGGATTTTTTGAATGAATACCATCCTTTACTATGTACAATATTGGAACAAAATACAATCTGATCTTAAAATTTTTAATTACGATTTAATTACGAAGTTTTATACGATTTACTTCTTATCTGATTTATCTAAGTTAAAACCCAAAACTATAAGTCATTTTATAAAATGTCTTCCAGATCATTAGTTTTGAAATGAATATCTATTGATTAAGCTGTTTGAAACATGCTCGTCGAAAGAAAACATTTTTCACAAGAAAAATATGTAAATAGTGTACATGATGACAGAATAGCTCCATGAACTTTACAAAAGTTCGATTTTTAGATGAATAGCGTTCTATAATATATAGAATACAGGATCATAACAATCAATATACTTCTGAAAAGTAATAATATTTTTTTCGATTATCGTCAGTTAAAAGAAGATAGTATAAATTCATTTATAATTGAGAGAAAACAAATACCCATGAGAATACAAATGTTTTCAATTACAAGAGAATTGTATATAATAACACAAAACTTTCAAAGTGAACAAAAGTTATTCTTCTAAATTTCACCAATTCAAAGTTCTTACTGATTCAAAAGAAAAAAAAAGAGAAAAATTCAAGTAGATGATTCATAGAGACAATAAAAAAGTTTCCTCTCGATTATGTTCAAATTTTATCTATTAAATTTATTGAGAGTTGTCCAATATATATTCCGTATTTCCAATCTTATTTGAACAAATGGATTTCAGATAGTTATCAAAATACATATATAATTCCTTTTTATATAATTTATTTAGCTGGAGACAAAACACCGATTCTACAAGAGGCACAGCTGAAAATTACTGACCAACAACAATGTACAGATTTCTATGCTTCGCATTTAACAAGACGAATCACTGAAAACTACTTTTGTGCTGAAGGAGATGGGACAGGACACTGTGGTGTAAGTTTAAAGATACTTAAATTCTAAGAATTAAAAAAAAAAAGAATTTTATAACTAATTTTGAGTAATTATGTTGTCAGTAATTATTAAATAATCATATATATGTAACCAAAATAGAATGTCGAAATCGGATAGAAATTCATTATTAATTACGCCAAAGTTTTGAAAACTATAGTCATCTACTGATAACCATCGATATACATAAATTAACAGAAAGTTTGACTGCCTCTCAGTTAGCTACATATTCATACTTTAAACTTCTAAAAAGCAAATTTTCCAGAAATAAAAAAAAATTTAAATATTCATTATTCATATTTATCCTCACAAACCCACATTAGGCCCCTAACCATATCCTTCATTTTTCAAGGAAATGTGAAAAAAATAAGTAAATATATACTTTACAATCAACAAGTTAAGTTCAGCAAATAAAAAAAAAAAACCTTCTCAAACATGGAAATGGCAAATTTTAATGAAACCTAATTGAAGTAATATATAGGTTGACTTAATTAAATTACCAATATCTTAGAATTGAAACGGATGAGGTGGAAAACAAAAATAAAGCAAAACACTACGACTGTTCCCTTCTGTTAACTTAATCCCTCCGCACTTCTGTAACGTTTGTCTTCGTGAAAATGTTGCTTCTTACAAAAGATTTTAACTGATACATTTTTAAAGTTATATGCCAAATTAATTAAGGAATTATTTCATGAAGTAATTCCTAATATTTTTCAAAACTTACATAATATTTCGTCATGATAAATTCCGTTTACTTCTGAAGTTTGAATTTTTTTTCAGCTCTTCCGTATCGATTCCACTCTAATATTTTGGTAATTTTATTTATCGAGGCACTTTTCATTTAACACTTTTCATTTAACGACCGAGTTTCGTTCCAACGACTAGATCGTTAAGTGAATTGATCGATAAGGAGGAGCTTAATCTTTTTTATTTATTCTGAATACAAAAAGGTGTAAATGAAACCAAACTTGTTAACTTTGTTTTAATATGCATCTTTTTTATGTTCTGTAATATATAAATCAGCAAAAGTTATAAAAAGATTTACTAAAAAAATGAAAGTTCATTCTTAAAAAAAAAATCAAAATGGTACTAGTAGTTTTATTTTAAAACCTACACTTTAAAATATATATTCTATATTTTTAATGCAATTCTAATCATTGGTTATTTTATGTAATTAGGGTGATCCTGGAACTCCCTTTGTTTGCAAGATTGGTGACAAATGGCATTTAGTTGGATTGACTTCCGGAGGAGGGCGCCCTTGTGCCGAACCAGAATATCCCAGCATATTTGTACGAATACAAAATTATGCTGATTGGATTAGAGAAACAATCCGCTTAAATGGTTAAGTAATAATCAGACTGAATTGCATTGATTACTTTACAGGGTGATTCAAAATTCCCAGTACAAAGTTTAAAGATAGATTAGGAATACAAATACAAACGTATTCAAACAAACCTGTGGAAGGTATGTTTGCAACGCCACCTTGAATGTGCTTGAGAGAGTTGTTTGGCAGCATATTAGTTGGACAGAGTGAGACATCGTCATTTGAGACTTTGACTTTCTACAGCCGATTATAGTCATGCCTGTTTCCGTCGAGTGATTCAGTTTCATATAATCTCTGGTGCAAACGTTTGATGATTGGACACATGTGCTGGGGAGCCGTTGACGATACAATCGTACAGCGGCTCGTGCGTTTCCATTCGCTGCCTCATAGGATAGATGAATATCTGCCATCTCAGCATTAATGAAGTGATACAACCTACACGTAAGAAGTCAACGTTTCACATGACGTTGGCTCACATTGCCCAACTAATGTGCTGCCAAACAGCGCCCTCTAGCACATTAGGGTAGCGCTTGCGGAAATTCGTTCCACTATAAATAATGTTTGTTTTTATATTCCTGACTTATCTTTAAAGTTTGTATGGGCAATTTAGAATCATCCCATATGCATTTAAAGTACAGGGTTTAATTCTAAACATTAAGGGCGGAGAGCACCAATCTATCCTTAACTTTCAGGGTTGTCAAAGCTCCACTCAACCAACATTCATTAGAGTTTAACAGTCTTTAAATCGCTGAGGAGTCGTCAAATTTTAACAGGTTGATTTTCAATCCGTAAAATCATTCGTCAGCCCCCGCGCCATTCAACAGTTCATGATGGCCGGCGTTGACTTTGATTGAAACCGACTCCTATTATTTTTGACGAGGTATTTTTTTCCTAAATGTTCCAAAAATAATATTAAATACGATTAATTCCAGTGAAGGTTCTTACCTTGACATTTCGTGTCTTCAAGAAAAAAATTCTGTCCACATGGTTTTTTTTTTTCTTCTATATGGAGGCTGTCATTTTGAAACGTACTGCACTTCCGAACAGACATCCGGAAATGACGTTAAATGTTATTAACCAATCACAGCCAATTTTAGAAATACGATACACTATCAAGTACAGTGAAGTTTTGTCAAAATATGTTTGGTGCACACCAAGTTTTATTTAAAGACCAATTAAACTTAACGGCTCATCGGGTTGATGATTGGGAGATTTGACAACCCTCAAAGTTAACGAAAGCTTGGTGCACTCCGCTCTAAATCACAAAATCTAGATTTTGGAAGTACACGCAAAATTTACAAATAAAAGAATAGACAGTTTTAGAACTGTTCTACAATCTATAAAATATCCGGAATTATTATTTAGCTCTTTTTTGTAAATCTATAAAAATAATTCGTATCTCCTTAAAACTGAAATTGAGAAAAAGAGCAATTTGAATGATCATTATTTAATGTCTGATCAAGAAGAAATTTTATAAAAAAAAAAAAAAAAAAAAAACTTATATAGTTGGAAACTGCAGTTAAGATCTCTTGATTTTTTTAACTTTTTTTACAAGATTGATTATGAAAAATTACAAAATATATTACTAAAATTCATGTCATTCGGCATTTGATATTTTTTTTATTTTTATTAGATATCGTGAGTACACAAACGCATTCGGAGAAACTTTGATATGTGAAAATCTATAAAATCGAATAATGAAAACAACATTCACAAAAGGGAAAAAAAACAAACACTTGAAATTAATGATATCAATTAAAGTAAAACGAAATTGTAGGGAGATATAAGAACATCAATGTTATTATTCAAGACAAAACTAAATACTGTAAAACTGTAAATCTTTTAAAACATCAAGGAGCAAATTTTATTATTTAACTATCAGTGAAAACTCAAATTCTTTGAGAAGTATAAGGCTTAAACTTGACTTTTTGTTCAAAACCGATATTTCTCATTGTAAGATATATCATTATTGATCCTTATTATTTTCTATAAATTTCAGGTCTCAAAAAAGCTTGTGACCTACAATGTTAATGTCAATTAATGTCAAAATATAAAATAATGTTTGTCACTCTTCATTTTAATAAAGAAAACCTTATAATATCATTTCCGTATATGGCAATTAAACTACTCAATTTTAGAATCAGCGCTGATGTATTTTCTCTACATACCAAGATAACAGATATTTACATCTCTTCATACCACAGTATAAAAGGACAATATTTCAAAAACCAAAGTTCGAAGTTTCTGAGTATTATAAGATTTTTTTAAATCTTTGTAACCTATATTTCTGACTACTAAATTTCAGTGACTACTTAAAATTGGTAATTAAATTTTAAAAATCTGTAAAAGCAAGGTTTTTTATTGTAACTTCGAAAAATAGTACGATATTTCTGACCTTTAAAATTTTCCATTTTTTAGGCTGTGGAACTAGTACAGTGGAGCGACCAATTAAAGAAAACGCTGCAAAGGAATATAGGATCAGAGGAGGAACAGATGCAAAATCAGGAGCCTGGCCTTGGGCAGTAGCAATTCAAGCTAAGGTATCTGGAGAAATAAAAACTGTTTGTGGAGGCACTCTTATCAAAACTGACTGGATTGTGACTGCTGCTCACTGTTTCAATGACCTTGAATGGTAAGGCAGTAAATCAATTCTCGTAGAAAGAAAATATATTTATTATAAGAGATGCAGAAATAAACTTTTAATAAAATTTCAAAAATCAAAATTAGAAAATAGAAAACATATAAAAAACTCTTTTGAAATAAGTTGGGTGAAGAAGTTGCGTTCAGATACATTTGAGGACTCTGTTTATATGATGCAATATAAGTACACTGGTTGAAGAAAAAAATAGGAAACTATACTTATCTGTTGAAATGAGTTAGAAATCCACGAAACGTAGCTGTATGGCGGAGAAGAGAAGTACAAATGATTAATACTGTCAGCAAAATGAGCTGCTTGGAAGGTGTTCCTCAATTTGTGTTCGGATTATGAGGATTGAGTTTGAAATAGGAGATGGGTTGAAATGGCTTTGTGATAGCAATTACCATAAACGCTTACACGGAAGGCTTTCAGAAAAAGATTAAAAATTAATGGAAATTAATACTAATTATATGTGTGCCCAGATTTACTTTGCAGAGCAATTCCAGACGTGCTCTGGTAAGAACGAGGGGCACGTTATGTCTCCCTAATGTATGTAAAAGAAGATTTATGATGGAGTTATAGTAATAGTTACGGTGGCATTTTGTTACATGGACCTGTATGTACTTCCAAAATTTTTGGATTATCCATATAAATTGAAGTAAATTAAAAAGAATATAAAGATGAATATTTTAACTTGGCAGAAATTATGCGTTAAATTTAGGATTTAAAGATGTTCAAATACAGTTATCAAGGCGGCAGAGTATGCGATTCCAAACAGAAAAGCATGAATGAAAGCATCTATGTAAGGATGATATCCTAGATCTCGTTATTAGTCCTTACAGTGGTGAATAGATAGAACACTTCTTTTACAAGACGTTAATGCACGTCCACAGTGAATTAAGTAGTAAATCAATGTTTTCAGAATGAGACCATTGTATATGTCGATAGGTCAGCTAGGTTTCACGAAGGTCTCATCCTTGGGAAGCTTTCGGCAGATGTGTTGCTTCCCTCCAGCTGGCTACCAAGACATACAAAGGCTTAAACATTTCTAAAAGAACAATGTCACTGATACTTAATTTTGCAGTATGTAACAATGTCGTTAGTACTTTACTGGGCTCCATCAAACACCATCATCAACAGACTAAAACATCACCATAAGACATGATCTACATTTAGGAGTTACCACACTAATATACATGTATTTTGACTTTTTAATGTGGACATATCTGTTTTATCTCGTTTTGTATCTTTTCAATGATAAGGGAAATCATTGATGATTAAACAAATATTAACTATTGCATAGTAAGCTACAGATTTTATCCAATCTTCATACAAATTAAAAATGTATTTTTTTAAAGAACTGGAATTTCACCTAGTATTATATAAAAATCTCCATGACTACACATTAACTTTCAACAATCCTTTACTCGTGATATTTCGCAAATTTTATTCAAATTTGCTTCTTCGGACGTTTAAAAAACTCCTTCTCTAATATACAGAATACATAACAATAGTATGGTTTACAAAGGTATAATATATGCATAAAGCCAAGTGTAATACATCCAAAATGTTACAATATTATTAACATACAATAGGAAAAACAATGGGAAAGTCTACCTCATTATTATGGTTAAGTATTAAATATTATTATGGAATTTTGGTTTACACAGAATACACAACAATATGTAAAAAGCCATCTAAAATGTTACAAAATAATAGCTTCTTTATTACTTAGATACAATAATATTTTAAAGGAATTTTTCAGTGTTTCTAATGCTTTTTTAAACGTCCGAAGAAGCAAATTTGAATAAAATTTGCGAAATATCACGAGTAAAGGATTTTTGAAAGTAGTCATGGAGATTTTTATCTAAAAATATATTTTATTAGTTATCACGAGTTGTCTGCTTTTCTTTCATTAATGATTAATGATAGAAATGAATACATAGAGGAAACTTCTAGACTAGTAGAGGAGGCTCAGACTGGAGCACATTTTGATAAGAAACCAACGTCCGGAAATCCACAAAAATTATAAGCTACAGCTATTCTACCGTTATTTGCATTAATTTGAAGATTCGGTTTTTAACATGCATGGCAGGACATTGTTGTCTGAAGTCACGTCATCACATCACAACAAGCAACGATCATATCAAGACATGTTATGATATGTCATGCTGTTTCATATATCATATTTCATGTGTCATATTTCATTCTTAGTTGACATTTAACTGCAGTGCTAATGTAAATGAATAATGGATTCAGTATTTACTTCTGTTGGATTATGCTGAGATTATGTTAATTTATGGCGAAACTCCGCTAATGTCTGTCTGCTTACTAATTCTACGAAAAGCATTCACCAAATTTTTGAGCTCGAGCTCACTTCAAATACCTACGTAACACAAAATTGCAAAGTGTTTCTCTATATTGAAGAGAATCTAGAATGATTACCCGAGCCACTCCACAAGCCGTGATAGGAAAATGTGCTGCACTGATCAAACTCACATCAGGGCTTGTAGCAGAAAAATACTATATTTTTAGAAATGGATTTCCACTTCAAAAGTGATTCATTCTGATCCCTTCTTATAAGGCCTACATGTATCCATTTACAATCGACTCTATATATAACAAAGACAGCAGAAAGCGTAATAGACAAATATTCATTAAAAACTTTTTTTTTTGCTCATGAGACATTTTATTATGTCAATTTACTAAGTTGCTTTTTTAAATTATTTTATTAAATTAAAATAATTGTAGTTTAACAGTTCTCAATATTTTTTAGGATTATAAACTTATATCAAGATTTATTCTTTCTTATTGGCTACACAAATCTTCTTAAACCAGAGGAAGGATCAATTAAACTTCGTATGGAAAAGGTATGAATAAATTCCATTACTTTCTTCTACATTCTGGAACGTGATATCTGCTAGAAATCCGAAACTTCAATTTTTATTCCTCTACATTAAGATGTCCTCATATTAATAGTAGTGATCACTTCTACAATATATATATAACAAGTGAAAATAATTTAGTACTAAAGCAACTTTTGTGTGTCTGTGTGTATGTGTGTGTGTGGATGTGTGTTTTTTTAAGGACGGGGGAAATGCATTTACGCATAGCAAGGAATTGGTAATGTGAGACTCAGTCATAAAAGAGAACTACTCACTAAAACCCTACGTACGACTTCCAAAACTCCCTACACGGAACCACCTTCAGCTACTACATCGCGTAGGGCAGAATGACTAAAAGTCCGACTCAGATATCATTTCGCAACTGATCAAGTCTGATTTTCTCAGCCATACGAAGTTTCCGTATAACAGTGGCAGCATAGTCAGCCACTGCCGTCCAATTAGCCTGGGAGATAGTCATCAAGCCAACGATGTTCTCTGGAGTCACACGCTGTCGAAGGGATTTCTTCAGCTCATTTCTATCTTCATGGAAGCGTGGGCAGACAAAGAAGACATGCTCCACATCCTCGTCCAAGAACTGGCAAGTCGGACATTACGCACTGTCGACAATTCCGAAGCACCTCTGGTACGCTAGAAAACAACCATGGCCACTTAATAGCTGAGTCAGAAAGGGATCCACCTCACCATGCTTTCTTTCCATCCACGTTGCAATAATAGGTATAAGATTATGAGTCCATCTTCCAGTGGTCGATGAATCCCATCGTCTCTGTCATCTGTCCGTTGTCTTGCTTTTCACGGCCCTCCTGATCTTGGGTCGGTGAGCGTCATGACGTTCCCGAATACCACTGCATATCGCGCTTCTCTCACTTGCTAAGAGATCGATAGGCGGCATCCCTGCTATGACGCACACGGCATCATATGAAACTGTTCGAAATGCACAAGCGACCCGTAGAGCGCATTTCCGGTGAACCGAAGTCATTTGACATACATATGATTTAGTCTCCATGGCCCGGAACCAGATCGGAGCCGCTTAGAGCATGGTAGAGATAGCCACACTGGACAGGAGTCTTCGTCGGCTCTGCCGAGGTCCTCCGATGTTCGGCATGATCCTAGCCAAGGCGTTGACCACTCGTGCAGACTTTTCATTCACGATTCGAAGATATTCATCGAACCGAAGCCTTGCATCAATCTGAACACCCAGATACCTGAGAGAAGGCTGCGACAGAATGTCATGATCACCCACAGTGAGGGCAACGATCTCCCTTGCTTTCCTGCTGGTCACAAGAACCGCCTCTGTCTTGTTATCTGCTAGTTGTAATCCAACCGTTGAGAGCCACTGACGGATCCTGGCAACAGCCACATTCGATGTTAGGGTGACAACTTCCAGGTGTTTATCGATTACAACCAATGCAACAGCGTCAGCGAACCCCACTACAGTCACTCCCTCGGGCATTGGCAGCTTGAGTATTGCGTCATACATGATATTCCAAAGCAAAGGACCAAGTACTGATCCCTGTGGAACACCGCCAGTGATGTTGTAAGTCTTCATTCCGACTTCGGTATTATACATCAGGATACGATCAGTGAAGTAACTCGCAATTATTTTCCTGATGTACGCTGGAGCCTTCATTGAACTCAAAGTGTTCAAGATGCAGTTCCAGTTTGCCGAATTGAACGCATTCTTCACATCCAACGTTATTATACCACAATACTGTTTTACTCCTCCCTTCCAGCGTTTGCCCTCAATGGCCTCTATAGCGAAATCAAATCAACCCTTACAGCGTCTATTGTAGATCTTGATTTCCTGAAACCTACTGATTTTCAGAGAGACCATGCGCTCCTTCACTGAATGCCTCCTGTCGATTGTAAATAATCATCTCCAATACCTTACCTGCTGTATCCAACAGGCAAATTGGCCGTTAGGACGATGGATCATTAGGTGGCTTGTTACCTTTAGGCAAAAGTACCAGCCTTTGCTGCTTCCACAGATTTGGAAACACACCCTCTCGTAAACAAGCATGGTAGACATCTAGAAAGATCTCAGGTCTACACCGGAGGGCGGTTTTAAGAGCAATATTTGGAACGCTGTCTGGGCCAGGGGCTTTTCAGTCACCAATCTATCCGCAGGCCTTTATCAACTCATATTTGAGATAGATGACACATCTTCACATTCTTGGGGTGGAACTTCCAAAACTATCCCCGGTTGTTGTGGAAAAAGAGTAGACACAATCCTGCGCAGCAAATCAGGGCAGGTCGGAGGTGATAAGGAGCTACTTTTTATTTTAGCCATAACCGTCTTGTATGGTCTACCCCATGGGTCACTATTAACCTCACTACAAAGTTCCTTCCAAGGACTCTGTTTACTGACTTTAATGGCCTTCTTGAGAGCACGGCTGGTTTCTATGTGCTGTTGTTTCAACTCGTCATAGTTTTCTCGTCCATGGGCTCGTTGTGCTAGTCTTCTTGTGCGGTGACATTTCTTCCGAAGCTCCGCTATCTCAGCATTCCACCAATACACTGGATGGTGACGATTTCCTCTGCCACGTCTTGTCATCGATGCCTCACAATCATCAGCGACAAGTCGCATAAGCCGTGACGCCTTGCTATCAGCAGATCCCGAAAGCACCAAGTCCTCCTCCATCATTGCAATGAAGGATTCACGATCAAAGGACCTAATGTTTCATCCTCTTGGAAGTGTGGGTCCCAACCTTGACACACCAGAAGTGGAGATCTCGAAAATTACGGCTTGATGGTCGCTGTGAGTATAGTGACTACACACTTCCCACGACGTAACACGAGAGGCCAAACAATCACTTGTAAATGTCACGTCGATAATGGAACTATTACCATTTCTAATGAACGTTGGTATTGAGCCGGTATTAAGGAGAACAACATTCAGCGAGGCGAAGACATCCAAAAGTATCTCACCTCTTCTGTTGCTTACTCGACTTCCCCAGTCAATAGCCCACGCATTAAAATCA
>JAFIDM010003189.1:31242681-31287723 GCA_023159025.1 Thereuonema tuberculata | reverse complement strand
TAATTACAAATGTTATTTGTGATTTAAATACATTTGTTTAAAATTTCCTCATGGGATTTCCGGTTATCAAGGTATAGGCAAAAAACCTATTTCATCTGGCGGCCATTTTGATTTTTCATTAAGGACAGCATTTGTGGCTAAAGGGTTGCAATTACGAGAAAAGTGGTAAGAACAAATTTTGTAGAGAATGTTATGACAAACAAATTTGGTCCTATGAACGTTTGTCGTAGGACCAACGATTCTAGTGATAGAGGTACAAATACATTTCGTGTCGCGGCCATTTTGTTTTTTGCCGCTACGACGCACCTGCACGATTTTTGAAATGGCCATCATCCAAAACCTCATTCTAAACACTATAATGAAGAGAATGAGACCATCCCCACACTTGTATCATCAACTAACCCACGGAAGCCAATTTTTGTACATTTGACCACAGACTATTAAGTGATGTGAATTCATTGTGCTTTGTAAATGTATATATATATATAAATTTTTATAGCATAAATCTATGAAAATATATCTCAGTTTAGTTTGTCAATTTTGTGGAATATGTACCTTTTTCAACTCACTCATTCAATTAATTTGTAAATTTTATTAATTAAAATGTTACATTTTAAAGAAAATTAACATATTTTCAGCTTTTAATGCATGCAGAGTTTTCAAGGAAGCCAAAAATGATGCACGATATTGCCTTAGTGAAGTTGAAACAGCCTGTGGACTACACTGTTAACAAGTTCATCAACACAGCCTGTCTTCCTGAACTAACTGTAATTTACAGAAATTATGAATGTGTGACAGTTGGATGGGGACGGTTAGATATAAGTAAGCTGAAGGCTTTTTCATACTTTTTCATATTTAGATATAAATGTGAAATCAAATTTGATATACTAACTTTTTAATGAATTAATCCTTCATCAGCTAAGCGGAATTTTAGCATGGATTTACTGTTCTCCCCTTTTATTCTTGATTTGTTTTTGAGATTTTTTAAATGAGAGGTCGTTACCTTGTTTGTTGTCCGTTTTGTATATTGTCCTTCTTCACTGAGCTAGGTATCCAGGACAAATCGGACTGATAAGAGTGTAGTAACTCGAAACGGTACGCCTCCGATTCCAAGTACAAAA
Source organism: Thereuonema tuberculata (assembly GCA_023159025.1). Classification (NCBI taxonomy): domain Eukaryota; kingdom Metazoa; phylum Arthropoda; class Chilopoda; order Scutigeromorpha; family Scutigeridae; genus Thereuonema; species Thereuonema tuberculata. The sequence continues at coordinate 31,286,602 of JAFIDM010003189.1, read as the reverse complement.
ACCCAAATTAACTCAGTGAATTTTTGTTTAGGTATGTGCATTTCTGTTACGTCGTAGATATAAATGTGGTTTTAATGTTCAATTTTTAATGTTATAAAATGCGTTCTAATCTATGCAGATGGAAAACAGCCTTCAATTCTGCAAGAAGTTCAAGCTCCCATCTACGACATGGACTCTTGTATTAGGTATGCTATATTTACAGAACGAAATCCTCGTCGGGACTACTTATGTAGTGGCCTGGGAAGAAAAGGTGCTTGCAGAGTAAGTACTAGCCTTCGTTAAATTATTAAGAGCATATTTAAACTGTAGCAGTTTTGAATATTTTCAGAATACTTTTATCCGATTCAATATATTTAATCATTACAACCTCAAAACTGCAACTATACAGTTTACTAATCGATTTCATTACAATCGATATTTCACAATTATGGCAACGGAATAATTTACAGTTCTGCAAGTTATTGTTTGAATCAAAATTATTTAGAGAAGGATATTTTATCGTAGGTTATCAGGAAAAGTTATATTTTGAAATGCAATTCAAAACTACTCTAAGATTTATTTCCTGGATAAATGGCAAGATGTATAGGGAACTAGATAATTCATGTTACTCATTTATAAGCAACAATTTGATGCATTCAATCATTCAGTATTGTTGAAAAAAGACGAAGCCAGGTAGCACACGGTCTCAGATCAACGTAGAACAGATCAGAACGTAAGCTCAGTTTAGGAAATTTCCTACACACTACACCCGATCCGGTCACAACAGCATGCCAGTCAAGCCCAGTGAAATATAATTTACATTTAATGTTAATGGTTTTATTCCGTTCAGTCACTTGTAAAATACTTAATGACTCAATAAAAATGCTTTTAATTACCAGTTTCATTAAAATTTGTTGATATTTCCTGTCAGATAGTTTCCTTTAATGAAATACAAAGACATTGCGAAATAAATTCACTTCGAAACGTACGAAAAAACGTATGACAATGCATGAAAGTTACGATAATTTTTTGCAGTGACGGGACAATGTATGTATGTATGTCTAAGTATGTTAGAAATATGGGTGATTCCACCAAAAGAGAGAAATTTGGCTAACACAAAAAATTTTATAATCTTTTTTTCCTTTACAGCAAACCTAGCAACTGTTTCGTTATAATTATATACTCGCATGCAACTAAATCGACTCACTCCTTCAGAGCGCACAAAAAGGATTATCTGGTTTTCAAAAAACATTTTTTTTTGAAAGCCTAATCTTTTTACTTTACAATGACACCATTATCATTAAAATCTGTACATTATTTTGTTTTATAATGCATTTTAATGAAAACGCAAGCAAAATGCATGCTTAGGAAAAAAAATTGTAGATACTTAAAATTAAATTACAACAAAAAATTCAAGCAAAACAAGAAAACTTTTATTAATCAATACTTGGTATTGCCTCCCCTTGCCTATACGACGGCTTGCATGCGGTTCCTCATATACCTTATTAAGGTTTCGACAAAGTCTTGGAGGATCCCATTCCACTCCTCCTCCAGCGCAATCTTAAGCTCGTTCATATTAGACGGTGCCGACCCTCCGTTTGAGCTCGTCCCAAAAATGCTCAGTCGGATTCCTGTCGGGACTGAGGGCTGGCCACTCCATCGTCTCGAGACCAACGTCCTCCATGAATTGCCGAGTGGTACGTGCTGAATGACACCAGGTATTCTCATGCACCAACAAGAAGTCTTCCCCGATATATCCTGTAAAGGGCACAACATGATCCAGGAGAATATCCTCGATATATCGTCGAGCAGTCAGACCCCCCTCCGGCCTCCACCAGATATGAAAATAAGATCTGTTTTTCCCTCAAGGGATATGCCAGCCCACATCATGTAGTAACCGCAACCGTACGAGACTGTTTCAGCAAAACAGCACTGTGAAAATTGCTCTCCTGGACGCCGGTAGACCCGGCCTCTCCTATCATTACCATGGAGACACATTCTGCTCTCAACAGTGAATAGGACGGACCGCTATTGCTCGATGCCCCAATTGACATGTTCCCGAGCAAATTCGAGTCGTGCTGTGCGGTGACTTACGGTCAATTTTGGGCCTCTAGTGGGCCGTCTTGGAGTGAAATTGGCTTCCTTCAAGTGTCTTCTGATTGTCCTTTGACTAACAGCTACTCCACGAACTTGTCTCAACTCTTGTTGCAGATCGACGCCCGTGAGATGGCGATTTCACAGTGAAGTTGAAACGAAAAAGCGATCGTCCCTCTCTGATGTGCGTCGGCGCCGTCCAGTATGTGGTCTTCTAGTGAAGGTACCAGTTTCCTGAAACCTTCTGAATACTCTTGAGACAGCAGATTGGCTCAAGTTTAGTTGACGAGCGACTTCTCGTTGACTGTGGCCTGCTTGCAACAGGGTAACAACTTGTGTGGCGTCTTCTGGCGTAGTATCCATGGGTTTGTGAAAACAATGAATTAAACTTGCAGAGATGTGTACAGATGAACGTCTGATAAGCGACTGATAAGAAATATCGGTCCACTGGAATTTTATAGGGTAGTGCGGCGCGCAACTCATGGTTTCCGTTCACACAGCATTTTGCTAAGCTTACGTTCAGATCACATTTATTTGGAAAATATTGTACAGATTTTAATGATTATGGTGTCATTGTAAAGTAAAAACATTAGGCTTTCCAAAAAAATATTTTTTTAAAATCGTTTAAGCCATTTAAAAAACATATGCCTTTTTGTGCGCTCTGAAGGAGTGAGTCGATTTAGTTGCACGGGAGTATATTTGTTCCATCTAGTACACCTGTTGGCCGAGCTTATTCTATTTCTTATTTTAAATAAAATATATTTAATTTTCACAAAGTTGCCATTTTTTGTCATTCCTGTTAACGAGACCAAATGTTGGGTAATTTTAATGAACACGCAAGACGAGCAAAAAACAAATGGTTTTATTTGACGTGTAACAAGGTTACATCAGGTTCCAATAACAAAACAGAAGTGTAAAAAAGAGATTAGAGTAATTTATTTTACAAAATACTTCCATTATTGAGGTCGTATTTAAAAGTTAGAAACAAAAGTTTCCCTAAAACAGGCTAATCAATATTGAAAGGTATATTATTAATGATACAAAATACATCTTCTTTTTATCTTCGCAATATTTCGCAATTTATTGTCTTTTAACTGCTTCATCAGGCTTAAATATATGGGAAAACTCTTCGTAAGATACAGTAACGAATCTTGTAATAATATATACAGTTAACATCATTTCAAACATTTTAAACTTCTAGATTATTATAGTATTGTAAACAACATTTCAATCTTCCATATTATTACAATAATGAGTTTGGTAATAATATTAATCACAAAAACTTTCGAAGAGTTTTTCCATATATTTAAGCCTGATGAAGCAGTTAAAAGACAATAAACTGCGAAATATTGCGAAGATAAAAAGAAGATGTATTTTGTATCATTAATAATAATCAATTGCATATTGAGTTTGAATATTAGAGAATTGAAAGGTATAAAAAAAAATTCTACATATCAAGTAGTTATTATAGTTGGCAACAATGCTGCTTGTTAAATGTTGCATTCAATAAACAATTAAAAATAATGAATTAAACACGCTGTAACAGCAATGACTCTGGTGTAATAGCAATCACTGTAACAGTAATGACTAGATTAAAAGTATATCAAATCCTGCTCTTTAGCCTAGTTTCGCAATGATAAGGTTCCACAACTTGGGATCCACCTCAACATGTCTACTACTGTCAGCATTTCTGCTAGTAATTTTCTTTGGCTCAGGAATTAAACTAATAACTTTATTGTACCCATATCACACTATGTCATGTCTGGAAGGCCAAAAGAATCTGTTATTTATGCATGACTTTAATCTCTACGTCCGTTTCATCAAATGACTGTATAATGCCTGGATGTGGTTCATCATCAAAAACTTTCCAACTTTCCAACGCACCACTTTCCAACTAATCCAAATGCCCCGTTTCTACAGGTATGATATCGATTACATCGTCGATCAATACGTCATCAATACGGTCTCATTCGTAGCGAAAGTGAACTTCTTTGTTGCAAAGTAATCACAGCAGTAATTTTCCTCGTAACAGCAAAACAACTTACATCTCTATAATTTATTCAAATTCTGTGTCTGCTGTAATTTGGTGAATCTGCATCGTGCCTGGTACAGTAGGCAGGCCAGTTGGTAGAGCTCTTGTTGCAAATTCAAGAACATCTTTTGATACGTAAAATAGTTCTACTGTTGTTCGGGATACTTTTAGGCTTTCAAAGAATACTAACAGATGTGAAATAGACATTTCATGTGCCACAACGGACTCTGCTATACGCTTCAAAGCTCCCCCGACTCCATCTGCGGCACCTTTACCGTAGCCAGTTTCATAGAAGTTCCATGCGGCGAGCATGAAACCCTGCTGGAATACTTTTGTGGAAAATAAGAAAAAAATGCCTTTTTGGCATTATTGCGTTGTTGGATCGTCACTAAAAACATGTACAGTGCTAACCATGGGTCATTGTTTTTTTGCGTGTGAAAGCACTGGCTCTAAGTAAGCCCAAATGGCAGGAGGGTCGTGCTGCGTAGCATCCGAAACTGTACAAAATGTAAACGGCTTTTCTTGGCAAACGTAGAGAACACCTGTGTGCAACATAACCTGTTTATGGGAACCTCCTCAAACTCTGTCTTACTTTACGATGCTCAGAAAACTGATGTCGTATATTTTCGTGAGCTTGGTAAGATTATTTTGAAATTGTTCTAATAAATTCTCTTTTTTAACCATAGTACTTTTCTTTTACTGTAATGTCGAATGATATGGTTTCTTTTTCCCCCTATGGGATAGTTTTACCCTATGGGATACTTTCACATTTGGTCACCCATCTCCACCCAAATTCCTCATCATTGCCATCTGTATAATTGGTTATTAGTTTGTTGTCTTTACATTCATCACAATCCTCATAACTATTGGGTGAGTGCAAAAGTTCTACCCGTTTTTGGATACGAAAATTTACAATGGAATTGCATGACATTGTAATGACGCAAATCGTCTGCCAAACAAATGTGTGGATGACTCACATATATATGCATCGTGTCTCACAAAGTTAATCATCTCAAAAAAATATCAGAGAATGTAACATGAAACGCGAGTAGGAGCATATAAGACATTGTTTTTATACGAGTTCGATAAAAAGAGTACGGCAGCCGCAGCAGTCACAATGTTTGTCAAGTTTATGGGGAGGATGCAATAGACGAAAGCACATGTCGTCGATGGTTTCGAAAATTTCGGGAAGGAGACAGAAACTGCCAAGTTCAGGCTAGGAGTGGACGGTCATCACACGTTGAATAGAACGACATTGACAAAGCCATAAGGAACAGCCCGAACCCAAACGTGCAAGAATTAGCAGAGACCTTCAACCTACACCGGACAACGGTCGAGAGACGGCTGGTTAAGTTGGGTTTTACGTCAAAATTGGATCATTGGGTTCCAAATAATCTGACAGCTAAGCAACGGGATAACCGAATCGCCATCCGTGTTTCCTTGCTTTCCCGGTACGAAAAGGACCCATTCTTGACACCAATTGTGACAGGAGATGAGGAGTGGGTTATGTACCGTAACGTAAAGCGTTGCAGGACTGTGTCGCGCTACTTATCCACCTGCATCGACTTCGAAAGCTAAACCTCATCCCAAGAAGGTGTTATTGAGTGTGTGGTGGAATGTGCAGGGAATAATTCACTGGGAGGTCCTGCTACTCAACCAAACCATCAATACTGCCTTCTACTGTCTACATCTAGACAGGCTGCTTTCAAATTTGGTAGCAAAGCGGCCAGGTTTCATCAATCGTCGCGGTGTTATCCTTAATCAAGATAACGCCAGGCCACATGCTTCTGTCATCACTCGCCAAAAGTTACAGGGCTTTGGTTGGGAGGTTTTATCCCACTCTCCCAATTCTCCAACTAACTATCACCTATTTCGTGCGTTGAACAATTCCTTCAGTCAGAAAATCTTTGATGATCTTGTTGCTGTGAAGACTACCTTCAAGACTTATTTGACTCGAAACCACGGGAATTTTACCACCGTGGGATTCATTTCCTATCAGAAAGATGGCAAGAGGTCCTAGATAGCAATGGGGATTATGCACAATAATAGGTACTGTTCATTTTGCGTTTATTTGCTCTTCTTTATGGGTAATAAAAATGGGTAGAGCTTTTGCACTCACCCAATACATCCTTTGCATGGTTCTTCACAACAGTTCAAATCGAGAGCTAGTTTTTCTACGTCGACTGAATCTATAACTTTTTACTGGTGTAACTTATCAGCCTGAAAAAATATATTCTCATTTTTTTTGCGCAAGCAAGTTTCTCTATCAGAAATTCTGGGATGCAAAATTCAAAAAAAGGCCTAAGAGAGCAAAAGGAAGAGTAAGAAAGGTTAAAGTTGGAATTTTCAGCCAAAAACTTTGGGTGCAAGTTCTTTAGGCTATCTGTTAAAAATCGCTTCTGCTCCTTCTTTGATTCTTTGTTTTTCTCTTGTCTCTTGTTTCTCAGTTGTTACATAACATTATCTGTTACATTAAAGTTTAAAATGTTGTGTTTCATTTCACTAGTCGCTTTGTATACTCTTTTTTCCTTTTATAATCAATAGAAGTGGATTTTGTCTTTTTCCAACGTCTTTTAGAAAAACCCATTTTTTTCTGTGCAAGTCCTTGCATTTTATACTTTTTAATGATTTTTCCTGTAAGAATCTTCGCTATTACTTGGTTAGGCTATCCATCTCTTTTGGATTGTTTGTGTATTTTTCTCTTAAGTGGTCCATTACGGTATTATGGAAGAGAAGTTTCTTGCGAACTTCATCTGTGACAGTACAACCACTCAACATAACATTCGTTTTAGAATTTGGTGTATTTTTTAACTCTTGAAAGCGTTTTTTATCCGTGCACGCTGCTTTCTGTAGCGTTCGGTTAGTCGTTTTTTAATACTTAGCGTTTCTTTTAGTTTGGCAATCTCTCGGTAACAGACAGCTCGATTTCTTTTCTTGGCCTGCTTTCCAAACAGTTTTTGTCTGAAATTAGACAAATGAACATGCAACATTAATTAAATACAGACATAAACTTGAACGCCAAATCTTGAATGTGCAAATTTTACAATCTATGATAATCTATGACTTACATAGAAGGTGTCACAGTCGAACACATGGGTTTTGTCTAAATTGAAGCCTTTGTTTAAGTTTTTCTCTACATCTTTGCTCAGCCAGTTTCCATATTTTGCGCTGGGATCGTTGTGCACGTTTAGATAATTCAGAAATAGGCTAGATTTTGTCACTAGCCTTTTTTTTTGTCTTTATCTATCCTTTTCCTTTAGGAGGTACTGAGACCTCCTTTTAGGATCATCATCATGCTGCGCCGTTGCCGATACAACTTCTGCTTCTCAGCTGCTGTTAATGCTATATTTTTCCTAAAATATGGAGTTAATACTTGTTATGTTTACCTATTTAAACTTTTAAATTATCTTAATTAAAATATTTAAATTAAATTAAATTAAATTAATTATTCTCATTACAATTTCAGGAATTGTCATTACTGTTACCAACTGTCATTCCTGTTAATATTCTACAAGTGACAGCTATGACAGTAACAGCACGGACCAAACCATGTTGCGTTTGCCCAAAAATCGGTTAGGCCTATCTACTTCCTGTTCATAAACTACAGCCTTAATCAGCGCATTTTAACGAATATGTTAATAATCAAAGCAATTCGGCTGCTACATAACATTAATAGTAATATAGATAACAGAAGATGATTGTTGTAAAAAGTACGAGTAATTTAAAAGTTAAATTACTCACCAAACAGCGTTGAAGAGAATTTTGCATGTCTCCACACGTTTGGAGGGTACAGCGGCGTACTCTTGTGGCAAAATCTTGCTTCAAACTTATGAACAAGGGAACGTCTCCTTGCTAAAACCGCACCATAACAGTAGTGACATAAATGTAGGACCAATGAACAAAATTCAATTTAATTTAAACTAATAATTATTTTTAATCAAACTCATTGTTATTGTAATTGTAGTTACTTATTGAATGAATAAATTAAAAAGAATACGGAAAAAATTTTTTTTGTGTGTGTCAGCGAAGTGGAAGACTGATGGAGGTGCATTTGTGAGACACGACATTTTTTGCATGAATTTTTAAAATAAATAAATAAAAATAAATTGTAATTAATATTGTATTCGCAAACGGTTTTTTAATTGCATAGCTATATATATTCGATACGTGTCTATTCCGAAAATTGTTAATTTTTGTCTAAAACTGTAATTTAACAAAACTGGGAAGCCAAAAGTACCGGAATGGCGGAATGACCCATATGCTTTGAAACGCACTTCCTGTTCAGACTAGGATTTCCCGAAGGATTTATTGGAGTTTCTCTCTTAATCCAAACAAGTTTTAAGAAATCTTTAATCTTTTTAATCACTTCAAGTTTTAAAAAATCTTTAGTTTTATTCAGGTCCAATTCTTGCTTGAATCCCAATATCTGATCTAGTAATTCATCCTCTTCCCAGTTATTTCAATTTATGTTAATATTTTTTTATGAGTTCGGTTCTCTCTTTTCCGAAACTTGAACATCTTAAGATGAAATGTTTTAGAGACTCCGCTTCATTTTATCGCAATTTAAACATATTGGTCCCTTTTCAGACCATTTTTCTATTCTTTTATATAGCACCAGTGATCGCTTTCTGCACTGGAAACGTATTTTTAAACCCTAATGGTAAGATTTTGTATTTATTAATAGAATCAACGAATAGTTCTAATTCTGTACTTTTTTCACATTTATTAATAAGATGTGCCATTTTTTTCCGATTCTATGTTTATTTTAATTTCTTCTGTTTCGTAATATTCTGCTAGATATTCCAATTTATATCCCCTAAATATTTTCAAACACCTTTCCAGATCTTCTATTTTTATTCATGAAAGTCAACCTCCAGAGATATTTTCATTTGCTTGAAGCCTGTCTGCTAAAGAATGATGACAACCCCATTTCACTTTGAACTGCTGTAGTAGATGTAAACATCTTCCCCTATAAGTTTTCTTCCAAATGTGCTTTGGATATTCGTCAATTTTTAATGTTCGGTTTCTGTATTAATTGTAGTTTCGTTACCATATGTTAGAACAGACACAGCCAATGATTTCCACAATATTCTACCTAGTTCTACTTTATTGTAGCTTTTATTACAGATGCTTCTTATCAATCCACTTAGTTTATTTGCTTTAGCTATTGTGTTGTTTAAAGATTTTCCCTCATTTGTTATTAATATTCCTAAATATGGATATTCATTGGTTTCTTTAATTTTACGATTATTAATTTGCCAGTAGTTTTTCTAAACTAAAAGTTTATTACTTCTCATTTGTTGCAATTGAATTCCATTTGAAAATCTTTTGCGAAGCTTCCTGCCGTATTTAGTAGGATCTGTAAATCCTCTTCATTATCTGAGAATGGAACAATGTTATCCGCAAACACTAAGCTTGACAGTGTTTCATTCCCAACTGGGATACCCAAGTTGCTCTTTTCGAGTCTAAAAGTTAATTCACTGATTATTATGTTGAATAGTTTTGGTGACAATATACACCCTTGTTTCATTCCTATTTCCGATTGTATCCAATTTGATTCCCAATTATGGAATTTTGTATTTCAATTTGCTGTCTTAATAAATATTTTGAATCAATCTGATAAAGTTGTCATCAAAATTTTTCTTTTTTAATATGTTCCAGAGCCCTTCTCTACCGTATCATATTAAATAATTGTTTTTTTTTTAAATAATTTGTGTTTTGTTCTAACTCATTTATAATTATTTTTGAGGTTATTTTACCTTTTTTAATTTTCTGATCATTTTTTATTATTGAAGTTACATTTTGTTTTGACTTATTAGCCTCTTCCCCGAATGATATCATTCGATTATTTATATCTAGTGTCTTCTATTATTATGTTTTTATCATTTACTAGTCCTTCTGATATTACTTCATTTTCCCTATTCATATTTTTTTACGTAATAAATAGCCTTCAAGACAAGCCTGTTTCACACTTATTAGGCGATCATCAGTTGAATGTAGTCAGAATGAACATTTCCAGGTCTCATTTGCCTTGAGGTGTCAGATGAACATTGGTCTCAAATTTTAATATGTTTTGAACATATCTTTTAGGCATTTTTTCTTTATTTTGATGCCATAAGAAATTCATTGGAGGCTGGCAGAGCCCAGCACATGAATTTTCTTTTTCTTTATTTTTAATGTGTTTTTATGTTTATAGTTTATAGTTATGGAGGTTCCGCTGCTGTTCCTATCATATCTTTTTATTAATTCTTTTTATTAACTTTTATTAATAATAGCTGAGAGGGAATCTGTTGCGCATGCGCACCCCTTCAGAACATTTCGGAAGCAGAAAAAATTGCTCGACGAGCGATAAATTCTGACGCGTTCTGATCTGAGCGGAAGCACTGTGTGTGTGTGTGTGTGTGTGTGGAGTTACACTAGTGGCCAAAATTGTGGAACCCTTTAGAAAATTTGTGTTTTTCAAGTTTGCTTGCTCATAACATCCATTTTTCTTAGAATAACACCATAACATTTTACGTCATTACAAAAACAATGTAATAGATAATGGAATTCACTATAATTTATTTAAAAAAAAATTCTATTTAAAAAAGTATATACAGTAAAACCATGATGAAACGTATTTCATAAGTTCTCACCACTTTTGTTACTACTTCGTCGGAAAAACTTTTGAGGTGAATACGACGGTAAAACTGCATTTTACGGTAAACGAAAATGGCGGACATGAGTTATCGTTGAACTTGCAATGGGTGGAATTCGCGGGGTTATTTTCCAAGACATACATCCTGCAGCTAAGCGAACCTAATCTAACCTAACCTAATGCAAATGTGCCTTATGGGAGTTAATTTGAGCTAACCTAATTCTAACTGTATTTGGTTGAAAATGTGCCTTAGGGTTCGTACGCGAAGTGAAGGTTTACTTAGTTTTAGTTTCGATTACCGTATACTGCAGTTGAACCAATACGACTTTATAACGGCGTTCCATCGAGTGAACCAAGTGTTTTAGTTCATCAGGTTTTGTAATATGGAACCAAGAGTGAATTGTAGTTTCTATTAATTATGTTTTATTCCTAGGTAGCTTCTGACTGGCATGTTTCTTCAATAATCTCCACAAATTTTCAATAGAGTTTAAATCAGGCCTATTACTTGGCCATTCTAGAAGTGAAATGTTTTTTCTCTTAAAACACTTTTTACAGACAGCAGCAACATAGCAAGGAGCTGAGTTCTGCTGAAATAGATAGGTTTCATTATCCTGAAAAAGGTCACGCGCCGAAGGCTTTAGTTTTGGCTCAAATATTATTCTCGATATATTTTGGCATTTAAAGTGCCATCAATTACACAAATTCTGCCTACACCTTTAGTGTCATGCAACCCGAGATCATGGCAGTGATCTTAAACTTCGAACAAAAAAAAAATAACAACAAAAAGTACCACCAACTTGATTACACTCTTGACAACTGAATTGAACTGCTAATAGTAACTGAAATGAAAGGCAATTCATACTAGTACATTATTGGTTCCTTGCTGTATAGTAACATGATTGGCTTTCAAAACAATCTCTCTCATTGGTCTGTTTGGACTTTAAGAAGATTCACTTCTTTCTTCTGAAGCAGTTGTGTTTTCTTTTTTTTTTGGTTATTTGGCTTTAACTTTTGACTGAATAATGATAATTCAATACAGTTTAGTTCATTACATTCTGCATTAAATTATGTTTATAATAATGTATAACATTATAATATTAGTTTAAAACAGTTGATGCTCAGAGCCACGAAACCTCCAAACACAAATTTTCTAAAAGGTTTCCACAATTTTGGCCACAAGTGTACGTTGAACTCCATGGCTTTCGAATTTTTCTGATCTGATCTGATCTGACATTGCGAACTGATCTGAGACAGTGTACGACCAGCTTAATAAATTAGTTATTTATTGTTCTTCGTAAGTAAATACAGGGTGGTCGGTAGAAAAGGGGAAATATGTCAAACAGCTATTTATTGTTACAAAGAATAACTTTTACTAAGTTTTTTAAAGGCATATCTTATATTACAATCATAGATGCTCAAAATGTCGTCCAGGCACTATAGAGCAGCGTCTTAACCTAGAAATCCAAGCTCGTGTAGCGTTTTGAAGGGTAACGTGTGAGATATCGTTCCAAGCTCTTCCCTATCTCGTTTTCAAATCATTAATAGAGTTTATGTCACGTCGACAATTCTGAAGTTCTGTTAATAAAAACGTAAAATAAATGAAAATAAAACTTAGTCAGAACGCATTTTATTCATGATCTCATCTGACCCTCAAATTTTCAAATTTTCCGCTTTTCTAGCGACCACCCTATAGTAATTCTATATATCTATACACGTATTTCTATGAACGCAATATATATACATTAGATAGGTTTCTGTAAGTACAAGATCACCAGATGGAGAAACAATATACAGGTTGAGGTATATAACCTCAAAAAGTAGAATATCTCCGAAAGGAAGCGATGTATAGAAAAATTTTCCAAATACAATTTAAATGCGTAGGAAAAGGGGAAAAGGTAGTTATATTTGTTTTTTCACTTGATGAATATTTTCATGGTCATTTTAAATTCAATTTAGTTGTCCTAAATGGAAAACTATTTTTTTCTTTAGTGGTATGTGAATCTATGCAAAAAAACTAATAACTTTTGTATACAACATTTTTCTCTTAACCATCATTTGACAATAACGCTTCAATTTAAAAGGTAGGTTAAGAACATTTTGCGTTTCAAAATAGAAAGCTAATTTTATTAGCAATACAAAACAAACAATTTTAATGAGTAATTTACTCCAATTAGTGTTCATTATGATGACCATCAACCACGATATATTTTTCGAGAAGTTCAAGAAATGATGTTGATAGCAGCTAAAGAGTTTCTTGATCAATTTTTTCACAAGCATTTCATATTCGCTCCTGTATATTTTCTAGGGTCGTTCGTACATCTTGGTAGACCTTTCCTTTAAGGCAACCCCCCCCCCAAAAAAAAAATTGGGGAGATCAAGCGATCGAGCGGGCCGAGGCACTGAACCACCACGTCTGTGAAACCATATGGTCTGTATTTCTTGTACACTCAGCTCTTCAGAGCAATAATGGTAATTCCTTATTCAGGAATTTGCGCTATTTCTCACCATTCAAAGTAAATAAAAAATGGACCATTGAGCTTCCTTCTCATAATTCTAGCCCAACCATTAACGGACCAACGTCGTTGGTGCTCAACTTGTCTTAAGCATCAAGGATTTTCAACGGATCAATAATGATGGATATTGTTTCTGTTGGCTTACCAATGATTAGTGAATGTTGCTTCATCAGAAAGCAACACAGAAAGAAAAAAAAAGTTATCCATTTGTATTTTTTTCTCGTGCAAATTGCCAGCACAGCACTCGATTGTGAAATCATTCCCATAAAGATCTTTATGTAATGACAAATTGGATGAAATCTTTTAAATAAGGACCAAACACACACGATAAGAAAAAGAAAAAAAATATATATAAACACTTCATTACATGTTTCGAGGATATTGAACCCTCCTCTTAAGATAATAAGCATAATATTCCGAACATAATATTCAAGCCATAAAAGAATGTCAACACAGCAATAATAGGCCAATTATTAATTCCAATAGTTTATAATGTTTGTTACAAAATTAACATATGTGATGTTATGCAACATTATTACTTCAATTACTAATACAAACAGTGAAATTATTATATTAGATTGTATTGCAGGGCATTTGTTACAGAAATATCGATGTTATAGCACTTTTTTGTTTTTATCAATAAAGTTTCTATGAATTTTCTTAGGTAATTTTCCTTCTCATTAAACAATAAATTCATTAATAAGTAGCGTATGTGCCGTTTGTTGATGATGTAGAGCCGTTTGGAATTCCTTATTATATTGCTTAACTGCCCTTGTATGCTCCTTCATACGAATTATTAACGTGTATTTCGTTTCTCCAATACATAAGCATTTATCACCCCCTTCTACTAACTATACGGGAAATCCGCTACTTATGAATGAACCTAATGTTTATGTCAATGAGAAGGACAATTACCTAAGAAAATTCATAGAAACCTTGTATTATAAAAATTTCTCCATAACTGCACTATAACTTTCATAAAATCTTTTAATCGTGATATTTCGCATATTTTTTTTCAAATTTGCTTCGTCAGACGTTTTTTTAAAAAACTCCTTTTTTTTTATACAGAATATACTCCTTCTTTTTATAACGAAACTTCTTCATTATGTTACAACACCTAACATAATGAAGAAGTTTCGTTCCCATCATATTTGTTTTTAGTAATATTGTAACATTCTTGATGTATTACCATTGGCTTTCTACCATTGTAAACCATATTCTGTGTAAACCATATCATTGTTATGTATTCTGTGTAAACTACATCATTGTTGTGTATTCTGTATAAAAAAAAAGAGTTTTTTAAAAAAACGTCCGACGAAGCAAATTTGAAAAAAATATGCGAAATAACACGATTAAAAGATTTTATGAAAGTTATAGTGCAGTTATAGAGAAATTTCTATAATACAAGGTGAAATATTTTTCAGTTTTTTTTTCATAGAAACCTTATTGATAAAAATAAAAAAGTACTATAACACCGATATTTCTGTAACAAATGCCCTGCAATACAATCTAATATGATAATTTCACTGTTTGTATTAGTAATTGAAGTAATAATGTTGCATAACATCACATATGTTTATTTTGTTTTTAACAAACATTACAAACTATTGGAATTAATAATTTGCCTATTATTGCTTTGTTGAAATTCTTTTATGGCTTGAATATTATGTTCGGAGCCATATAGTTTTCCTTTGTATTATGCTTATTATCTGAAGAGGAGGGTTAAATATCCTCGAAACATGAAATGAAGTGTTTATATTTATTTACTTTTCTTATCGTAAAGTACATTCCTTATTTAATATAATTACACACATCGTGACTGATAATTATGGATGACATCTATGTTCTGAGAACACCTCTGAGATATTCGAGAGCCAACAGTTAATGCTCGAGAGCATTATCATCAATAAGTATGAGATTCATAACAAAGAAATCAAATCGTAAACCTTACATCAAATATAGGATGATTACTCTACAATTGGCAAACGAAAACATTTGAAATGATACGTACTCCAAAGTCATAAAAATATTGTATTTTTTTGTAATAAAAACTTATCTCCATTAACGAAAGATATTTTTTTATCTTTATTGGAGTAACTCACTCATTAAAATTGTTTGTTTTGTATTGCTAATAAAATTATTGCTTTTCATTTTGAAGCGCAACATGTTCCTAATCTTTCTTTCAAATTCAAATGATTGTACACAAAAGTTATTCGGTGTTTTGAGTAAATTCAGATGCCTCTAAAAAAATAATAAGTTTTCATTTAAAACAACGAAGTTGAATTTGAAATGATTTTCAAAACGTTCATCAAGTGAAAAGCACTTAGAGCTACTTTCTTTTAGCCTTAAAAAAAAAATTATTTTGAACATTTTACTATATAACTCTTTCTTTCGTAGATATTCCACTTTTTGAGGTTAAATATCTCACCCTCTACATAAAGTGATCCAAAATGCCTCTACAACTTTAAAGGTAGGTCAGGAATACAAAAAATAAACCGTATTCATAGTGGAAGCCACCCGAATGTACTGGACGGCACACTAAGGTTCAAAACTAAAAGACAACAAGTACGATGTAGACATCATTAACCCTATATTTACAATATGACAGTAAGGTGTATACTTACAGGTTAACAGTAGATGATCAAAGTTCCTTCCCACAATCTTTGGTGCAAACGCGCAAATGTTTGATGATTGGGCACAAGAGGGTTGGGAACCGTTCACGATACAATTGTAAAGCGGCACGTCCGTTTCCGTTCGCTGCCCCATAAGCTAGGTTCATATCCACCCTTTCAGCATAAGTGAAGCGATACATCTTACTCCTGCAAAGTCAACGTCTCAAATGACAGTGTCTCAGATTGTCCAACTAATGTGCTACCATTGGTAGCCTACCAAACAGCGCCCTCTAGCACATTCGGGAAGTGTTTTGCGAACAAACGTTCCACTATGAATACGCTTTGTTTTTGGATTCCTGACGTACTCTTTAAAGTTTGCATAGGGAATTTTGATTCACCCTGGATCCATCTATATGTGGTTGTAGCTTTTTTTTTCGGAAGATTGATGGAAAGTTAATATTTGTTACTTATTAACGAGTGCATTATTTAATGCATTGTTAAAAACATGCAAATGTGCTAGAGTATACGTAGTAAAAGAACAAAAACAATAATGAAATGTTGTTAATTTTCAATCGTTTGTTTCTTTATTCAAATATATTTTTGTTAACATAGTATGAGAATCAGTCAATAAGTAATAACTAATATTTTTTTCTCCTTTTAATTGTCGAGGAAATGAAATGCAATTACACAGCTTGAAAACCACAATATTGACGATTAATTTGTCACTTTTCAATATAATCTCCGTCCATTTCCACAGTTTTGGTCCACCTTTTAACAAGGACATTCCAGCGTGGTAAAAAGCATGGTCTTGCTTCCTAAGCCATTGACTCACGGACGTTTTTCCGATCTCCGCATCTTCAATCTGATGTTGCTAGGTCAGGGTTGTATGGGGGAAGAAGGAAAACCTTCGGTGGTGTGACGACTGGTGTGTGGTCTTGCATTGTCATGCAAAAGAAGAACAACAACCGTAGCTTTTGTTGGGCTAAGTGGCTGAAGACGTGCTTTAAGCTTTTTGAGTGATGTGATATATTGGACAAAATTTATTGTGCATCCATGCTCCAAAAAAATCAATCACAATCACACCCTCTGCGTCATAGAATACTGCCACCATAACTTTCCCTACTCATTGCACAGTTTCGAATTTTTTCTTTCTCGGTGAGTTTGTGTGATACCATTCCATTGCCTCTGTGATTCTGGTTCAAAAAATATTAACCCACGTTTCATCTCCGGTTACATTTTTCTCCCAGAAACTCTGCGCGCTGCAAGTGTTCGGAGGCAAGTGTTTTTCTTGTCACTTTATTCTGGTCCGTTAACATTCTTGGTATCCACCGTGAGCACACTTTTTTGTACCCCAGTTGCCGAATAATCATCATCACACTGCCTTTAGTGAGGGAGAGAATGCGACACTATTCATCTTTTGTCAACCGGCGGTCACCACGAATGATGTCATCGACTCGCGGAATGTTGCGTGGAGTCACTGCAGTCCCCAGCCTTCCGCTCCGCTTTTCGTCAGCTACCTTCAGTTTTGTTACAGCTAAGAGCTCATCGTCTAACAGTGCTGACTGAGATCCACTGCTGCATCACCGGACACATTTCTCAGCCTTTCATGAATGGCAATGGGCGTTTCACCTTCCGGATTCAAGAATTCAATCACCGAACGCTGTCTAATACGAACATCGATGTCAGCCATTTTGCAAGCGGATGCAGTGCTGCTACCTGTTGACACAGGAAGTTGCTACTGCAGTGGATTGGAGAAGAATGTTTGAGGAATTGCGCCAAATTCAAATTTTGCGCTTAAACTTATTTAAAGAGAAAAAAAAAGGCGGCATTACTTACTGACTGATCCTCGTATTTTTATTGTCTTGTTAAACTAGGAAATTTTTAATCTTTTTTAAATATAAGACATGAGAATCCGATTAAAAAAAAAAGAAATATGCGGGCAGATTATATGGGAAAGATTTCAAAGTAAACAGAAGTATAAATATATTTTCACTACTGTTAATTCTAACTATAGCTTTATCATTGATCTTAGGCTGATTCTGGATCTCCGCTTTCTTGTCGAAAAGATGGCAAATGGGTAGTAGTAGGTATCGCTTCCAATGCAAGAATAAGCTGTGCTGCTCGGAGAATGCCTGCAATTTTCACTCGTGTATCACACTATATCCATTGGATATCTTACTTGATTTGAGTTCTTTAAATAATTTTTTAAAATTATGGTTTAGAATGTAAGATAAGGTAAGGGGTGGTAATAAGGCCACCTTCAAAAAAATGTGTTTCCTACTCTTTAGGTAATATCTGTAGGGGAAAAACTTGAAAAAAAATGTCCTTTGCTCCGTCCTCTGTGCAATTAATCCAATCAAATAACTTCAGCTATCAGTTATTGATACAGAGAAAAAATACAAACGTTTGTAGTGGGCCTTAATTTCTGCACCAGCATGTAAAAAGGCCCATAGTAAAATTATATCTAAAATCCATCTCAATTGAGAATAATTAGGTCACTTTTGCCTTGTATGATATATTCTGTAAAAAAAAATAGTTTATTGATAAGAAATAAACTAAATATTTTGATGTTGATTCTTCATAGATAGTGAAACAACAAGCCGCACCAAAGAAATATAACAGCCCTCTCCTATGCACTTCTTTCTCTCAAACTGCTAGTCACACAGTGATGTTCAGTGGTTTCTGTCTGCAACATTACATGGCAACAATCTAGGGCTGCTACCAGATGTAGAGAATCATTATCAAAAACAACTCTCGGCAAATAGGAAAATCAGCGTTTTGGCCTTATTACCGCCTCCATCTTAGTTTTGAAACAAATATGTAATTTCTATTGAACTTTAATAAAATGAAAATTAAAACAATGTCATAAAGATATACTGTGAGTTATTACTTTTTTCTTAAGTAAACTAATTTTCTTTTAATTTTCGTGATATTTCTATCTATTCATAAGATTGCAAGTTAGCTTTCATAGACAAAATAAATTCAATGATCCAAAAAACTTCAAAATTATTATTATTTTCTCAGTCACTGAATATCTTTTTAAGGGTCTAAAAGTGAACATCTATGTAATTCCAATAAAAACTACCTTTAAGTCTATATATCTTTCTGATTTCCTTTCTACATATTGTCATATTATTAAATCAACATCATCTTCGTAAAAAAATATATTATAAAATATATGTATTCAACACATTTTCGGAAATTCTTTACTTCTTTCCTTTTTCAAGTTTTTTTTTAAACAATGAAATAGTTACAGAGATGAAAATATCATATACATATATCATTAAAAACTATAATTCCTTACTCATTGTTAACATTATTATTTCTGACAATCACTTAATCAGGAATAACAACAACCCTTCCTATAATTCTTTAAATTCTCAATTTTACCAACTTTTTATTATCCACACATGATTTTACCATCTCCCTTGCCAAATTTAGCAGTACGTTCTCAACCTTCATTCCATCATTACGATTAATATTACTATCTTTTGTGTTTCTTATAATTATACTTTCTATTGTTTTTCTTGTTTTTGCATCTTTTTTCATATATATAAAATTTTACTTCATTATTAATACAGTGCCCTAACTCACAGTAGTACTCAGCCAATTCCCCTTGTTTCTTCTTAATGTAATATACATATGCCAGAACCCTCTCCCAAATCGTACGTTTGCTTTCTCTAACATAAAAATTTCCATAATTCAAACATTCTATTTTATAAATTATTCCCATATCATATTTTTTGTCACTTTTATTTAATTAGTAACACAATATTTTTTTTAATTTATTAGTATATTCAAAAGCTATTTCTGCTAAGCTGAGATGGAAGCCGCATATTAAGAAGAGAAAGGAAGAACTTAATATCAAATCTAGAAAACTGTATTGGCTACTTGGAAGATGATCTGAACTGAATATGTGTAATAAAGTACTAATTTACAATGAAGTTCTGAAACCTGTTTGGATGTATGGAATACAACTTTGGAGTTGTACTAAGAAGACTAATTTAAAATGGTACAAAACTTTCTAAATAAAGTGCTACGAGGAATTGTTGGTGCCCCTTGGTACGTTAGAAATGCCATATTCATAAAGATCTAAAAATGAATACTGTCCATGAAGTGATAAAACAAACGGCTGAGAGGCATGATCAGACTTCACAATCAATGCCTCGGTATAACATCTGTTAAATCACAGAAGGGTAACGAGAAGATTAAAGAGAACCAAACCTTCAGATCTGGTGAAATGAGTAAAAACTGCGTGAAAAATGCAAGTATCACATAGAATCATGCAAAGGCATGAATTCTAACACAGAGTGAATTATGATAATAGAGCTGCTAGATATGTGTTACTTAGTTGCGGTGTTTAAAATGACTGTCATCAAAAAAAAAAAAAAAAAAAAAAAAAGCTATTTCAATATAATATTTTTTACAAATCCTTTTTAATTGAAAACTCTTTATATTCAAATATGGAACTATTACTCTTTCTTCCTTATTTTTGTCCAATTCTTTAATTTTGAGGGTATCATATTCTTTTAAGGCCTTATCAATGAAGTTTTCTCTATAACCATTTTCCTTTAGTATGAGTTTCATTCTATCGAATTCATTTTTGAATTCATTATCTGAACTTCAAACGACAGTTTGAACTTCTTGGATGTTTGTTTGATAAATAAACATAATAATTTATCTTTGAAGCATTACAGGAAAGATTAACATAGTGACCATATTGTAAATTTTATGTCGTTTTATTTTGTTCACATAAAAAAGAATATAGTGGACAACTATATTAATAGAATTGATAGAGCCACAAGTTATTGATGATTAAATGATTATCAGATATAATAATGTTAATAATGAGTAAGGAAATGTTGTTTTTAACTGAGGAGCTTAGTTTCAAAACCCGCCATCACCAAAATTAAATTTTCGGAAAATAGGAGTTTGATAAGGCATTCGTAATTGTCATGGCGGGCTTTGAAACAGTACTCATATCGAAATCGCATCGCAATACATTGGTTTTGAAGTTAAACTGTATTCAAACGGTGGATTTTGATTTGAACTTAGCAAAAATTCCATTGGCTCGGAAGAAGCAATTTTTGGAGTTGGCGGATTTTGAGACAAAGCTCCTCAACTATATCCAGGAGTGTTTACATGATATATGACATCTGTACCTATTCCATTGTTTAAAAAAACTTTAAAAGGAAAAGAAGTAAAGAATTTCCGAAAATTTGTTGAATAAATATATTTTATGATTTTTTTTGTGAACCCTTGTTTTAAACTGGAACCTGTTTGTTGATTTATGATGTTTTATATTAATTTGATATGAGTAATTGTATTATAAAAGATGTTGAAGTGGTAATTTTAGTATTTATGTTCGAATAAAGAGAAGAGATTTGAGGAAGAAACACATAGTGGAAAATGAAAAAATGAACACCACGAAGCTAAGATCCTAGGCGAATGAAATTTTATTCACATATTCTACAGTCTGGTCCGCGATATTAGATCGCAATCCTGGATTTAATATGAGTATTCGAAATGCCGAAAATAGACATTCTGCGGGATTCAAGAAAAGAACTTTCTTCCGCGTTTCAACGAATAATAGAACTATTGAACTTCAATTTAATTATTATTAATATTTAGTGATTTTACAGGTGAAAACAAGTTATTCTCATCTTATTCAATCCTTTATTCGCCAAAGTAATCACAATAAACAAATGAGCTTTATGTAGTTAGTTACCATCTGCGGTATGTGATAAGCGGGGTTCGTCGCTGACTTACTAAATGACTTTAATTGAGCCGTACAGGATTTCCGAGCTCACCGTCGTATCAGCGGTGCTTCATATGTTAAGTAATCAGTGGTAGACATCTTAACGGACGCCAAGAATGAAGACCCGCTTCTGTCTGTCTTCGCCAAATGGTGCCTCCGGATACTTTTTGTTGAATAGAGGTAGTTGTTCCTTGGTTGCAGGAAACGAGCGCCATTATCAGTGAAAGTAAGATTCTGTCAAGCACGTTTTCCCTATGACGTTCAGGTTCTTCTTGGCGGTTATGTATGCTATCCTAACCCACCGCTGCTGGCCACCATATCGTCTGACCATTACATAGCTCTGACCAACATGGCGCCTGACACATTTGCATGACCACCTGGACTCTTAAGCCTATGATACAAACCTCTCTGAAAGTCGCAGAGTTGATATTGCTCCGGGGTAGATGCCTTGTGAAAGGCAACTTCACAGACTTAACATAATGATTTATTTTCTAACTATTTAACGTCAGATTTCCCTGTCTCTGTGAATACTGTTCCTTAAATTTCCTCTGAATTTCCTTGCTCATGCACATTTTCTACAATTTTTAGAGCATTTTTTTTTTATCGTAATGTAATCTTATACATTTACCTATATAATGAAAGACTTTAGTACAAAGTATTTTCACTGTACATTTTATTAGTGCATCGTTGGTTTTCCAGTACAGTATTCCAATATGTTTCGAAATTGTCGAATAAATTTAGATTTAAATTCTAAATGATATGATACTTTTTTTTTACTAGATCAGAAATTATGTACGGTAATTTTAAATGAATTAAATTAATTTCTTTTGCTTAATATCAACCAAGAGAAATAAACATTTACATATGATAGGGAAAGCTATTTTTGCTAAAAATTATATTGAATAAATTCAATGAGCTATATTAATAAATTATAAAAAATATGAGTATCTTTTTTGACCTTGAGACTGTCTACAACAAATTTCAAATAATCCCCAAAATATAGTGTTTCATATTATAAGAATCCGAGTTAAATGACTGAAGTTAATGAATGTTTTTTTTTTTCAGGTATTAAAATCATCTCAATAAAAATATCAATAGAAACGGGTAAAAAGCGGCAAATTTGTAGCGTTGGAAATGAATTTATAGAAATCAAGTCAGATCTAATATTGCTGCAAAATACCTGCTAACTATGTCAGTGTAGTTTCAATGTGAAGATATTCTCAGATGCAAAGATATTGAGCATCAGTGGAGATCTTAGTCCATTGATTGTACATAACCGGTTCTACTGCAACATGAAGGGTCGTCATTTCTTACGGATGCTCAATTCAAAAAATTGCAAAGCTGCCTAAATCCAAAAATTTTTTCTCTAAACATACATCCGTAGGTTGCATCCATTCTATGAAAGCCTCCAAGACCACAATATTAATCTATAATTTCACAGGTCTTAATATCAAGGAAAAAAGAATATCTTGAATCACCATTGTCTTGGTTTTGTAAGTATATTAATGAATAACTATTGATTTGGAAAAAAAAAATGGTTGTCAAGCATTCTTATAATATTGACAACTACATATATATATTTGTAGATAGGAGAATACATGCTTATTCTATTCATTGTCACGGTTTAAAGGGAAAATGAATAATCAATTAACAGAATAGTATTAATGCAGTGGAAAATGAAAATATCTGTGGACAGTTGGCCGAGAAAGGGGCATCCTTTGCGCTGGGTCCAAATTAACCCCTATCCTGACTCTAGACAAAGGTGAATTAAGCAAGAATGAAAAAAAAGAATCACAACACACTCGGTTTCAATTGAAGATAAATGTATTAAGCGATATCAATGAAAGTGAATACAGGAAAGAAAGAAAATCACATCTCGTATATTGGAGACTGTGATTTGACAAAACTCACAACTACCTTTAAGATGTAATCCAACAAAATACAGTGTAAATTACGCAAGGCTAAAAGAGATATTACTAATATAAAATAAAAGAAAATTTCACCTCCTGTTCGAGCCTTTCTGGTGAGTTGACTGCAATACGTGGAAATAAAAATAAAAAAGGCAAATCCATAACCACGGGATCAATAAATAACTACTCTGGGAGTGACGCGTTACAGGAGAGAAAACAGCTGACCAACAATGAAAAAAAAATAGGGTAAATTTAAAGAATTAGGGAAACGGACAGACTAGACAGTGACACGGGATGTTTTGTGCATCCCGGTCGTAAAAAATAAAAAAAAGAAAATTAAAATAAAAATTAACCTTATGCCTAACCTACGCTATTCTGCTACCATTATTATGACGTTGTAAATACTAAAACAATTATAAGATAATAAAATATATTGACTAGAATAAAGACTAATTTAAGTTTTACTTATGTAATGTGGGGGGGGGGTCAATCGTCATCTCGCTGGGCCCATGAGTAAAGATGCGAAGGCTGCCCGTCCCAAAACCCAATTACCTTTAATCTCTCTCGTTAATCCCAAAATAGTATCAAAAGATTAAATAATTATAAAAATTTATATTTTAACTAACATTAATGTTACCAAAACAATACTTCAACCTGACTTTATCTAAATGTATTTCTTTATCAAAAGACAAAATGAATCATCGTTATATTGAACAATTAAACTCTTTATTGAACACATATATTAAGTAAATCAAACTATACAAAGTATTTCAAATGCAAAATAAACCATTTCAAAATAATCCTTTCCCCGATCGTCTAATTAGAATTTAGTTTATCCCTTCCCGAACCCCTTTGGTGCACCAAGTACAAAGTTTACTCAAGATAACTAAATATCAATTCCTAGAATGTAAATTAACAACCTCCACATTAATGAAACTACAAAAGATTAATGAATACAATAATATTATATTGAACCAACTGTCGCATTACATATTTTAAGATGCACGGTTTGGCAAAACACTTCCGGTCGTTTGGACGTCACAACATCATGGATAATGTCCTTTACTCCTTCTAAAAAGTCACATAAATTGTCCTATGGCTTTTCACCTTTATTAAAACACTAACTGTCGCTTCGGATAATCAATCACTGAACAATCAACTTAACCTTTTCTGTTCTCGTAATTAATTCACATCAATCGTAAATTTACGATAAATCTATCTTTCGTAAGACAAAGTCAAATACCTGTGTTCTTTTCCTCCTTAGGCCATCTCACTTCAAGGATTATCTCGGGCATTAATCTAGTGTATCACACGCGATACTTTACTGTTGTTGAATTAACAAAAACATAGACACTTACTCAGTTCTCTTTGATGGGGCCAGCCAGATACTTGTATCCCATGTGAAGCTTTCCGCCGCCGACGGACGAAGGCCTCTCCCGTAGAGGGCTCGGGGTGGTTTGCATACCTTGTACTCCCGATCCGCTGTTTTGACATAGAGCGGTAAAGTTCACGCTTACAACCCACATCTTTTATCTGAAAATACTGAGCAGTTTTACTCCTTCTTATTCACTATCAATAGTTGATCCTCGTCGAATCGCTACGATGACTTTGAAGTACTTCTATCTCCCGGGAATAACACAAGGTATAAAGTCCGTATCTGTCAATTAATTTCACTGTTCGGTTTGCCGTTCTTTATCTGCGGATATCCAACATTAATCTCTGCGTTGACACTTAGCATTTCATTAACCAATGATGATTGCTTAGTCCACACACACCGTCTTCGTCCGACGACGCTCTCCGCCTTTTACCGGCGACATGGGGTTTCATGCCGGCCTTCGGGCCGCTCGCTGCCGCCCAGATGTTTCGGTTGCGGGGTCGCTGTTTACATCATCACATACGATTGCGGGCTTTCGCTCCGATGCCCACCGATAACTATATCAACCTTCTCCAACGAAATCTGGTGAACAACTCTGTTTTTCCCGCCTAAACACAACGACTGTTGGTCAATCGACCAATGAACTCCTACAAATAAGTCACCTGATCGGCCATTTCCCGCCGTTTTTACACTTTTCACCACAACTGCTTTCCCGTGGGAAGAAAATAAACATGCGACTTTGAAACTGAAATACGGATTTGAACTTCTTGAGAAAAGATTTTTTCTCACGCATTTCCTAACCATTACTTAGAACAATATATTTTAACATTAAATTCACAAATATTAATAGAAATTTAAACCAAATACTTTAATAAATTATTTATAAAGTATTACAAAACATATTTAAACCTTATAAATTGGATATAATGCAACAAACACTCAATTAAGTATTTTTAAATGAAATTAAATTTTAATCAATAATTAAATCGTAACGGCCTATATTTTAAACCGTTACAACAGGGAGGCTCCACTTCACGCCGGTCGGCTGAAAGCAATAACACGTAAAATGCATAGCTGAGAAGTCAGTAAATACACAAGAAATATCAATGCCAAGATTAAAAAAAAACACAAACTTAATTTTAAGAGCTAATCAGTTCTACAAATTCAAGTCTATGTAGCACTCGGCTTTCTCATCGTCTCTCATTTCTTCCTCTTAGTTGAACTAAAGTTTATTCTAATGAAGAAATAGGCTGAGAAATGTTTTAGCAGGTATCTAAGTTAAGATTAGGTAAGTTCGCCTAGTCTTCAATGCTCTCTGGGTCAGTTTCTTCGATGAGCCCTAAAGCGAAGTATTTAAACACAATCATCAAGTTTACTTACAGTTTGTCGATCACCGGCGATTCACATGCACACATGCTTTCCATAGCTGCGCGAAACACTATAACGTTGGAGTTCACTTTCACGGCGTCCATGAGCGTAAACGGTGGGCAATTTTGGTCTCCAAATACGTCGAGGTGGAAACTGAGACGGCGAACGATCCTCCATTGTCAAGGCAGAGTCGGCTGTCTTCACTCTGTAGTCCCGAACCGAGCTACAGATGTTTCTCTCCTTTGGAGTTATCGAGATCGGCAGTTAGCTCAATTCGAAGGGATCACGACGGCCATGGCACTACGTTTACATATCCCGAACGTCGATATGTGAAGACAGGGGTACGAATCACATTGTAAGCAGGTCTCCCTCAGGAGCTGGGCGGAGCAGCGAGAGTAGCAAGAACAGCGACAATACGAGAAAAAAAAAACAGAAGGAAAAACAAGATGCTTCATTCCTTCCCCTTCCTTTTTCACGTAACTGTTTCTGGAAAATCCTTTTTTTTCTCACAATCAAAAAATTTAATCCGCCAATGACAGTCAGCGCCCTGCTACGGTCTTTTTAATTTTCCTTATTTTATTTTTCTTCTCCTGCTTTTATATGACGCAATTTTGTATGGTAGTGTCACTTGGTTTAAGGCAAAGTGACCTTTGCCTTGTTTACTTTTTTCGCAGGATCCGCCATGTTTTTTTGTCTCTTCTCTCTCTTTTCTAATTAATCGTGAAACGGCAGGTTTTTCACATTAAAACTTTTTATTTATCATTTTTTTTATATATATTCCTGAACCCTATCACCTTATATAACCTTTATTATTGTTATCTGTAAATGGGATGTATATTATTAAATGTAATTTTGATTTTATTTGGAACAATTTTTATGCTGAAAAGAAGGTATCGCCATATTGTTTCTGTACGGAGTTTATAATGATGTCATTTGGAGTTTCAAGACACTCCTTATTTCTTGAAGGGCCATTGGTAAAACGTTGTTTACGTCACCATCCCTATGAGATGCATTCTTGAAACTTCAGAGTCACTCTCACGAAATAGCCCGGACAAGACACACGTATTTTATCTTCCGTCTTGGAAGAACGGAGGAGCTGTTAGGAGAAAAGCAGCTTTGTTTTTCTTTTCTACCTATGCACGGTTAATGGCAAGACTTGTATCTCATCCTGTGGTGCGCATATCTCTGGATACTCTTGAGATTTGTGCTTCTTGATGTAGCTTCTTGGATATCTGTCAGGTATTAAGAAAAACAGTATACCCTTGGGATAGCTCGGTTCCAGTGAGCAGCCATTGTTATGAAGGAACGTTCGTGCAGTGTGAAAGAAGTGTTGTGCGCCATTTGTGTTTACGCGGATACTTTGACATGAACAGTGAATTTTGTCGGAGCTGTCCTATATTTTGTGCCAATGTAAACAGGATAGAGCGTCGAACTGTGAGTATATTTTCTTTGGCGAATTAAGTCCGGGAGTGAACTCTTCAGACATACTCTATGGTCAGAAAATCTGTTTCATAAACAATTTTCGATCTGACTCTGCTCATAAAGTGACTCAAACTATTTGTGAGAATATGTCTTAAGTTTACACTTTTGTTAAATTGCATTGATAAGGTTTCTGTGAATTATTATTTGATAATTACCAATTTTTGAATAATTTTGATTTAATTTGTAATTTGTTGGAGTTACCGAATTTAGCAACAAAGTTTTGTGTGTTATTATTATGTAGATATTTTTATATTGATATGTGATTTCAATTGCATTGGTCTTGATTTGTTGTATGCGATTGTATAATATTAAGCTCATTTCAAATACATTTTGTTGTTTGATATACCTGAGTTGTTTATCATTCCTTTAATTCTCTTTGGTATTTTATATTTACCTGGTTTTGGCTGTGGGATTTACGGGCCCAGCTTCCCACGGCTAAACTTTAATTTTCATCACCTATCTTTATGGGTGTAGACTTCCAATTGCATTAATAATTTCTCTGTTTGCGTTTCCACTCTGTGATACAGGGTGATCCGTAACAGCCCGAAACTTGCGTAAATACGCTACATTATGACAAACTCAGAGGAGACATTGATTCTAATTCTATAGTCCCGAGAGCTAACTTTCGCTGCATGAAAAAGTGTCCAAGCTGTAAAAGAAGTTTTAAAAAATACAAACAAAACATAATAAAATACAAAATACATGAATACTGGTCGTCTCTGTGGTACAACCCCAACCCCTACAATGACAAAGCACTATGGATCACAGAGGAACAGTAACTCGCTGAACACTTACCCTTCATGCCCTTCCATGATATTACTCTCGCAGACATATAGACTGCACTAAAACATGCCTACAACTAGAAGGCTCCTGGTGCAGATGCCATTCAGAACTTCTTGATCAAGAGTTTCACATCCCTGCATGGGAAGCTATCTGTTGCACTCATTGACATAATCCAATACTTTTTTTCTCACACAGGGTATCACATACCTACAGAGCAAGAACACTGAAACAGCGCATCCTGCGCATCACTTGCCTCCCCACACTCTACAAACTCCTCACCTCCTGCCTTGCAGACAAAATTTACATCTAACATTCTTCCCAACAGTAGAAGAGCTGTCGTAGGAATTCTCGGGGTTGTAAGGAGCAACTCCTTATTCACTAGGTAATCGTGTTCCTGGCGCGCGCGAAGAATAGGAACTTACACATCGTACATCGACTACAAGAAGGCATTTGACTCAGTTCCCATTCCTGGCTTTCACACGCTCTTCAACTCTATAAAATACACCCCAAGATCACGGCATTCTTGGATGCCACGATGAAGAGTTGCAAGCTACATGTAACACGATGAAAGACTTCAAATTTGGAGGGTTTTGAACTGGACCAAGGGTTGGCCATCCAATCCATGGAAGAGGGAGAGACCCACAAGTACCTAGGCTTCCAGCAACCGCACATCATTAACAATGCAAACATCAAAAACGCACTCAAGAAAATATATCATGCTCGCATTCACAACATCCTCAAAACATAACTCAATGCCAGAAATAAAATTAAACCCAACAATACTTTTCCTGTCCCCACACTAACATATTCGTTCGGCATAAATCCATGGACAAACACTGAACTCGAAGCAATACAACACACAACATGCACTGCATTCACGAAACATGCCCTACCGCAAGTCCGCTACCGAAAGGATGACTCTTCCCCGCAAGGAGGGAGGCCGAGGACTTATCAATCTCATCAACCTACACGAAAAACAAGTACACACACGTAGGGAAGACTTCCACCAAAGAGCACAACACTCCTCACTCCACTCAGCCATTGTCAAGGATGACACGCACCTCAAACCCCTGGACCTCGCAAACCTTTCTGTAACACTCACCACCCCGACACCCACACACAGCAGCTGCGTGAATCATAGGCTCGTAAGGAACTCAATAGCAGACATCGCTACGAACTGAGCCAGCCTCATGTCGACATGGAAGCTTCGAATAGATGGCTGACGAGTGGTGATCTGTTTGGGGAGACCGATGGGTTCATGATCGGGATACAGGACCAAGTCATCCCCACAAACAATTACAAGAAACATTCTACATTTTGCAAACACACATGACGACCACATGACACACATAACGATGCAGGAAACGCCCCACTAGGCATGAGACGATCGACCACATGATATCAGGCTGTCCCCTTCTCTCCCAAACAGACTACCTCCATCGACAGAATCAGGTAGCGTTGATCGTTCATCAACAGCTAGCACAGAAACACTCACTTATGTAGAACATAGTCCTATACTTCAAGTACCTACAACAAAGCATATTAGAGTCACCCTTATATATGTAAGCTGTACTGGGACAGCCCCATTCACACATACAAAACTACACATCACAACAGACTAGACATCACTCTTGTTGATAAGGTCAACAAACACACCTATCTAATTGATATTGCAGTGCCTATCAGCAAGAACATGCTGAAAACTCACGCAGACAAGATCAGTAAATACACTGATCTAGCACACGAGCTCCAGAAGCAGTGGAGGCAGGACCGAGTACGTGTTGTACCCATCGCCCTGTCCGCCACTGTTCTGGTGCCTCACACATTGCACCACAGCCTCAGCACTCTAGGACTTTATAAAAACACTTATGCACAACTCCAGAATGGCTGTGATACTCAACACGACATGCATAGTTAGGAAATTTATGGACACAACCACACATCCCTAACCATCCTTCCACGCTTTTTTTTTTTACACTTGGCAATTTGTGCTTTGGTCCTTAACCCGCCATATTGTCTTTGCTGGGGAAATCCATGGTTTGAAACTTTTTCGAAATAATAAGAGGAAGTGGTATATTGAGCATATATGGGGTGAAAAAAAGATGCATATTTGAGAAAGTTTTTTGAATCTAGCATAATAAAGAAAGGCAATCAGAATCTTTCCATAAGCATGTTTTCCAATATGAACGTTAAGCAAACGACAGTTTGTCAAAGAAAAATCATGTTACAGCGCTATCTAAAAGAGGAAAAAAAATCATAATTTAGCAAAAAGGTAGGAAACAGGAAGGGCTGATGGGAGAGGACTGATATCAGACCACATGACGAATCCATTTAAGCAGTGTTGGGAACTTGGACGGGTCGTCTCACGCTTGAAAAAAGGTCTCGCACATTAGATACCTGAAACAGCACAAGATACCTGTTAAAACAAGTTTTATTTGTAAATAATATGCTATTATGGTTTGCATCAATTTTTAAATTAAACTATTAATTATTAAAAAAAAAAGTTCTAATAAAATTATATTATACTTTCATCTGTCACAACAACGTTACACTGATTTTCACTGAACGCGCCAAACCAAATTTCTTCCGTTCCTGAATCGAATCAATCTGTTGAAATGCTGTTGGTCTATAGTTACCACGTTCACGTCCTCGCCCTCGTTGACTGCTCGGCACTCGTCAGGTCTTTGATCTATTTTATGACACTTGAAGCATTGAATATGTTTTGGCGCTATAAATGCTACTTCATTTGTTTCTTTAAATAGTGTCCTACTATTCATTCTAACTCTTCGTCCAACAATCTTGCTTTCGCAAATTCTATGGTAAATTTTAGGCTTCTAGACAGAGCGTAGCTCATAGCAAGAGAAGTGTTACATCCCTGCTGTGCCTGTCGGATGTCGCGAAAAATTCATGATTATAGATTGACCGTTTAAGTGGTTTCGTCACAATCTACTTCAAAGTTTGAAGAGTCCGTTACTATATTCTGTTGCGAATTGTTAAAGTCAAAGGGTGTTTATCGAGGTTTTTCTTTAAGAAAAAGACCAAACAAGTAATGAAAAATTATCAGAACGTACTTTTAAGACTTCAAGGAAGACCGCCTTAAATATTTTTTTCCCATATTTTTGAGAATTTTAGAAGAAACATTAAGATGAAAAAAGTTGTATTTTGCATATATTTGAAGTTCGGACCCATAGGTGTCACTGCACCCGATGTCTAGACCTTCTGATTGGTTCTGTCAAACGTGACTCTCCAATAGCAAAGTACTGATCTGTCGTACTGAAACTTATTTTAAAAATAGGATTATAAAACAATAAATAACTTTATATTCGCAAACAATAATAAAATTATTTATTATTCTACATTTTTATTATTACCGGATCTCCCAAATCTATGGAGAGCTTCTATTTTTTTCTATGGGGTTTTGAAGTTGTTAGCAATCCCAGATTTTAAAAATTATGTTAAAAGAATTTCAATCCTTTCTTTCTATAACTCAGAAATTTCTATATTATTTTCCTTTATTAATTTCTAACATTTCCGCATCCTACTCCAATTGGTTTATTTTTTCATTTTGGGCAGTATTGGTTTTTTTTTTCCATAATGGTTAGTTTCTCTGTTATTGATTTTTGATTATCAATCAGAGTTGTTAACTTCTTCATAGTATCCTTATATTGTTTACTTACAAATTCCATTGAGTTCTTTGAGTTCTGTTTCCATTTATGTGACACGTACAATCGCTCTGTATAGTAGCCGTGGGGCATAATGCGATCGCTATTGGGATTGTTCCTTCTAACAAGTGTTTTCCTCATAATTGTTTCAATTGCAGTTATGACAGTATTACATTTTTCTGACATTCCAACTAGCAAGTAGCAAATTTTATCTTCCTCTTTTATTTTCTTATCTATATTTTCTATTCTCTGACTATTGTGTCGAATTTAAAAAAACAATCTTCCAGATTTTCATTTTCCAACTTTCTTCGTAAATACAACTTGGTGAAGACGGTGTCCAATCTTTTTAGCATGTCGTTCGCCGTGACGGCGTCTGTAGTATGTTGAGGTACATTTGTCCGGGATACATTGTACGATCAGGGACTTCGCTTTGGCATCTTTGGTTTAGTCTTTTCTTCAATCTTGGTTTCACATTCAATTCTTTCTTCTAAAAGACACCGCAGCCTGAACTTCCAGCTGTTGTAATTTTTGGCACTCAACATTGGCAAAATTTGTACTGAAGTGGACGCCATTGATGTCTTCTTTTTAAAGTTCACGTTCTAGTTTTACTTTTCACTTTTATTTTTGAGACGTTTTGCTGTAACCCAGCCGTTTGAGTAATCCATAATCCATAGTCAAAGTAAAATAAAAACTGGTTTAAGATGTTAGCACTTACGCAATAGGTAAAGTCAGACATTAACACTACATTTATTCGGGCAGCCACGATAGAAAGATAAGAACCAGCCTAAGTGACATTTAGTGACTAAGTGACTAAGTGAAATATAGCATATTTAAGAATACGTATCTTATAATACGTATCACAGCCAATAACATTTATCCTAACAAAAAGAATCATACGTAAAATACTAGAGCGAAAATATAGAACAAAGAGCACAATATTATTTTTTTTAATCTTATTCTGGTCGCTTCAGATACATTTACGACTGATAATCATTCTGTGCCCCGGAAGGAAAACAAAACGCTATCCTTGAACTCCAATAGCTCCTACATCAATTATAATTCTGAAAGGCAAGGGGTGTCCAAATTCGACGGACGTCCAAATTCGACAACTTTGGGTGTTGATAGTTCCATCCAAATAAAAATAGGGCTCATATCTCACCATAGAATTCTCCAAGACGTCGACTTTCATTCCCGCAAGAAACGTAAGGGCACCAAATTTGCTACAGACGGCTTTGAGAAGTGTCAGTTTAATTACGGCCACCTTGATTTAGCTTTTATTTTATTTTTAATTGTAACTTTCTTTTCCTCTACTGTGAGATTAAATTCAACTCAAGTAGCAGAAAGATTAACATTGTAGTAGTATAATAATAATATCTTTGGTTGCAATAGAATTAATAACAAAATTCTAAATAGAAAATAAAGATCTGTTAATAAATTACATTTTAAAATTAAAACTGAATTTAAAAACGTTTTATTTCCAACTCATTTATATTCGAAATCATGTTCAGGAACCGGAATCAATTAATTCTCATTGTTTTTATGTAATAAAATTACGGAGCTCATTTTTCTTTTTGTTTTTAACTACTAGCATCCGAATCCATACAGTGAAGTTCTAATTACATTTTGTCTCTCCTTCTGTTAAAACCTTAAATATCCCTTAGAATGAAAACATAAAAATCCATAATTTGCGCAACGATTTTCATGTTATCTTTTTCAGCAACTCGAATATGAGTTGCCTCAGAATATTAACAATTTTGATTGTAGCTGTTCAAACACAGGATGCCTATACTAAAAGTAAGTTGTTGTTTTTTTTTCGTATTTTATATTCTTTTAACCAATTTTAATGTATGCACAACAATGGAACGAAAACAGGCCAACACACTGGAGTAAGATTAAAAACTTTATATGCATTTAAATTTAGATATAACCGGTTTCGCCTTTATTTTTGTGTATAAGACTTTTTCACGCGACCAATGTTGAAGCAGCCTTGTACACACAAGAAAAGGCAAAACCGGTTGTACCTATTTTTAAATGCATATAAAGTTTCTACTTCAATGTGTTGCCCTACTTTCCATTCCATTAAATTCATTTTCTATATTGAAAATGTACTGTATTTTATAATATATTACAAATTTAAACTATTCTAAATATTATCTATTTTTAACAAGCCACGAGGTGAAATCGGAATTTTCAATTCTGTTTCATTTTTTTTTTTACTCTAAAAATTAAACTGTATTTCATAATTTAAGAAATATCTTTATACTATTTTAATTTTTAAGAATTATTTTAATTTTTAAGAATTATTTTAATTTTTTTACATTAAAACAGTACAATATTTCAATATTTCTGAACAGAACTGTTTGGCAAATTAGCCATACGCTAATGTGGCTTGAGATGAAACGGGAATTTTTTTTTTTTTTTGGAAATTCAATATAGTTTCGGGAAGAATATCGTTCTTTTCTTTTTTAAAATTTGTTTTATATTTCTTAATCAAAGAATTCTGTTTAATAAATTAGCTATTTATTAATCTGCCACAAGCTGATAAGAGATTTTTTTTCTGAAATTCAGTCAGTTGTATCTTTTCTATTTTAAAAAATTACACTACTTATCAGCATCAAAGAAATAATATTCTATTTTATTCTAAAAATTACAATATATTCCGTAGTTAATGAAATACTTACGAGTCGTGCCAGCATGGTCGCGCAGTCTCAAGCGTCGGTCTGCCGTGCGTTCTGTGTGCCGGTACCCGGGTTCAAATCCCGGTCGACAGCTTGGATGTTTCATCTGTCTTCTTCTGTGTTTCGTCCGTTTCTCCCTGGTACTTACTATCTCAGGGTTATTGTGGACGGGATGTGAATCTCGTCCCCCTTCTGGAATTTTCTTGCCTCACCCTGACGTTGTCAGGTAGCCCGTGGTCCATAGTTGGCCAAAGTCGTTGAAAAGAAGGAAATACTTATGAAATGAAATACATATTATCCATATCTTGATCTGTCCCGTGTTGAAATAGAATTTTATTTTTTTAAATTCAATTTAGTTTCATCTTTTTTATTCCAAAACTTACTGTACTTAAGAATTTAAGAATTATTCTCTTATGTTGTAAAATTGTACTACTGTATAATCGCAGAAATACTTTTGATAAATTAAATTTAGCACAATTACACATGTAGTAATCTGCCACATGTTGAAAGTGAAACATGATGATTAGTGTGTGTAATGCTAGAACCAAAATGTTAAGAAATAATATAAGACTGTTTTTTTTTAATCAAATAACAGCAACTGTTGAAGATTGCCATTATTATTTACTTTTTGTTTCGTTTCATTTGTTTATGCTTTGATTATTTACCTACTACGAAGATAATTTCAAGGACTTAATTTTGAAATTGAATGAGTTGCATATTAGAGAAAAGTCAGACTTAAACTATGTTTTATTAGAGTCATAATTAGATGACGAATCACCTGATTGGGATTAGATCCAAAATCAAAGTTAGCGCCAATGTACTTTCGTATATTTTTACACCCCAATATATACTGATTGCCAAACAATTAGTGCATCCAGTAGCAGAAGCCAAGAAATAACACTTGACACAGGCAATGAGAATGAGGATATAAATAATATTAAATATCAGAACAAATTAGTCATTTAAATTGACTTAATTATATGTGTACTGTTGATAGTTTCACTCCAAAAAATCAAGCCGGTACACCTGATTAATGAATTCTGCAAAATTTTTAATCAAAAGAATAAATTACACGACTATAGTTTCGACTATATTGAGCAGTCCTTTTCCAGTGAAAGGTAGCATACAAATAACACTTTATATGGAAATGTCCAATGTGGTGGAGGATGCCTTGGGGTATCCCCTTAGGCAAATTTGCATGGTATGACACAAAGGATGGGTAGCGGCGTTGGTGGAGAAGCTGGAACCGACAATTTAAAGAAAGGCACGTGAGGATGTGTTGCACAGTCTGGTGGCGATCGTAGCAAACCTTGGGTAAATAAATTCTTGACCATCTTCCATAATATCCTCCAGCTGGAACAATTGTGTATCATTCTATAAAAGAGTCACATAATAATTCAACAGGCTTAAATCAGTAGTGAAAATTAAAAATTATTATATTCTTAATGAAGATATTCAGATTTAAGAAGCCCATAAAAAGATAAAATAAAAGTAATGAGACAGAACAAAAAATAATCAATAATCAATAAAAAACAACGAATCAAAAATTTTGAAAATGTTAAAAGGAATTAAAAATAAAATAAAAAATAAAAAATAAAAATAAAAATAAAAATAAAAATAAAAATTGAAACTGAATAAAAATAAGAACAACTATTAATGGACTATGAGATGTTGAAGTCACATAAATGATAAAAGAAAATTAAGATGGATGAAATTAAGGTGAATCAAAAATAAATAGAATACAGAAATAAAACAAAAAAGACGATGTGGGATAATTTAGGGGAACCATTGGAAAGGAAGGATAGTGGATGTCTTCGAGGAATTTTTTTTTGCAGCAACAGCAAATTGGTTATTTATTTAGATAAAACCTTAAAATGTCAAGTCCTTTAAAAAATACTGTGTAATACTTCGGGGGATATGGGTATAAAGATGTCTAATCCTATCCACCAGATCGCTCATATACATTGATGCCCAAGCTGGTCCCACTCATGTTCAATGGATGACAAATCAGAAGATCTGACGGGCCAAAAAAGTTGTCAACAGCACGGATGCACTCCAGTCTGTGCTGTCTGTGGGAGG
Organism: Thereuonema tuberculata; assembly: GCA_023159025.1. Taxonomy (NCBI): domain Eukaryota; kingdom Metazoa; phylum Arthropoda; class Chilopoda; order Scutigeromorpha; family Scutigeridae; genus Thereuonema; species Thereuonema tuberculata. The sequence goes on along the minus strand of JAFIDM010003189.1, from coordinate 31,249,640 downwards.
GCGTTATCTTGTTGGAAAATGGACTGCTGCAATCGATCCATGAAGAGAACCTCATGAAGCCACAGAATGTCCTGAATTTACAACTACGCTGTCAATGTGTCCTTAATCTCTATAAGAAGTGACTGAGAATCGTAGGAGATAGCTCCTCTCACTATAAGGCTGTACCCCACCACCGAGGAATCCTGGCTACTTATCGTTCAACAATAAAGTCCGCATTTGTGAACAACTCATTGCTCGATACTCGATTACGGCAGTTATCCGTGTCGATTTTAAACAGACTACTTGCTAGTCTACAGTCATTCATGACAATCCCTCAATATACCATTGCAACTGAAAATGGGGAGGAGGTAGTTACTGGGAGACGTAGTAAGGGACTCCGAGAATACAAGTCATGATCCGAAAATTGTTCGCAATTTATATCCAGTGGTTTCCAGCGATGCCTTTATGTATCTCTGGATAGTGGACAGGAATCAGTTTGCGTCTATCAGACATGTTTCGATCATCTCTTCTGCTACACGCACAGTACAGTCGGTAGAGTTCAGGTTGAAGGTAATTGGACGGTACAATTACAGTCACAATATAACTGTATTACTGTGTGTCGAATCTCTCATCGAGGCATGCTAAGGATTTAAAGACCTGCAATCTAGCAACACGCTGATAATTGTTCCTTTTAATAATAATGCATTGAAATATTAGATCTAACTAATACCTTGTTTGCCAATAAATGTATATTCAATATAAAAGAATGAGTTTTCGTTTCCTTTAAATCCTACAGAGTGATTTGTGTCACGCTTCGATTCTCTGTGAGCTTGGATTGTTCTTTAATAAATGTAATCAACTTATCCACTAAGATAAAGAATGACTAAATTCAACGATAAGATAATAAACTTTTCATTTAACTGAAATATTAAATATTTTCTCTTGTTTAGTATAAATCTACAAATTACTGCTGCTACTGATATGATAAATCAATATTTCATAAATAGATAATAAATACAGTTTCTTCTATTATTCAGTTCTATAAAAGTTCATAGTTTATCCTTACTATATATATTCAGTATTTTCCTATCACTTGGAAATTGATTTATTTAACACTGGAATATTTCTTTACCACTAAAAGTTCAGGATGTATTCTAAATAACACTGACGGGAATGTTCTCTTTGTGAATAACTTCATATATCTAAGCTTGAATAGTCTATATTATTATGTTTCACAGAATGTTCTTCCTTGATTTTCTATTCATGAGTACATTCAACAATAGATTGCTTGAGAAATCAATTGCTTGAGATTGCTTGAGATTACTTAATGTCTTGTTTCTATCCAAACGATAAGGAAAATTTACTTATATATCTCATTAATTCGATGATACCTTCTCCCGCAATCGTTTATGTCCCCTCATCTCTCTCTCTGGACCTACATGCATCAGTTTTCTCAAGATGAATCCACCATCTTGAATATTTAGAACGTTGAAGATTCCATTCCCTGAAAATAGATACTAAACATACACTCAATTTTCTTACAAAATAGACGATCTTGTTAGTTCAATGAATATCTCAGTTAGTAGTAATTTCATCTCACTACATACAAATTATTGAAGGACATTTATATCACGATATCCTTCTTTCTCCGTTGCTGTTGATCATAGCAACCCCATAGTACTGACTGCACAGGAAACAACTGTCATCAACAAGCGTAGTTGCTCTATCTCTCGCAACAAATGAAAACAAACAAATATTCTCGTCTTCAATATATCGCATATACTATCGACTCTCAATCCCTAGGATCTTGATTATTACTTAAACAATAGATGTTGCTTTAAGTCCAACCGTTCAAAACCTATGTTTAGGGGATTGTTCTTCTTCAACGGCATGATATTATTTACATAACAATACAAAATCAAATTGCTATGATTATTATTAAAAAAATTATTTCATCACTTATGAAATCCACAATTATAAAGCATAAAGCGATCATATGATGGCCGTTCACATGACTACAGCCGTAGCAATACTAATGCCTCTGGTGGCAATTCTCAGCAGACAATCGCAGCCCCACTACAACAGTAGCAGAACTAGTGGTGACGGTGCCCGAATCCGAATTTCGTCGTTTCCCAATCATTCGATCTGTTTGCGGTAATTTTTTTTGAAGTTAATCTATGTATTTCTTCTGTTTTTTTTATTTTTCAGTTTCCATTTCGCAAAACTTCGTATAATCCACAAAAAATTGAGCCTCTTTAGATTGCAGAGATTAATGACAGATTAATTTTGACTGCTTCTTAATAGAAAAAATAGTACTTTTTATTTTTATTTTATAAATTCTTTAATTAAGAGTCTTTAATTATTTATTTGTTAGAATTAGATTGACATGAAAATTACAATTTCTCTGTTACATTTCTTGGATTATTTGTGATTTGTGGGCTGATGGCAGACGAGCAAGGCCTCTATTTTTCCCATTATTTTAAGTCAATAAAAATATTTGAGAACTTTTTAATTTTTAATTTTTAGGTTGTGGGACTCATTTACCTGACCCGGAATCCGAACCCCAATTCAAGGTATTTGGAGGAGAAAGTGTAAAATTAGGAACCCATCCTTGGGTAGTGGGACTTCAAGAAGAATTCGATTCCAAGATATACAACGTTTGTGGAGGTGTTCTCGTCAATTCAGAATGGGTAGTGACAAGTGCTTACTGCATATACAGAATGGAAGGGTAAGATACAGCTTTGATAACTGTAAAGGAGAGTAAAAATTCACTATTCAAGGAGAGTAAAAATTCTGAATTATTTAAAATTCAGAAATAGCAACAGCTTTCATGTGTTATATTTAATTGTGAACTACAATTCAAGAAAGATAGAATGTCCCCAGCGCTTAGAATTATGGTACCATCGCCATGATGGTCAAAAACTAAATGAACTCCATAACTATTCTGTTTTTTGTAGAAATAGAAATCTGGAAAGTTGAAATGATAAATAAAATTTGTTAGTTTAACCCTGTAAGGGTTACACTAACAAATCATACTGAAATTACGCTTCTGTAATTAAGATATTAGAATGGGTAAATGGGTATCGGGTTCCTTTCCCGGAAGTATAAGGGGGCGAGAGTTGGGCTGATCACCTGATCTCATCTCAGTCTTGCTGGCCAATGAAAAGTTGGAAACCTTATCTCCAGTTCCCATATAGACTATTGTGGACTACCTAAAGAATATAAAGTTATATCAAAAAATTAAATACGCTGATCTAGTTTCTACAATGACTGTTCATTGAACACTAGCTTCTCAAAGCAATGCTGTCTACCCTCAATTAACAAATGTACTAGAAATGAACATTGAATGCATGAAGGAAAAAGAATTGCATTGTTACGTTCGCCAAGATTGTTAATTTTATAAATACAAAAATGCGTGGTCGCGCATTGAACTACCTGCAGAGAATCAAGTACATTAATTGTTACGCATAAATTACAGAAGAATTATATACGTTGCTTTGCCACTTCTTCTGTTTCAATCTGCTGGAGTTTTAGAATAAGTTAGTCTGAGAAAAAAAGAAAAGAAATTCCTCCCCTCCCCTATTTAGAATTCCAAGTTATTTGAATCTTTGAATTATTTCAATATGTACACCTGCATTCTGTCCTTATTTTTTTTCCATCTCATCTTAATATATAAATATGAATGTTTTTTTGTTTGTTCCGTATACACTGCTAGGCCCTTTGACCTATCTGGACCAAACTTCGCACAATTACTCTTTAGAACCCTGCGGAAGACACGAGCTACCTTGGAACCAGGACACCCCCACCCCCCGCTAGGGAATGAAAAGGAGTGAAATCCACACAAATATTGTTATGCAACAATGGGAGCTTGGTGGCGACAATAGCAACTACACAAATATTGTTGTGCAACAATTGGAACTAAAATATTGTTGTGCATAATATCGATGGGGTTTTCGGGTGAGATATAGATTTGTAATGATCAGATGATTTTTCGTGCAACATTTAGAGCTCTGTGGCGACAATGGCGAGTATACAAATATTGTTATGCAACAATTGGAACTAAAATATTGTCGTGCATAATAGCGACACGGTTTTCCGGATATGTAGATTTGAAATGATCAGATGATTTTTTACGAACTAGGAAAGGTTTGAAGTGATATGACGTTACAAAATTCGAATAACCTGGAACTAGGTATAAACGGGAGGGAGAAGGGCAGAAATTGGTGGGAAATCTTATATTTTCCGATCTAGATATTTATTTCATATCTAGGAATCTCGAGTTACAAAATTCAAATAACCTGGAACTATAGGTGTACACTGAAAGGGCGGTGGGAAACATGGTTCAAAGATACTTCTACGAGGTTTTTGGGATAGATATAGATTTGTAATGAGATCAGACCTTTTGAGTTGTTGGGTTTTTTTTTTTTTTATTATACCAACCGGGAAAGTTTCGAAGTGATCTCGCAATTGCAATTTCTTTATCATCCACATTAGGACATTTGTTTTTTGTAATTCGACCGAAGAATGGGTCTTTCTGTTAGTTAGATATAAATAAAGCAAGCAACTATTTTGTTAAAAACTAGAAATACATTTAGTATGAAGAAATGGCAATGTCATAGTAACAAAGAACTGAATATCAGTAGAGTTGCACCAAGAAGTTATAAAAAAAAAAACGCTTAAAATTTTATTTGGCAAAAAAATTATTTTACAGGTTTACGTCTGACTAGAAGTAAAATAGGATTTTTGCAAATGTTAAACAAGCTGTAAATTCCGGTTTAGAAATATTAATTGTCAATCCCCATTTTTCATACTGTTCTCTAACCTTTCGGAACATGTAGCTTACATCATTTGCATCGCAGCTATCATAACCTGATCATCCACGAAAAGAATTGTATACATTGTTTCATTCCTAATTGCGATTTTTATGCAGCAACATTTACATTTCCAATCCAGCAGAGCTTATTCCATATAACTCTTACATAGAGTTGGAGCTAACATGCATCCATGTTGTAGACCTTTTGTCACCATAAATTCAGATGATATTTCATTAAATATTTTTACCAAGTTCATATACCCAGAATAAAATTCTTTCATGTATTCACATGAAAGTCCTACTAACACGTTTATCTACCATACACATCCAGAACTTATTTAATGGAACTATGTCTTAATCCTTATGTAAGTCAAAAACAAAGTTTGTGGTAGCCAAAGACAGGGCAGTTATTTTTGTAGTTTTTGTAGTGTTAAAATCTAACCCTAAAAATATTATCGAGACAATTTGATTTTCCTAATTAGGAAATTTGCAAAGATATCGAAGGTCGGCTATTTTTGCATAGCTGAGAACGCTCTGTTCATTGTTAGAGCGGAGATGCTTCGTGATATTAGCGAGCGATTTTATTTGTCGATCTGATTGTTGCAGGAGCGAAGCAGCCACGCATCGTGCGGTGAAGAACATTTCTTCAGTGCTTCATTAGACAGTCGAGTAGTTAGTTGAGTCAGCAGTCGAGTGAGCGGTTGTGTCGAGAGTTGAGTCTCGAGTAGGATGTAGCTACGATAGGCAGGCTACATCGCGGCGTCCCTTGTTAGGGCAGTCCGGATGGTGTCATCTCTTTGACCGGCGTTATGCATCGGGATTTCCCTTGGACGGGAAGGTCGGTAGTTCGATGTTGCTGGGAGAGTCGTCTGCGACTTAGAGTTGCGAAGTTAGGAAGCAACAGGAGCTGTCTTCATCTTGCCGTAGCAAAGATAGGAAGCAACGGGAGCTGTCTTCATCTTGCCGTAGCAAAGATAGGAAGCAGCGGGGACAGCCAAGATTACGGTGCGGCTAGGATACGAAGCCCGCATCTTGATGTCTCTCGGACCGGCGTTATGCAACGAGATGTCCCATGAATGGGAGGTCGGAATCTTGGTGTTGCTGGGAGAGCAATCCAAATAGTGAAGCCACTCGGACCGGCGTTATGCAACGAGATGTCCCTTGAATGGGAGGTCGGAATCTCGATGTCGCCGGGAATAATCAGCGACTGCAGCGAAGTAACTCAGACCGGTGGTATGGAACGAGATGTCCCTTGGAACGCAGGTCGGAATCTCGATGTTGCCGGGAATAACTAGTGCGGACAGTGAGTCTATATCGTAATGTCTGCATCGCAAAGATCCTTAATCGGGAAATCCATATCTCGATGTCCCACGAACGGGGAGTATAAAGCACAATCTCCCATGGATCGGCAGTCTGGGTCAGCGGTGGCGTATAGATAGTTCTATAGTAATATGAAGATCCTATCGATAAGTTCATCGCAAGGAAACGGTGCTAGTGTTATCTGATATATTCTTTGAAACCGTTTAATCGTCCAGTGAATGGAAATTAGAGACAATGCGGTTTGAATCTATTTGCTGGGGACGAATTCGACGAAGTTCAACGCACATTAAGAAGGCGGACAGAATACGGCTCCAATGTTATCAAAAAGGCTTAAGTATACATTGATGGAAACGGAAGTCGACTCAAGAAATAAAGGACAAGGAATTCATCAATACAAGAAATTCCGGAGGGGGTTGTTTGGTACGTGAAGATTTGTAAGGAGAACTTTCCATAATATATTCCTTTATTAGAGTGTGAAGATCGAATTCAAGAAGACAACTAGCGATTCAAATGTTGGGTATAAAAGGGAATTGAGAAGATAGTTAAAGTGAATCAATTCATCAACATTTGAATAAGTGAAAGTCAACATAATGTACATTCAGTATCGTGCTAATCGTAATGTTTCCTGAACTTAAATTGCAAGTGTGATAAGTCGCCGACCGTAGGATTAAATGAACTTTAACCGTTTCTCGTATTCAAATAAAAATATTGAATCCCGAACATTTGATGCTTAATAATAGATTTAATCAAAGGACATGAGATCAAGAGACATTTTTCGTTTAATAAGAATTATTGTGATTTTAATCTTGGAGTTATCAAGTTATAGAAACCAAGAAGTTGTTCATTA
>JAFIDM010003189.1:31196172-31236518 GCA_023159025.1 Thereuonema tuberculata | reverse complement strand
GCAAAATTTACAAATAAAACAATCGACAGTTTTAGAACTTCTACAATCTATAAAATATCCGGAATTATTATTTAGATCTTTTTTGTAAATCTATAATAATAATTCGTATCTCCTTAAAACTGAAATTAAAAAAAAAGGGCAATTTGAATGATCATCATTTAATGTCTGATCAAGAAGAAATTTTATATAAAAAAAAAATTATATAGTTGGAAACTGCAGTTAAGATCTCTTGATTTTTTTAACTTTTTTTGTTTTATTTTTTCTTTTACAAGATTGATTATGAGAAATTACAAAATGTAATATCAAAATTCATGTCATTCGGCATTTGATATTTTTTGGGATTCTTCCAGTAAACAAAAGTAACGTAGAAACATGAAGGAAAAAATCAATAGACCTTATGTCATTAGATATCGTTAGAACACGAACGCATTCTGAGAAATTTCGATATGTGGAAATCGAATAATGAAAACAACACTCTCATAAGGGAAAAAAACAAACACTTGAAATTAATGATATCAATTAAAGGAAAACGAAATTGTAGAGATATATAAGAACATCAATGTCAGTATTCAAGACAAAACTAAGTAATTTTAAAACTGTAAAGCTTTTAAAACATCAAGCAGCAAATTTTATTATTTATTAATAGTATCAGAGAAAATTCGAATTCTTTGAGAAGTATAAGATTTAAACTGGACTTTTTGTTAATAACCGATATTTCTCATTGTAAGATATATCATTATTGACATATCATTATTTTCTACAAATCTTAGGTCTCAGAAAAGTTTGTATCCTACAATGTTAACGTCAATTAATGTCAAAATATAAAATAATGTTTCTCACTCTCCATTTCACTTCAGTTCATTTCATTTATTTTAATAAAGAAAACCTTATTTCATATACGGCAAGTAAACTACTCAATTTTAGAATCACCGCTGATGTATTCTCTCTTACATACCAAGATTACAGATATTTACATACCACATACCACAGTATAAGAGGACAATATTTCAAAAACCACAGGTTCGAAGTTTTTGGGTATTACAAGATTTTTTTAAATCAATGTAACCTACATTTCTGACTACTAAATTTCAGTGACTACTAAAAATTGGTAATTAAATTTTAAAAATCTGTAGAACCAAGGTTTTTTATTGTACTTTCGACAAATGGTGGGATATTTCTGACCTTTAGAATTTTCCATTTTTTAGGCTGTGGAACTAGTACAGTGGAGCGACCAATTAAAGAAAACGCTGCAAAGGAATATAGGATCAGAGGAGGAACAGATGCAAAATCAGGAGCCTGGCCTTGGGCAGTAGCACTTCAAGCTAAGAAAGCTGGAAAAATGAAAACTGCTTGTGGAGGCACTCTTATCAAAACTGACTGGGTTGTGACTGCTGCTCATTGTTTAAATGAGCTTAAATGGTAAGGCAGTAAATCAATTCTCGTAGAAAGAAAATGTTTTTATTAAAAGCGATGCAGAACTAAAATTTTAAAAAAATATCAAAAATCAAAATTAGAAAATAGGAAACATATAAAAAAAACTCTTTTGAAATAAGGTGGGTGAAGAAGTTGCATTCAGATACATTTGAAGACTCTGTTTATATGATGCAATATAAGTACACTGGCTGAAGAAAAAAATAGAAATGTGTTGATATGAGTTAGAAATCCACGAAACTTAGCTATATGGCGGAGAAGAGCTGCACTAATGATTAACACTGTTAGCAAAATGAGCTGCTTGGAAGGTGTTCCTCAATTTGTGTTCGGAGAAGAGCTGTAGTAATGATTAACACTGTTAGCAAAATGAGCTGCTTGGAAGGTGTTCCTCAATTTGTGTTCGGATTATGAGGATTTAGTTTGAGTTAGGAGATGGGTTGAAATGGCTTTGTGATAGCAATTACCATAAACCCTTACACGGAAGGCTTTCAGAAAAAGATTAAAAATTAATGGAGATTAATACTAATCATATATGTGCCCAGATTTACTTTGCAGAGCAATTCCAGACGTGCTCTGGTAAGAACGAGGAACACGTAATGTCTCCCTAATGTATGTAAAAGGAACATTTATGGTGGAGTTAGAGTAATAGTTACGGTGGCATTTTGTTACATGGACCTGTATGTGCTTCCAAACAGAAAAGCATGAATGAAAGCGTCAATGCAAGGATGATATCCTAGATCATTTGTTAGTCCTTACAGTGGAGAATAGATAGAACACTTCTTTTACAAGACGTTAATGCACGTCCACACTGAATAAGTAGTAAATCAATGTTTTCAGAATGAGACCATTGTATGTATCGATAGGTCAGCTAGGTATCACGACCTAAATCCTATCGACCATATTTGGGAAGCTTTCGGCAGATATGTTGCTTTCCTCCAGTTGGCTACCCAAGACTTACAAGGACTTAAACATTTCTAAAAGAACAATGTCACTGGTACTTAATTTTGCAGTATGTAACAATGTCGTTGGTACTTTACTGGGCTTCATCAAACACCATCATCCCAGACTAAAACATCACCTTAAGATATGATCTACAATTAGGAGTTACCACACTAATATACAGGTATTTTGACTTTTTAATTTGGACATACTTGTTCTATCTCGTTCTGTATCTTTTCAATGATGAGGGAAATCACTGATGATTAAAAAAATATTAACTATTGCGTACTATGCTACAGATTTTTTCCATTCTTCATACAAATTAAAAATGTATTTTATTAGTTATCAAGAGTTATCTGTTTTTCTGTCATTAATGATTAATGGTAGAAATGAATACATAGAGGAAACTTCTAGACTAGTAGAGGGGGCTCAGACTGGATCACATTTTGATAAGAAACCAACGTCCGGAAATCCACAAAAAATTATAAGCTACAGCTATTCTATCGTTATTTGCATTAATTTGAAGATTCGGTTTCTAATGTGCATGGTAGGACATTTTGTGTGAAGACACGTCATCTCATCACAACAAGCAATGATCATATCAAGACATGCTACGATATGTCATGCTGCCTTGCATTTCATTCTTAGTTGACATTTAACTGCAGTGATAATGTGAATGAATAATGGATTCAGTATTTACTTCTGTTGGATTATGCTAAGATTATGTTAATTTACGGTGAAACTCCGCTAATGTCTGTCTGCTTACTAATTCTTCCGAAAAACGTTCACCAAATTTTTGAGCTCGAGCTCACATTAAATACCTACGTAACACAAAATTTCAAAGTGTTTCTCTACATTGAAGAGAATCTAGAATGATTACCCGAGCCACTCCACAAGCCATGATAGGAAAATGTGCTGAACTGATCAAACTCACATCAGGGCTTGTAGCAGAAAAATACTATAATTTTAGAAATGAATTTCCACTTCAAAAGTGATTCATTCTGATCCCTTCTTATAAGGCCTACATGTATCCATTTACAATCGACTCTATATATAACAAAGACAGCAGAAAGCGTAATAGACAAATATTCATAAAAAACTTTTTTTTTTTTGCTCATGAGACATTTTATTATGTCAATATACAAAGTTGCTTTTTTAAATTATTTTATTAAATTAAAATAGTTGTAGTTGAACAGTTCTCAATATTTTTTAGGAGGATAAACGTATATCAAGACTTATTCTTTCTTATTGGCTACACAAATGTTCTTAAACCAGAAGAGGGATCAATTAAACTTCGTATGGAAAAGGTATGAATTTTAAATTCCATTACTTTCTTCTACATTCTGGAATGTGATATCTGCTAGAAATCCGAAACTTCAATTTTTATTCCTCAAGATTAAGATGTTCTCATATTAATAGCTAGTTATCACTTCTACAATATATATAACAAGTGAATATAATTTAGTGCTAAAGCAACTTTTGTGTGTGTGTGTGTGAAGGGAGGGTTGGCCCTGAATAGACCCTATTCCTACGTTGTTGGGACCTATGAACACGATAGTTTGAAGATCCTACTTTTCGTTTGGGAATTTTTAGGGGGTACAATGACAACAATCTCAAACAGCCTCTGATAGCGTTGGCCTCTGAAAATACCCCGTTCCTACGGTGTTTAGGCCACTGATCACAATAGTGAAATCCATTAGTCGATCCAATCTTTCGTTCAGGAGTTCTTAAGGGTTGTTAGACACGGATGGACGGACAGGTTAACGCATTAGCTACCGATTTTGGTCGCTATCAAAAAAATAGCTCGCAAATGGGTCGATAAAAATCAGTTTTTCATTATTGCCCCATCTAGGAGATTGTAAGTGCCACTGTCAAAAGATAACCATAAGCAAAATTTCACAACTTCAATTTTTTTCAGAAAGAAATTAAATTTGGAGAAAAATTTTAGAAAATGTCTTTTGTATAAAAAAAGTGATTTCAAATTCAAAGCGAACGTGGTTTTAAATTAAATAGTGACTGGTAATTAGGACTATTTAGCAAAATAAAACAAACTTTAATCTTTGAATTGCAAAAAACTAATTTCTATTTCAAAGCATTTTCACAGTATATGAAGGATTAACATATCATATATTTTAAATTTTATTGTCCTCAATTTTTAATAGCAAAAATCAATTCATTACTTAAGTAAAATCAAGCGATAACAACAATTGTAATAAAACTAAAGCAAAAATAAAATTAAAAACCAAATTTAAAAAATTAAAAAAAGAAAATAAAAGTTGATAAAACAAATTTAAATTGTGGTAGATGAGTAACAACTTTAGTTAAGTCAATATGGAATTTTTTGGAGTGAGTTCTTCTAACTGAATGGGTGAATTGAAAAAGGAAGTTATTCCACAAATGTAAACTTTTGGAAAACAAAAAAAAACTGTTTTTTAAGAAAACTATATTTTTTACAAAAAAATTTCTATTATCGATTTATACCTTTAAGTGAAGTGAATTCATTGTACTTTGTAAATATATAGATATATAAATTTTTATAGTACAAAACTATGAAAATATATCTCAGTTTTGTTTGTCATTTTTGTGGAATATTTACCTTTTTCAACTCACTCATTCAATTAATTTGTAAATTTTATTAATTAAAATGTTACATTTCAAAGAAAATTAACATATTTTCAGTTTTTAATGCATGCAGAGTTTTCAATGAAGCCAATGATGCACGATATTGCCTTAGTGAAGTTGAAACAGCCTGTGGACTACACTGCTAACAAGTTCATCAACACAGCCTGTCTTCCTGAACTAAGTGTAATTTACAGAAATTATGAATGTGTGACAGTTGGATGGGGACGGTTAGATATAGGTAAGCTGAAGGATTTTTCATACTTTTTCATATTTAGATATAAATGTGAAATCAAATTTGATATACTAACTTTTTAATGAATTAATCCTTCATCGGCTAAGCGGAATTTTAGCGTGGATTTACTGTTCTCCCCTTTTATTTTTGATTTGTTTTTGAGATTTTTTAAATGAGAGGTCGTTACCTTGCTTTTTTGTCCGTTTTGTATATTGTCCTTCTTCACTGAGCTAGGTATCCAAGGGCAGATCGTACTGATGAGAGTATAGTAACTCGAAACGGTACTGCCTCCGATTCCAAGTACAAAAACATAAATTAACTCCGTGAATGTTTGTTTAGGTATGTGCATTTCTGTTAAGTCGTAGATACAAATGTGGCTTTAATTTTCATTTTTTTAATGTTATAAAATGCGCTCTATTCTATTCAGGTGGAAAACAGCCTTCAGTTCTGCAAGAAGTTCAAGCTCCCATCTACGACATGGACTCTTGTATTAAGTATGCTATATTTACAAATCGAAGACCTCGTCGGGACTACTTATGTAGTGGCCTGGGAAGAAAAGGTCCTTGCATAGTAAGTACTAGCCTTCGTTAAATTATTAAGAGCATATTTAAACTGTAGCAGTTTTGAATATTTTCAGAATACTTTTATCCGATTCAATATATTTAATCATTACAACCTCAAAACTGCAACTATGCAGTTTACTATGGTTGGCACAAAATAAGAAGATAATCGTAGGTTATCGATTACAACTTCCAAGCATGCTCCTAAGTACAGCTCCATCTATCGCACAATGTTGTAACTAAATCCAATATTTCTGATGTCAAGAAGAATCCAATTTTTTTTTTTTTAATCTTGTATCTTTAAACTGTTCATATATTATTTTTGTATTATTTTCTTGTTATTAATATTTTTATATTACCTAAATCTTATTATTGAATCTATATTATTTATAAGATATTAGTTGTGTTTTAATTCTATTTTTTATTTTTAAATTTATTTATTTCAGTTATTAAGTATTTATTTCACCTTTTTTTAATGTTAAATTGAATTAAACAAATTGATCTCTTCCGCACATTTAGTGGCCCTGAAAAGGGCCTTTTTATTATTTCTGTGAATTCTAAAAAACAGCCAATACAGAGGTTAATCTGAAAGAGGTTCAAAGCTTTCATCGAAATCACTGTCGTCACTGGAATCGGAAGTAGTTATGAGAAGGGGCTCCACTCGATTCTCAATGAGATGATCTGATTGCCAGTAGGCTTCTTCTACCTGCAATACATGATTGTAAGCAGCCATCCAATTATCTGACGATACATTTTGTACAGCTGCTCCGGTGAGATTTTCAATGTCACAGAGTTTAAAGGTTGTATTGTACTTACGTACATATCCCTTTACTTGCGCCCAAATCAACTCGATTCATTCATCTCATCATGGTAATTTACTGAATTTGTCCGAGATCGAAACGAAAGCATACTCTTAGACACAAATCCGCTGCTGCTTCCAGCGTGGCATAAAATGAGCAGCTGACCTTTGCCGAATGCTATTTTCCGTCCACGGATACCGCACTGATCGCTGTGCCATTGTCGCTCTTTGCCGATGTTTGTATTAACCCAAATCTCATCCAGATAAATAACTGTTTTCCCTTCGGAACGTACCTGTTTGATTTGCCTTAAATATCTGTGTTGATGAGCTACAATATCAGGCTTTTCGATGTAAAATTGCCTCATGTCAATTCTTCCGTACTTCATTCCTAGTTTCACACAAAGAATTTTTCGTAATGATGTTTTGCCTCCCGTGAATCCAATTTTCGATTGTAATTTTGAAAGAATTTTACTAATTGTTGGATAATCATTCTCTTGAAAAATTTCACTCACCGTGGCTCTGACAACAGATAAATCAAATTCATCTAACTCCAAAATTGGCTTAGGATGTGGTCTTCTTTTTCCTGGCGTTGAAAATGAAATCCCGCCATCGTGTTTCGCTTTTCCCTCGTTGACAACTCTGCAAACCGTCGAATTTGACAAATTTGTTGCGATAGCAGTTTTTTTTATTAATTCATTAATAGACATTCCATCGCCCTCACTCTTACAATATTCAAAAACATTCCAAATTATACCTCTGGATTGGCTGTGTAAGGTCAGACCTTTCTTACTAACGCACACTTGTTCTTCCAATGCCGCCATGTTTTTTGATACTGTCTTTTGTTCAGTATTTCCAGGAATAACTAAAGGATCCCCTTATTCCCGTTTTTATCATATCTTCTTATTTTGTGCCAACCATAAGCGATTTCATTACAATCGATATTTCACAATTGTGGCAACGGAATAATTTACAGTTCTGCAAGTTATTGTTTGAATCAAAATTATTTAGAGCAGTACTTAAATTATTCGTGGATTAGTTTTTTTTTTTTTTTTTGTTAATATTAATTAAGTATTGAATTTGAAAAAGTCAAATTAAATTTTGACATTCTGAAAAACTATAACACTAACACTTTTAAATTCTAAAGGCAATCTTTATGGAAGGATATTTTATCGTAGGATATCAGGAAAGGTTATATTTTGAAATGCAATTCAAAACTACTCTAAAATTTATTTCCTGGATAAATGACAAGATGTGTAGGGAACTAGATAATCCATATTACTCATTTATAAGCAATAATTTGATTCATTCAATCATTCAGTATTGTTGAAAAAAAACGAAGGCAGGTAGCACACTGTCTCAGATCAGCGTAGAATAGATCAGAACGTAAGCTCAGTTCAGGCAATTTCCTACACACTACACCCGATCCGCTCACAACAGCATGCCAGTCAAGCCCAGTGAAATATAATTTACATTTAATGTTAATGGTTTTATTCCGTTCAATCACTTGCAAAATACTTAATGACTCAATAAAAAGGATTTTAATTACCACTTTCATTAAGATTTGTTGACATTTCCTGTCAAATAGTTTCATTTAATGAATCATAAAGACATTGCGAAAGAAATTCACTTCCAAACGTACGAGAAAACGTCTAACAATGCCTGAAAGTTGTGATAATTTTTTGTAGTGACGGGATAATGTATGTATGTCTAAGTATGTTAGAAATATTTGTGATTCCACCAAAAGAGAGAAATTTGGCTGTGACAAAAAATTTTATAATTTTTTTTTTCCTTTAAAGCAAACCTAGCAACTATTTAGTTATATATTTGTTCCATCTAGTACAGCTGTTGGCCGAGCTTATTCTATTTCTTATTTTAAATAAAATATATTTTATTTTCACAAAGTTGTCATTTTTGTCATTCCTGTTACCGAGACCAAATGTTGGGTAATTTTAATTAAAACGCAAGACGAGCAAGAAACAAATGGTTTTATTTGACGTGTTACAATGTTACATCAGGTTCCAATAACAAAACAGAAGTGTAAAAAAGAGTTTAGAATAATTTATTTTACAAAATACTTCCATTATTGAGGTCGTATTTAAAAGTTAGAAACAAAAGTTTCCCTAAAAACAGGCTAATCAATATTGAAAGGTATAAAAAAAATTCTACATATCAAGTAGTTATTATAGTTGGCAACAATGCTGCCTGTTTATTGTTGCATTTAATAAACAATTAAAAATAAAGAAGTAACAGCAATGACTCTGGTGTAATAGCAATCACCGTAACAGTAATGACGAGATTAAAAGTATATGAAATACTGTTCTTTAGCCTAGGTTCGCAATGATAAGGTCCCACAACTTGAGATCCACCTCAACATGTCTACTACTGTCAGCATTTCTGCTAGTAATTTTCTTTGGCTCAGGAATTAAACTAATAACTTTATTGTACCCATGCCACAGTATGTCATGTCTGGAAGGCCAAAAGAATCTGTTATTTATGCATGACTTTAATCTCTACGTCCGTTTCATCAAATGACTGTATAATGCGTGGATATGGTTCATCATCATAAACTGCAACGAACCACTTTCCAACTAAATCCAAAACCCCCGTTTCTACAGGTATGATATCGATTACATCGTCATCAATACGGTCAGTAACCTCATTCGTAGCGAAAGTGAACTTCTTTGGTTGCAAAGTAATCACAGCAGTAATTAATATTGCCTTCTCTTTTGTTGCAATTGAATTCCATTTGAAAATCTTTTGCGAAGCTTCCTGCCATATTTAGTGCGTCTGTAAATCCTCTTCATTATCTGAGTGGAACAATGTCATCCGCAAACACTAAGCTTGGCAGTGTTTAATTCCCTACTGGGATACCCAAGTTGCTCTTTTCGAGTCTAAAAGTTAATTCACTGATTATTATTGTAAAAACAGCAAAGATATATATGCAGAGTTTTTTTTTTTTTGTTTTTTTTTTTTGTTTTTTTTTAAGGTGAGTATGGTGTGATAAAACTATATACACAATGAATGAGATAGTTTATATTAACTGAGATAGTTTCAAAGTTCTCTTCAAAAATTCTTATCACTTAATAGTTCTTTTAATATAACAATCTTCTTTTCATCTGTCTTCAATTTATCTAATTTGTCACTTAACGAAATCCTTTCCGTATCTGACTAATTATTTCACTAATGTTCACGGCACAAATAATATTCACTAATTCGGAGCACTTTTATATATCCAGCAACATTACGTTTAACTTTCGTAACTTAATTATATTGTTATCAAATTTAACACTATCACTTCTGAAAATATAAATATCACATAGTCTTAGTCACTTGTGAAGCACTTATTCACGTTGCACTAATAGCTGGTATCACTCTGATAGTTAACTAAACAATCACTGAAGAATGGCTTTTTCTTCTTTAACCTTGTGTTTAAATAAATTAAAAATGTTCGTACTCACACAGTTTGTTGTCTTCTATTTTCTAATGGCACTAAAAGTTCTTTCTGTTGAACTTCCTTTTCGTTGCTGCTTGAAATTACCGCTCGATGAGAATCGCTGATTTCATTGAAGAAAATTCTCCGCACTGCCGTCTTTCAACGAACCAATCGCAATTGTCGATATCAAGAACTTCCGCTTCTTGCTTCAGTTGTCTCTTCTTTATTTGGAATTAAATTCTTCCGTTTCTTGCTTCAGTTGTCTCTTCTTTATTTGGAATTAAATTCTTCCGTTTCTATTGTAGCAAGTCTTGCATATTTCTTGCTTTCACTTCATTTGAATCGGTTAGAATTATTTCCCAAATCTTTCTTCTTTCTTATTTCGAGTCGACCCTAAATTCCATTGCGTGGCTTCATTGAACCCTCAATGCTAACTTTAATGCTCCAACTGGGAAAACCTTGTGACTTCGACCAGCCTCATTCGTGAACTGAACTGATCACATCGTATGACGTAATTACACTGTGTCTGATAACCTTTTTGCGTCACATCTAAAAACCCTACCGTTCTTTTTCTGCACTAACTGACGTCATGAAAAAATAAAAATAAAATTTTCCACATATAATTTTCTTTAATTTACTTCGAAGCCTTTTTAAATTAGTAAATTAATTTATTATTTTATATTGCACATCTTCAATTATGTTGAATAGTTTTGGTGACAATATACACCCTTGTTTCCTTCCTATTTCCGATTGTATCCAATTTGATTCCCAATTATGGAATTTTGTATTTCAACTTGCTGTCTTAATAAATATTTTGAATCAATCTGATAAATTTGTTATCAAAACTTTTCTTTATAATTTGTACCAGAGCCCTTCTCTACCGTACCATATTTGATATTCAAGAAGGCAATACAAAGCGGTTTTTTTTTTTCAATTTTTATATTTATCTATGGTTTCAGTGACCACAAATAAATTGTCTGAAGCTCATCTATCTTTTCTGAATCCATTCTGTAATTCACCTAATATGTTGTTGTTTTCCATTATTGTATCCAATCTGTTGGTTAGTATTTTGGTGAACAGTTTACAGAGATTGCCAATGATCAATTACAAGTCTGTAGTTTTCCAATTTTTCGAGTTTTTTTTTTTTCCTTCATGGATTAATTTTACTTCGCTTTGTTTCCATTCCTGTGGAGCGATTTCTGTTTCTATTATTTTGTTATACAATTTTTTAATCCATTTGTTTAGTTTTTCTCCTCCATACTTAATAAATCCATTAGCTATTAGATCTAGCCCAGTTACTTTATTGCTTTTTAATTAATTTGTGTTTTGTTCTAACTCATTTATAATTATTTTTGAGGTTATTTTACCTTTCTTAATTTTCTGAACATTTTTTATTATTGAAGTTACATTTTGTTTTGACTTATTGGCCTCTTCCCAGAATGATGTCATTAGATTATTTAAATCTAGTGTCTTCTATCATTATGTTTTTGTCATTTACTAGTCCTTCTGGTTTTACTTCATTTTTCCCATTCATATTTTTTTACGTATTTTCAAAGAACTCTGGATGCATCTTTACCTGAATTTTTAATTTTGTTTTTTTAAGTTTTCATTATATCTTTTTATTAATTCTTTTTATTAACTTTTGTTAGGAATAGCTGAGAGGGAGTCTTTTGCGCATGCGCACCCCTTCAGAACATTTCGGAAGCAGAAAAAATTGCTCGACGAGCGATAAATTCTGACGCGTTCTGATCTGAGCGGAAGTAGTGTGTGTGTGTGGAGTTACACTAGTGGCCAAAATTGTGGAAACCTTTTAGAAAATTTATGTTTTTCAAGTTTGCTTGCTCAAAACATCCATTTTTCTTAGAATAACACCATAATATTTTACGTCATTACAAAAACAATGTAATAGATAATGCAATTCCCTACAATTTATTTAAAAAAAATTCTATTTAAAAAATTATATACAGTAAAACCATGATGAAACGTATTTCATAAGTTCTCACCACTTTTGTTACTACTTCGTCGGAAAATCTTTTGCGGTAATTACGATTTTATAACGGCGTTCCATCGAGTGAACCAAGTGTTTTAGTTCATCAGGTTTTGTAATATGGAACCAAGAGTGAATTGTAGCTTCTATTAATTATGTTTTATTCCTAGGTAGCTTCTGACTGGCATGTTTCTTCAATATTCTCCACAAATTTTCTTTAGAGTTTAAATCAGATCTATTACTTGGCCATTCTAGAAGTGAAATGTTTTTTCTCTTAAAACACTTTTTACAGACAGCAGCAACATAGCAAGGAGCTGAGTTCTGCTGAAATAGATAGGTCTCATTATCCTGAAAAAGGTCACGTGCCGAAGGCTTTAGTTTTGGCTCAAATATTATTCTCGATATATTTTGGCATTTAAAGTGTCATCAATTACACAAATTCTGCCTACACCTTTAGTGTCATGCAACCCGAGATCATGACAGTGACGGCGTGCCTCATAGTAGGTACAGTGCACTCAGGTACCAAATCTTCTCCAATTCTCCTCCTGACGTATTTTATTCCATCTCTGTCAAATATAGATATTCTGGTCTCATCGTTCGAAATTACTTATCCTGTAGTTCTTTGGACCAATTAACATGTTTTTTAGCCTATTCTAATCTCTTCATTCATCTCTTTGTTTGCGAGATAGCAGTAGATTTCTCCTTGGAATTCTAGAATTTAAACCAAAGTCTTCGAGTCTGTGTCCAATACTCCTTGCACTCACGTGAAACCCAAATTCTAATAATTCATTTTTAATTGAATTGAATGATTTTTCTTGTGCTCAGTCTTTTAATTCTCCTGTCATGAACAGCTTTTGTACACCTTTTCCTGCCTTTACCATGTGCATTGTGAACGGATTGAATCTCTTGATATCTCTTCCATACCTTCGAAATCCCACCGTTGGTTATATTTCCGCAAATTTTTTTATTGATTTCTTCACAGGAATATTCTATTCCGCGTAAAGTTAGTATTTTAGTTCTTTTTCTAGGCGACCAGTCAAATCTTTTTAATCTGTTATCATACAGTACTCTTAAACTTCGAACAAAAGAAAATAACAATAACAAAAATTACCACCAACTTGATTACACTCTTGACAACTGAAGTGAACTGCTAATAGTAACTGGCAATTCATACTAGTACATTATTGGTTCCTTGCTGTATAGTAACATGATTGGCTTTCAAAACAATCTCTCTCATTGGTCTGTTTTGACTTTAAGAAGATCCACTTCTTTCTTCTGAAGCAGTTGTGTTTTTTTTTTTTGGTTATTTGGCTATAACTTTTGACTGAATAATGATAATGCAATACAGTTTAGTTCATTACATTCTGCATTTTATTATGTTTCTAATAATGTATAATATTATAATATTAGTTTAAAACAGTTGATGCTCAGAGCCACGAAACCTCCAAAACACAAATTTTCTAAAAGGTTTCCACAATTTTGGTCACAAGTGTACGTTGAACTCCATGGCTTTCGAATTTTTCTGATCTGATCTGATCTGACATTGCGAACTGATCTGAGACAGTGTACGACCAGCTTAATAAATTAGTTATTTATTGTTCTTGATAAGTAAATAGTAGTTCCATATCTCTACACGTATTTCTATGAACGCAATATATATACATTAGATAGGTTTCTGTAAGTATAAGATCACTAGATGGAGAAACAATATACAGGTTGAGGTATATAACCTCAAAAAGTAGAATATCTCCGAAAGGAAGCGATGTATAGAAAAATTTTCCAAATACAATTTAAATGTGTAGGAAAGGAGGAAAAAGTAGTTATATTTGTTTTTTCACTTGAAGAATATTTTCATGGTCATTTCAAATTCAGTTTAGTTCTCTTAAATGGAAAACTATTTTTTTCTTTAGTGGTATGTTCAACAATGCAAAAGAACGAATAACTTTTGTCTATAACATTTTTCTCTTAACCATCATTTGACAATAACGCTTCAATTTAAAAGGTAGGTTAACAACCTTTTGCGTTTCCAAATAGAAAGCTAATTTTATTAGCAACACAAAACAAACAATTTTAATGAGTAATTTACTTCAATTAGTGTTCATTATGATGACCATCAACCACGATATATTTTTCGAGAAGTTGAAGAAATGATGTTGATAGCAGCTAAAGAGTTTCTTGATCAATTTTTGCACAAGCATTTCATATTTGCTCCTGTATATTTTCTAAGGTCGTTGGTACATCTTGGTAGACCTTTCCTTTAAGGCAACCCCCCAAAAAAATTGGGGAGATCAAGCGATCAAACATTGGGGAGGTCAAGTAGCGTATGTCCCGTTTGTTGATGATGTAGAGCCGTTTGTAATTGCTTATTATATTGCTTAACTGCCCTTATATGTTCTTTCATAAGAATTTGTAACCTGCGTTTCGTTTTTCCAATTCATAAGCATTTATCACCCCCTTCTACTTACTATACGGGACATAGGCTACTTATGAACGAACCTATTGTTTATGCCAATGAGAAGGACAATTACCTAAGAAAATTCATAGCAACTTTATTGATAAAAAACAAAGAAGTGCTGTAACACCGATATTTCTGTAGCAAATGCACTGCAATAACATCTAATGGGATAATTTTACTGTTTATATTAGTAATTCAAGTAATAATGTGGCATAACATCACATCTGTTAATTTTGTAACAAACACTGTAAACTATTGAATTATTACCTATTATTGCTTTGTTGAAATTCTTTTATGGCTTGAATATTATGTTTGGAGCCATATAGTTTTCCTTTCCATTATGTTTATCATCTGAAGAGAAGGATTAAATATCCTCGAAACAACTAATGAAGTGTTTATATTTATTTACTTTTCTTATCCAGTGTGTTTGGTCCTTATTTAATATGATTGCACACATCGTGACTGATAATTATGGATGACATCTGTGTTCTGAGAACACCTCTGAAATATTCCAGAGCCAGCAGTTAATGATCGAGAGCATTATCATCAATAAGTATGAGATTCATAACAAAGAAATCAAATCGAAAAAATTTGAAATGATACGTACTCCAAAGTCATAAAAATATTGTATTTTTTTGTAATAAAAACTTATCTCCATTAATGAAAGATGTTTTTATATCTTTATTTGAGTAAAATTGTTTGTTTTGAATTGCTAACAAAATTATTGCTTTTCATTTTGAAGCGCAACATGTTCTTAATCTTTCTTTCAAACTGAAATGGTTGTACACAAAAGTTATTCGGGGTTTTGAGTAGATTCAGATGCCGATAAAAAAATAATAAGTTTTCAGTTAAAACAACGAAGTTAAATTTGAAATGATTTTCAAAACATTCATCAAGTGAAAAGCACTTAGAGCTACTTTCTTTTAGCCTTTTAAACAAACAAAGTTTATTTTGAACATTTTACTATATAACTCTTTCTTTCGGAGATATTTCACTTTTTGAGATTAAATATCTCACCTTCTACATAAAGTGATTCAAAATTCCTCTACAACAGCGTTTCTCAACCTGTGGGGCGCGCATTTTTTTTTTTTTGGTTGAACAGATAGGTTTGGAGGTTTTTTTTTGGGGGGGGCGCGATGAGAGTTGTGATTGAAAATTGGGTCGCAAGTACTAAAAGGTTGAGAAACACTGCTCTACAATCTTTAAATGTAGGTCAGTAAAACAAAAAATAAACCGTATTCATAGTGGAACCCACCCGAATGTACTGGACGGCACACTAAGGTTCAAAACTAAAAGACAACAAGTACGATGTAGACATCATTAACCGTATATGTACAATATGACAGTAAGGTGTACACTTACAGGTTAACAGTAGGTGATCAAAGTTCATTCCCACAATCTTTGGTGCAAACGCGCAAATGTTTGATGATTGAGCACAAGTGGGTTGGGAACCGTTCACGTTACAATTGTACAGCGGCACGTCCGTTTCCGTTCGCTGCCCCATAAGCTAGGTGCATATCGACCCTTTCAGCATTAGTGAAGCGATACATCTTACTCCTACAAAGTCAACGTCTCAAATGACAGTGTCTCAGACTGTCCAACTAATGTGCTACCAAACAGCGCCCTCTAGCACATTCGGGAAGCGTTTGCGAACAAACGTTCCACTATGACTACGCTTTGTTTTTTGTATTCCTGACGTACCCTTTAAAGTTTGTATAGGGAATTTTGATTCACCCTGGATCCATCTATATATGGTTGTAGCTTCTTTTTTTTCGGAAGATTGATGGAAAGTTAATATTTGTTACTTATTAACGAGTGCTTTATTTTATTCATTGTTAAAAACATGCAAATGTGCTAGAGTGTACGTAGTAAAAGAACAAAAACAATAATGAAATATTGTTAATTTTCAGAAACAAACGATCGTTTGTTTCTTTATTCAAATACATTTCTGTTAATATAGTACGAGAATCAGTCAATAAGTAATACCTACTATTTTTTTCTGCTTTTAATTGTCAAGGAATTGAAATGCAATTACACAGCTTGAAAACCACAACATTGACGATTAATTTGTCACTTTTCAATATATTCTCCATCCATTTCCACAGTTTTGGTCCACCAACAAGGGCATTCCAGCGTGGTAAAAAGCATGGTCTTGCTTCCTAAGCCATTGACGCACGGACGTTTTCACGATCTCCGCATCTTCAAAGTGAATCCCATGAAGAGCTTCCTTTAGCGGCCCAAATAGATGAAAGTCTGATGGTGCTAGGTCAGGGTTGTATGGGGGATGAAGGAAAACCTTCCATCCAATTTTCACAATCTCTTCGGTGGTGTGACGACTGGTGTGTGGTCTTGCATTGTCATGCAAAAGATGAACAACAACCATAGCTTTTGTTGGGCGAACTGGCTGAAGACGTGCTTTAAGCTTTTTGAGGGATGTGACGTATTGGACAGAATTTCTTGTGCATCCATGCTCCAAAAAAATCAATCACAATCACACCCTCTGCATCACAGAACACTGTCGCCATAACTTTCCCTGCTGATCGCACAGTTTTGAATTTTTTCTTTCTCGGTGAGGTTACGGACTTTTCTTTTTTCTTATTTTATTTTTCTTCTCCTACTTTTCATTGACGCAATTTTGCATCGTTATGTCACTTACTTGAGGCAAAATGACCTTTGCCTTGTTTACTTTCTCGCATGATCCGCCATGTTTTTTAATCTCTTCTTTCTGTTTTCTAATTAATCTTGAAATGGCAGGTTTTCCGCATTAAAACTTTTTATTTATCATTTTTTTATATATATTCTTGCATCCTACCACCTTATGTAACCTTTATAATTGCTATCTTTAAATGATGATATAAATTATTGAATGTAATTTTGCATTTATATGGAACGATTTTTATGCTGGTGAGAAGAGGTAGCCATCTTGTGCCTGTAGAGAGTTTATTGTGATGTCATTTGAAGTTTCAAAACACTCCTTATTTCTTGAAGGGACAATGGTAAAACATTGTTTAGGTCACTATGCCTATAAAATGCGTTCTTGAAACTTCTGAGTCTCTCCCACCATGTAACTCCGAGGATACAGACGTATATATATCCCTTCCTGGAGGAGTGGCGGGGCTGTTAGGAGAGAAACAGCTTTATTTTTTTTTCTACCTATGCACGGTTAATGGCAAGACTGGTATCTCATCCTGTGATACGCATATCTCTGGATACTTTTGAGATTTGTTATTCTTAATGTCAGGTTGCTTCTTGTCAGGTATTAAGAAAGGTCGCACGCCCCCAAAGATAGTTCGGTTACAGTGAGCAGCCATTGTTATTATGAAACGTTCGCTAAGTGAAAAAGAACGTGTTGTGCTTCTTTTGGTTTACACGGATACTCTGACATGAACAGTTTAGTGAATTTTGTGGGAGCTATCCTATATTTTGTGCCAGTGTAAACAGGACAGATCGCCGAAACTATGAGTAAAATTTCCTTTGGAGGGTTAGATCAGGGAGTGAACTCTTCAGACATACTTTCTAGTCAGAAAGTCTGTTTTCATAAACAATTTTCGATCAGACTCTTATAAAAATGACACAAACTATTTGCGAGAATATATCTTAGGTTTATACTTTTGTTAAATTGCATTTATAAGGTTATTGTGAATTACTGTTTGTTAATTGCCAACTTTTGAATAATTTTTTCCTTAATTTGTAAACTGTTGGAGTTACCGAATTTATCATTATTATTATATATATATATTTTTATATTGATGTAATTGATGTAATATATGTAATTTAAATTGCATTGGTCTTGATGTGTTGTGTGCTATTGTATTACATTAAGCTTATTTATAAATACATTTTGTTGTTTGATATACCTGAGTTGTTTCTTTTCTTTACTTCTCGTTTGGTATAATATTTATCTGGTTTTAGCTGTGGAATTTTCCTTGGGTCCAGCTGTTCCATCAGCTAAGTTTTATTTTCATCACCTATCTTTATCTTTCCGATTGCGTTAATAAATACTCTGTTTTGTATATACTCTTTGAGATACGGGGTAATCCGTAACAGTTTGTGTGATACCATTCCATTGACTGCCTCTTTGATTCAGGTTCAAAAAATATTAACCCACGTTTCATCTCCGGTTACATTTTTTTCCCAGAAACTCCTCTCCCTCCAAATGGAAGCGCTGCAAGTGTTCGGAGGCAATTGTTTTTCTTGTCACTTTATTCTGGTCCGTTAACATTCTTGGTACCCACCGTGAACACACTTTTTTGTACCCCAGTTGCCGAATAATCGTCATCACACTGCCTTTAGTGAGGGAGAGAATGCAACACTATTCATCTGTTGTCACTCGGCGATCACCACGAATGATGTCATTGACTCGCTGAATGTTGCGTGGAGTCACTCCAGTCCCCGGCCTGCCGCTCTGCTTTTCGTCAACTACCTTCAGTTTTGTTACAGCTACGAGCTCATCGTCTAACAGAGCTGACCGAGATCCACTGCTGCGTCACCATTCACATTTTTCCGACTTTCATGAATGGAAATGGACGTTTCACCTTCCGGATTCAAGAATTCAATCACCGAAGGTTGTCTAATACGAACATCGATGTCAGCCATTTTGCAAGCGGATGTTGACACAGGAAGTTGCTACTGCAGTGGATTGGAGAAGAAGGTTTGAGGAATTGCGCCAAATTCAAATTTTGCACTTAAACTTATTTAAAGAGAAAAAAAAATAGGCGGAATTACTTACTGACTGACCCTCGTATTTTTATTGTCTTATTAAACTGGGGAATTTTTAATGTTTTTTAAATATAAGACACGAGAATCCGATTAAAAAAAAAGAAATATGCGGACAGATTATATGGGAAAGATTTCGAAGTAAACAGAAGTATAAATATATTTTTACTACTGTTAATTCTAACTATAGCTTTATCATTGATCTTAGGCTGATTCTGGATCTCCGCTTTCTTGTCGAAAAGATGGCAAATGGGTAATAGTAGGAATCGTTTCCCATGGAAGAAAAAAATGTGCTGCTCCGAAAATGCCTGCAATTTTCACTCGTGTATCACACTATATCCATTGGATGTCTCACTTGATAGGAATTATTTAAAGAATTTTCAAAATTATGGTTTAGAATGTAAGATAAGGTAACGGTGGTAATAAGGCCACCTTCACAAAAATATGTTTCCTACTCTTTAGGTAATATCTGTAGGGGAAAAACTTGAAAAAAAAATGTCCTTTGCTCCGTCCTCTGTGCAATTAATCCAATCAAATAACTTTAATGCTATCAGTTATTGATAGAGAGAGAAAATATAAACATTTGTAAATGGGCCTTAATTTCTGCACCAGCATGTAAAAAGGCCCATAGTAAAATTATATCTAAAATCCATCTCAATTGAGAAAAATTAGGTCACTTTTGCCTTGTATGATATATTGTGAAAAAAAAAATAGTTTATTGATAAGAAATAAACTGTAAATTTTTTGGATGCTGATTCTTCATAAATAGTGAAACAACAAGCCGCAATTCCAAAGAAATATAATAGCCCTCTCCTATGCACTTCTTTCTCTCCAACTGCTACTCACACAGTGATGTTCAGCGGTTTCTGTCTACAACATTACATGGCAACAATCTAGGGCTGCTACCAGATGCAGATGCTACCAGGGCTGCTCACTATCAAAAACAACTCACGGCAAAGAAGAAAATCAGCGTTTTGGCCTTATTACCGCCTCCATCTTAGTTTTGAAATAAATATGTAATTTCTATTGATCTTTAATAAAATGAAAATTAAAACAATGTCATAAAAATATACTGTGAGTTCTTACTTTTTTCTTAAGTAAACTAATTTTATTTTAATTTTCGTGATAGTTCTATCTATTCATATGATTGCAAGTTAGCTTTCATAGACAAAATAAATTCAATGATCCAAAAAACTTCAAAATTATTATTAAGCATAATAAATTCTTCAGATATAAACACATAAAATATTACTTCTATCAAATATTTCGTTCTTCTGAGTAAAAAGAACGAAGTAGTGGAGAGAAGTAATATGTTTTGTGTTTATATCTGAAGAATTTATTATAGTTAAATTCAATGATTTTCTATTTACAGTAAGCAAATTCGAAATTTCCTAATTTTTCCAACCTAGATCATTTTCTCAGTCACTGAATATCTTTTCAAGGGGCTCAAAGTGAACATCTATGTAATTCCAATAAAAACTACCTTTAAATCTATATTTCTTTCTGATTTCCTTTCAACATATTGTCATATTATTAAATCAACATCATCTTCGTAAAAAAATATATTATAAAATATATGTATTCAACACATTTTCGGAAATTCTTTACTTCTTTTCTTTTTCAAGTTTTTTTTAAAGAATGAAATAGTTACAGAAATGGACATATCACACTACTAGATGTAGTTAAAAACAATAATTCCTTACTGATTATTAACATTATTATTTCTAACAATCACTTAATCATGAATAACAACAACCCTTCCTATAATTGTTTAAATTCTTCAAATTTTACCAACCTTTTATTATCCAAACATGATTTTACCATCTCCCTTGCCAAATTTAGCAGTACGTTCTCAACCTTCATTCCATCATTACGATTAATATTACTAACTTTAGTGTTTCTTATAATTATACTTTCTATTGTTTTTTATGTTTTTGCATCTTTTTTCATATATATAAAATTTTACTTCATTATTAATACAATGCCCTAACTCACAGAAGTACTCAGCCAATTCTGACTTGTCCCCTTGTTTCTTCTTAATGTAATATACATGTTCCAGAACCCTCTCCCAAATCGTACGTTTGCTTTCTCCAACATAAAAATTTCCATAATTCAAACATTCTATTTTATAAATTATTTCCATATCATATTTTTTCTCATTTTTGTTTAATTTGTAACACAATATATTTTTTAATTTATTAGTTTATTCAAAAGCTATTTCTGCTAAGCTGAGATGGAAGCCGGATATTAAGAAGAAAAAGAAAGAACTTAATTTCAAATATAGAAAACTGTTTTGGCTACTTGGAAGAAGATCTGAACTGAATATGTGTAATAAACTACTAAGTTACAATCAAGTTCTGAAACTTGTTTGGATGTATGGAATACAACTTTGGAGTTGTATCAAGAAGACTAATTTAAAATGATACAAAACTTTCTGAATAAAGTGCTACGAGGAATTGTTGGTGCCCCTTGATACGTTAGAAATGACAATATTCATAAAGATCTAAAAATTAATACTGTCTATGAAGTGATAAAACAAACGGAAGAGAGGCATGAACAGAGACTTCACAATCATACTAATGCCTCGGTACAACATCTGTTAAATTACAGAAGGGTAACGAGAGGATTAAAGAGAACTAAACCTTCAGATCTGGTGAAATGAATAAAAACTGCGTGAAAAATGCAAGTATCAAATAGAATCATGCAAAGACATGAATTCTAACACAGAGTGAACTTATATGATAATAGAGCTGCTAGATACTTGTTACTTAGTTGCGGTGTTTGAAATGACTTTGTCATTTATTAAAAAAAAACAAAAAAACAAAAGAAAAAGTTATCTCAATACAATATTTTTTACATATCCTTTTTAATTCAAAACTCTTTTTATTCAAATATGGAACTATTGCTCTGTTTTTCTTATTTTTGTCCAATTCTTTGATTTTGAGAGTATCGTATTCTTTAAAGACCTTATCAATGAAAATTTCTTTATAACTTTTTTTTTTAGTATGAGTTTCATTCTATCGAATTCATTTTTGAATTCATTACCTGACTTTCAAATACTGACAGTTTGAACTTCTTGGATGTTTGTTTGATAAAGAAACATAATAATTTATCTTTGAAGCATTACTGGAAAGATTAACCAAGTGACCATATTGTAAATTTTATGTCGTTTTATGGTGTTCACATAAAAAAGAATATAGTGGACAACTATATTAATAGAATTGATAGAGCCACAAGTTATTCATGATTAAATTATTGTCCGAAATAATAATTTTAATATTGAGTAAGGAATTGTTGTTTTTAACTATATCAGGAGTGTGTATATGATATGTGACATCTCTACCTATTTCACTGTTTAAAAAATCTTAAAGGAAAAGAAGTAAAAATTTCCGAAAATTTGTTGAATAAATATATTTTATGATATTTTGTTTTTGTGAAGATGATGTTGATTTAATATGTATTACCCTTGTTTTAAACTGGAAAATGGTTGTTGATTTATGATGTTTCATATTAATTTGATATGAGTAATTGTATTATAAAAGATGTTGAAGTGGTAATTTTAGTATTTATGTTCGAATAAAGAGAAGAGATTTGAGGAAGAAACACATAGTGGAAAATGAAAAAACGAACACCATGAAGCTAAGATCTTAGGCGAATGAAATTTTATTCACACATTCTACAGTCTGGTCCGTGACATTAGGTCGCAATCCTGGATTTAGTATGAGTATTTGAAATGCCGAAAATACTTTTCTTGATGACATTCTGCTGGAATCAAGAAAAGAACTTTCTTCTGCGTTCAGCGAATAATAGAACTATTGTATTTCAATTTAATTATTATTAATATTCAATGATTTTAAAGGTGAAAACAAGTTATTCTCATCTTATTCAATCCTTTATTCGCCAAAGTAATCACAATAAACAAAAGAGGTTTATAGAGTTACAGTTACCATCTGCGGTAAGAGATAAGCGGGATTCGTCGCTGACTTACTAAATGACTTTAATTGACCCGTACAGGATTTCCGAGCTCACCGTCGTATCAGCGGTGCTTCATATGTTGAGTAATCAGTGGTAGACATCTTAACGGACGCCAAGAATGAAGACCCGCTTCTGTCTGTCTTCGCCAAATGGTGCCTCCGGATACTATATGTTGAATAGAGGTAGTTGTTCCTTGGTTGCAGGACACGAGCGCCATTATCAGTGAAAGTAAAATCCTGTCAAGCACGTTTTCCCTATGACGTTCAGGTTCTTCTTGGCGGTTATGTATGCTATCCTAACCCACTGCTGTTGGCCACCATATCGTCTGACCACTACATAGCTCTGACCAACATGGCGCCTGACACATTTGCATGACCTCCTGGACTCTTAAGCCTATGATACAAACCTCTCTCAAACTCGCAGATTTGATATTACTCCGGGGTAGATGCCTTGTGAAAGGCAACTTCACAGACTTAACGTAATGATTTATTTTCTGACTATTTAACGTCAGATTTCCCTGTCTCTGTGAATACTGTTCCTTAAATTTACTCAGAATTTCCTTACTCATGCACATTTTCTACAATTTTCTGAGCATTTTTTTTAATTGTAATGTAATCTTATACGTTTACCTGTCTAGTGAAAGACTTTTGTACAAAGTATTTTCACTGTACATTTTATGAGTGCGTCGTTTGTTTTCCAGTACAGTATTCCAATATGTTTCGAAATTGTCGAATAAATTTAGATTTAAATTCTAAATGATATGATACTTCTTTTTTTACTAGATCAGAAATTATGTACATTAATTTTAAATGAATTAAATTAATTTCTTTTGCTTAATATCAACCAAGAGAAATAAACATTTATATATGATAGGGAAAGCTATTTTTGCTAAAAATTATATTGAATAAATTTAATGAGCTATATTAATAAATTATAAAATATAAGTACCTTTTTTGAATTCGAGACTGTCTACAACAAATTTCAAATAATCCCTAAAATATTCATATTATAAGTGTTTCATATTATAAGAATCCGAGTTAAATGACTGAAGTTAGTGGATGTTTTTTTTTTTTTTTCAGGTATTAAAATCATCTCAATAAAAATGTCAATAGAAACGGGTAAAAAGCGGCAAATTTGAAGCGTTGGAAATGAATTTATAGAAATCAAGTCAGATCTAATATTGCTGCAAAATACCTCCTGAACGTCAGTGTAGTCTCAATATGAAGATATTCTCAGATGCAAAGATATTGAGCATCAGTGGAAATGTTAGTCCATTGATTGTATATAGCCAGTTCTACTGCAGCATGAAGGGTCGTCATTTCTTACGGATGCCCAATTCTAAAAATTGCAATGCTGCCTAAATCCAAAAATTTTTTCTCTAAGCATACATCTGTAAGTTGCATCCATTCTATGAAAGCCTCCAAGACCCAATATTAATCTCATAATTTCACAGGTCTTAATCTCAAGGAAAAGAGAATATCTTGAATTACCATTGTCTTGGTTTTCTATGTATATTAATGAAAAACTATTCATTTGAAAATAAAAATGGTTGTCAAGCTTTCTTATAATATTGAGAACTACATATGTACATTTGTAGATAGGAGAATATATGCTTATTCTATTGCATTGTCACGGTTTAAAGAGAAAATAAATAATCAATTAACAGAATAGTAGTAACGCAGTGGAATATCTGTGGACAGACAAATGAAAACATCTGTGGACCGGTTGCCGAGAAAGGGGCAGCCTTTGCACTGGGCCAAATTAACCCCTATCCTGACTCTAGACAGAGGTGAATTAAGCAAGAATGAAAAAAAAAGAATCACAACACACTCGGTTTCAATTGAAGATAAATGTATTAAGTGATATCAATGAAAGTGAATACATGAAAGAAAACAAATCACATCTCGTATATTGGAGACAGATTTGATAAAACACACAACTACCTTTGAGAGGTAATCCAATAACAAAATACAGTGTAAATTACGCAAGGCTCCCGTTCGAGCCTTTCTGGTGAGTTGATTGCAATACGTGGAAATAAAAAGAAAAAAGACAAATCCATAACCACGTGATCAATAAAGAACTACTCGGACAGTGACGCGTTACAGGAGAGAAAACAGATGACCAACAATAAAAAAATATTAAGTTAAATTTAAAGAATGAGGGAAAGGGCGGGAAACGGACAGGCTAGACAGGGAGGCTTCACTTCACGCCGGTCGGCTGAAAACAATAACAAGTAAAATGCATGGCTGATAAATCAGTAAATACACAAGAAATATAAATGGCAAGATATCAAAAATCACAAACTTAATTTTAAGAGCTAATCAGTTCTACAACTTCAAGTCTATGTAGCACTCGGCTTTCTCATCGTCTCTCATTTCTTCCTCTTAGTTGAACTAAAGTTTATTCTAATGAAGAATTAAGCTGAAAAATGTTTTCGCAGGTATTTAAGTTAGGATTACGTAAATTCGCCCAGTTTTCAATGTTCTCTGGGTCAGTTTCTTCGATGAACCCTAAAGCGAAGTATTTAAACTCAATCATCAAGTTTACTTACAGTTTGTCGATCACCGGCGATTCACATCCACACATGCTTTCCATATCTGCGCAAAACACTACAACGTTGGACTTCACTTTCACGGTGTCCATGAACGTAAACGGTGGGCAATTTTGGTCTCCAAACACGTCGAGGTGGAAACTGAGACGGCGAACGATCCTCCATTGTCAAGGCAGAGTCGGCTGTCTTCACTCTGTACTCCCGAACCGAGCTACAGATGTTTCTCTCCTTAGGAATTGCCGAGATCGGCAGTTACCTCAATTCGAAGAATTGACGGCCATGACACTACGTTCACATATCTCGAACGTCGACATATAAAGACAGGGTACGAACTCACATTGTATACAGGTCTCCCTGAGGAGTTGGGCAGAGCAGCAAGAGTAGCAAGAACAGCAAGAATACGAGAAAAAAAAACATGAGGAAAAACAATGTGCTTCATTCCTTCCCCTTCCTCCTTCACGTAACTATTTCTGGTAAAATCCTTTTTTTTTCCTCACAATCAATAAATTTAATCTACTAATGAGAGTCAGTGCCCGAAACTTGCGTAAGTACGCTATATTGTGACAAACTCAGAGGAAACATAGATTCTAATTCTATAAAGTCCTGAGAGCTAACTTTCGCAGCATGGTAAATTGTCCAAGCTGTAAAAGAAACTTAAAAAAATACCGACAAAACATAATGAAATACAAAAATACATGAATAGCGGTCGTCTCTGTGGTCCAACCTCAACCCCCACAATGACAAAGCAGTATGGATCACAGAGAACACTAACTTGCTGAACACTTACCCTTCATGCCCTTCCATGATATTACTCTCGCAGACATATATACAGCACTAAAACATGCACACAACTGGAAAGCTCCTGGTGCAGATGGCATTCAGAACTTCTGGATCAAGAGTTTCACGTCCCTGCATGGGAGGCTAGCTGTTGCACTCACTGACATAATCCAATACTTTTTTCCTCAGGGTGTCACTAACCTACAGAGCAAGAACACTGAAACAGCGCATCCTACAAACTACGTCGAATCACTTGCCTCCGCACACTCTACAAACTCCTCACCTCCTGCCTTGGAGACAAAATTTACATACACATCGAGACACCTAACATTCTTTCCCAACAGCAGAAGAGCTGTCGTAGGAATTTCCAGGGTTGTAAGGAGCAACTTGTTATTGACTCGGTAATCCTGCGCCAGGCGCGCGCGAGGAATAGGAACTTACACATCGCGTACATCCACTACAAGTAGGCATTTGACTCAGTAACCCATTCAAGGCTTTCACACACTCTTCAACTCTATAAAATACACCCCAAGATCACGACATTCTTGGATGCCACGATGAAGAGTTGGAACACAACGTTAAACCTACGCACCTCCAACACTTCCATCACTACAGTCCCCATTCCCATAAGGAAAGGTATTTTCCAGGGAGACTCCTTGAGTCCCCTTTGGTTCTGCCTCGCCTTGAATCCATTAGGCCACATGCTAGACAGGCTTATCTCAGGCACTCTGACACCATACAAAATCACACACTTACTCTACACGGATGATATTAAACTCTATGCCATAAACAACACACAACTTACTAATCTATTACAAGTCACAATACAGTTCACCAAAGATATTGGGATGGAATTTGGAATCGACACGCTACATATAACACGATGAAAGACTTCAAATTTGCAGGTTTTTGAACTGGACAATGGGTTGGCCATCCATCCATGGAAGAGGGAGAGACCTACAAGTATCTAGGCTACCAGCAACCACGTCATTGACAATGCAAACATCAAAAATATAATGTTTCATGTTTAAAGAAAATATATCGTGCTCGCATTCACAACATCCTCAAAACACAACTCAATGCCAGACCTTAAATTAAATCCAACAACACTTTTCCCGTCCCCACACTAAGATATTCGTTCGGCTTAATTCCATGGACAAACACTGAACTCTTAGCACAACAACGCACAACACGCACTGCATTCACGAAACCTGCCCTACCCCAAGTCCGCTACCGAAAGGATGACTCTTACCCGCAAAGAAGGAGGCCGAGGACTCATCAAACTCATCACCCTACATAACAAGTACACACACGTAGGGAACACTTCCAAAGAGCACAACACTCCTCATTCCACTCAGCCATTGTCAAAGCTGACACACACCTCAAACCCCTGGACCTCGCAAACCCTTCTCTAACACTCACTATCCCGACACCCGCACACCTTAGCTGCGTGAATCATAGGCTTGTAAGGAACTTCATGGCAGACATCGCCACGAACTCAGCCGACCTCATGTCGACCTGAAAGCTTCGAATAGACGGCTGACGAGTGGTGATCTGTTTCGGGAGACCGAAGGGTTCATGATCAAGTCATGATAGGTATAGGACCAAGTCATCCCACACACAACTACAAGAAACATTTTACAAATTCGCAACACACATGGTGACCGATGCAGGAAATGCCATACTACGCATGAGCCGATCGACCACATGATATCAGGCTGTCCCCTTCTCTCCCAAACAGACTATTCCACCGACAGAATCAGGTCGCATCTATCGTTCATCAACAGCTAGCACACAAATACTCACTTATTTAGAACATGATCCCATACTTCAAGTACGTACCACAAAGCGCATTAGAGTCACCCTTATATATGTAAGCTATACTGGGACCGTCCCATTCACACATACAAAACTATACATCACAATGAACCTGACATCACACTTGTTGATAAGGTCAACAAACAGACCTACCTCAGTTAATTGCAGTACCTTTCAGCAAGAATAAGCAGAAAAATTACACAGACAAGATTAGTAAATATACCGATCTAGCGCATGAGCTCCAGAAGCAGTGGGGGCAGGACCGAGTACGTGTTGTACCTATCGTCCTGTTCGCCACTGTTCTGGTGCCTCACACATTGCACCACAGCCTCAGCACTCTAGGACACTTATGCACAACTCCAGAATGGCTGTGAAGCTCAACACAGCACGCATAGTTAGGAAATTTATGGACCCAAACACACATCCCTAACCATTCTTCCACACATTTTATTTACACTTGGCATTTTATGCTTTGGTCCTTGACCCGCCATATTGTCTTTGCTGGGGAAATCCGTGGTATGAAACTTTTTCGAAATAATAATAAGAGGAAGAAGAAGAAAAAAAAGAAGAAGAAGAAGCAGCTATCTGTTGCAATGATGTCACTGCAAATTCTATTAGAACTTTCTTGAAGAAATTTAAGTTGTAAATACTTACTGTATTCTGTTTTATTTGTTGGAATGTTTTGTGATTTGTCTGGAAGAGGTTCCAAGATTAGGTTGCTCTTTTATGACTACTTTTCCATCGGTTTTAAGATCAGCAATATTTCCAGGCTTATGTTTGTAGATGAAGTGAAGACATATTTTTATTATGATGAAATAATTGAATCTGCAATAATCAAATAGTATATAATTAGTATGATTGTCATTACGGTTAATTCTTGCAACGAATAGCAAAAATCTCCGTTCAAAGGAGTGCTTATATGACGAAAACAAGAAGAAAAGATTATGGTTAACCTAGCCTGAGACCTGGTGGTGGCTTCTCCAGATGTTCGACAGAAACTCGGCTGTGGATACAGACGGCGCCTGTGGAGCTGATCCTGCAGTGCGACCAACACGAGCGATGAGTGTGAGAGAACGAAGGAATCAGCGCCTCCCACGGGTTCAACCCGAAACTTTCACTTGATGACTCACAGCAGCAGAGTCAGGGACTCGAGACACCATCCATTAGTCTGCCTCAGACTTCAAAGACTAGTTGCCCTAACAAGAGTTCCAAAAAAGCTCGACATAAATGGACTCATAAAGACAATTGTAATATTTTACGAGCTTAAAAAATTGCAACAAAATGTGAAACTGATATGATAAACTTCTTGACCAAGTTACATCGAGAGCTTTTAAAGATACAGCCTAACATTATAAAATTTAGTGAACAAAACATCAGAGATTGATTCATAGCTATAATAGTCATAACTGTTCTTGAACAAAAGGTTATTTGGGAGGAAATTTTCAAGAAGTATATCAGTAATAATTTCAGTAAATATTACAGTAATATGGAACAGGAAAGCACAATTGAAAATCTATGGATGAACTGAAGATCAGAATTCGTTTTCACTTCATGGATTTAGAGCTTCTCCATTCCCATTATCTGATTCAGTTTTGAAAACCAGGATTTCTGAGGAACTTGAAGGATATCTTATATTATATTATGGTCCTAATAATAATAGACCTTCATTGCTAAGAATCCACCCAAGCAAGAGAACTTTCACATTGATATCAATAATTAATGAACTTCTTTTTTCAAAAAAAATAGAAGACCTTCAAACATTACAGCTACACGTTTACTGTGCGGCAATTACTATTCTGTCAGAAATGAAGATTAATGTGGAATCTAAAAGAACTCAAGTAAAACGACAAATTACACCAAAATGGAAGAAACGGATAGAAAATAAGATTAATAAGCTTAGGAGTGACCTTTCGTAAGTAACAGTTTGTGATGAGAGGAAAGAAATGGTCAGACAGAATCTTCGAGATTAGGAATTCAGAATCCTACATAACAACAAATCGAAACGAACCGACTCTTGAATTCGAATCCAAACTAAAGATATTTACTGATAGCTTAAAAGAAAAAATAGCTTTAGGCAAGCGGCTGAGACGCTGCAACAAATCCAACAAATGGAAAAGTGAAACAGAAAATTTACATTTGATTCAAAACAATTTTATAATTCTCTTGAAGAAACCCCCCCCCGTACTAGGAAGTTATCATCTTTATCTGCAATGGAAATATATTAGATTTCACTTTGATCCTAATCGGTTTGCTACAATTATAAAGCAAACTGGATAGAAAAAGAAACACAATCATATGATGTAAAAATGAATAATGACTAAATATCACAAGAAGATCTAAATATATATATTAAAAGACTTCATAATTGGAAAGTAGCAGGCCCTGATAGTGACCAAAATTTTTGGTGGAAGTATTTCACATACTTACATGCCCCACTTCATAAAACCATTAGTGATATCCTTAATGGTAGAACTGAAATTTTATTGTTTCTAATACAGGATATAATTTACCTTAAACTGAAAATTAATGGAATAGACATTCCTAAAATTTACAGGGGGCGTTTGATTCACAGGGGGCTTTAAATGTTGGGTCAGCATTCATATCTCCTCTGTATTCTGGGTGTTCATCTCTGTATTCATCTTCACTATACGTCATATTCTCAGGAGACATTGGTACTGGCAATTCTTCACTCTCATATATAGGTCTTATAGCAGAAGGTGAATTAGGATATTGCACAGTTTTCTTTGTTTTAGAGGTAATTCCAGCTATTTTTGTCTTACAGAAATAACAGTCTGTTGTGTGATCCGTTGGTTCCCTCCAAAACATGGGGACACCAAAGGAAACGTGACGTGATCCTTTTAACCAGCCTGTCAGGAGTGTAATACATGTCAAACAGCATATGTGTGTGAGTGGGGGGTGGCATTTCTTGTCTTGGTCGCCAACCATGCACCCAAAAAAAAGTTCATAGCATTTGCTTACAAGAGGATGAAGTTTTCATGATTTCAGAGTTAATTCAACAGATACAACAAAAACTATTCGGGTTATTTATATAGGTATGAGGCATTTTTTTCATCTGAATTTACACAAAACACCAACCTTTATGAAAAACAACAGTAACTCACCTCCCAAGGTCAGAGCTCTCTCGATTCAGACTGATGGCATAGACACAAAACGATACAACGTGTTTGAGCATGACTCATCGGTCTTCTTCGTATCATGTCAGTGAATTTCGGAACTGAGGATCATGTATGTGAATTCCTTATATATTTTTTGATTGTTTTCCAATAATTACATCCGCAAAAAAAAACTAATTTAGTATTAACAAAGTAACTAATATGAAGCATTTTGAAGTATTTTTGTAGATAGTGGGTACCGTATTACGAAAACTGAGCCAGATAGGCAAAAACGGATTTCATTTTCGAATTCATTACCCACGACTTAGCTAAGAACACCATTCATATTCTTTGTGACAAAAATACTGTTGACCAGTGTTACCAAAAAGTGTTCGACTCAGTTCCACATGATTTGCTTATTAAAGTGTTGATTTATAATATAACTCCTAAAATAATTTCTACACATCAAACTTTCATGGCTATCTGGCGAACTAAGTTGCTCCTTAACTTCAATGGAAATCTCATGACATCAAAGAAAATTTCAATAAAACGTGGTATCTTCCCGGGTGGTTTTGTTTGGTCTCAGCCCATTGTGGTTTTGTTTGGTCTTCAACCCATTATGGAATCTTCTTAAAAGTACGGAACTTTGATATAAACTTAGGAGAAAAAGAAGACTGTATTTACAATCAATCATTTATTATACATGGATGATCTGAAATTGTATGCAAAAAAACCGAAAGAGTCTTCTGTCACTTTTAAATGTAACATCTCTTTTCAGCTCAGACATTAAGAAGAATTTTGGGTTAGACAAATGTGCAACACTTAATATCATCCGTGGGAAAATAATGGAATCAAATGCTTTTAATATCATGTTACAAAATCAACAATTACCTGCAATGAAGAAAGAAGAAAGCTGTAAAGCAGTGATTTAGCCAAACATTAACAAAAAAAACAACTGGTTAGATCACACACAAATTCAAGTTCCGACAACAGAAAATCTTAAAGACTGAATTGTTATCTAAGAATAAATTTAAAGCAATTAATTAATGGGATATTCCAGCTCTTTCTTATTCCTTCGGTGTGGTAAGATGGTCTCAAACTGATTTGGAAAATTTAAACATCTTATCCGAACTACACTAACAAAATGTAGATTGCATCATCCAAAATCAGCCATTGAGCGCCTTTATCTTCCAAGAAAAGAAGGTAGTAGAGGACTTTTGGACCTTAAATCACTCTGTAATAAGCAAATGATAAATCTGAGACAATATTTTTTTACAAAAGCAGAATCATCAAATCTTCACCAAGCAATTGTTGCTTGTGACCACTCAAATACACCGGTCTGTTTGTCAGATGGATGTTTTACCCCGACTGTTAATACAATACAAGAAAGGATTCAGTCTTGGAAGTCTAAAGCCCCTCTGGTAAATGCCCCCATTCACTTGAAAGGGCCAACAAAGAATTTTCGGTGCTTTGGGGAAAGGATGGGTGCCTGTTTGCTAAAACAGAAGGGTTTATCCATGCTATCCAGGAACAAGTGATAGCGACAATCAATTACAAGAAATTTATTGCGAAATTGAATATATCTGATAAATGCAGGATATGCCATAAGTATTCTGAGACAACAGATCGCATAATAGCAGGGGGCTCCAACCTTGCAAATACGGAATATATCAATAGACATAATCTCACTGTAAATATTATGCATTTGGCACTTGTTAAAACATTTGATCTTATAGAGGAAAGAGAAATAGTGCTACAACACATACAAACCACAAGACGAAAGAACTAGACTTTGCAATGATTTGCCCTTGCATACAGATAAAACCATCACAGCAAACAGGCCCGATATATTTCTTCATAGTCTTCAAGAAAGGAAAGCTTTCCTAATCGATATCACCATCTAAATGATAACAATATCAACAAGGCGGATCAGATAAGATATCAAAATACTTCAATTTCGCAAAAGAATACAAAAAGATCCATAAGCTTAAGTCTGTAGAATTATTGCAATTGCTATTATAGCTACTGAACTCATCCATAAAAATTTACCTAATCACTTGATCAACCTACATAAATCTAAATAAAATTTTATACCACAGCACAAAAATCAGTGATTTTGGAGACATGCCGCATAGTTCGCACTGTTTTAAGCATACCATCAGGCAGCTTTCAATAAGGTTTGCTATTTTGGTCCCATAATGCTACTATATCGGCTGCATCGCACCGAGAACTGAAAGACAGTATATAATAATAAAAATAAGAAGAAGAAGAAGAATTGTGGTGAAAGAATATAAGTGTTTAAAAGAATCTTCTAATTCAAAGGGTACAAAAGACACTCGATTGTTCAAAGAGAATAAATCAAATATTTATTCTCATAAAGAACTTGCCACAAGAAATTGGCAAAGATCGCTAATAGCCAACAATCAAAAAGCACGCGCCTTGCGACTTGCAGAAGTGGTCTCGTGCTGATTGTTGGAAGCCAGCGAGCAGTAGTTTCTCCCCAGACAGTGAAGAAGCAAGAAGTGTTTTGCTGTTATTTAGTGCGAACGTTTACGACCAAAATAAAAACTTTCCGTGAGTGTGTAGTTATGGTTATTGCTAACTCTGCGAACAGTGAAGAAAGACTTTATCTGTTGAAGCTTAACTGTAATATTTTCCTCATAATAAATTAGTTATAGACGCCACACCGTCCCAATACGCG
The DNA here is from genome assembly GCA_023159025.1 of Thereuonema tuberculata. Lineage (NCBI taxonomy): Eukaryota > Metazoa > Arthropoda > Chilopoda > Scutigeromorpha > Scutigeridae > Thereuonema > Thereuonema tuberculata. Next base: position 31,202,409 of record JAFIDM010003189.1, on the reverse strand, counting down.
AGAGCATTCTCAGAAAAGATGGCCGCCAAATATTCGGAAACTGCCATGTGTTAGGCTTATGAATTGAAGTACTGTTTAATTGCTATTTAATTAAACTAAACAAGAAAATCTTGGATTTAAAAATAAAGGAACATTATATCGGCAAGATGGTTAGTTATATGTTACAATTCAACGGTAATAACTACATTAGTTGGAAGCGGAATAGCCAAACCCTACTTTTGAAGGAAGGACTAAGGGAGACCGCGAACACGCCAATTAGTGATATTAAATCCATAGAGGATAAGGGCCTAAAATTAAAACTATTAAGTAAGTCCGAAAAAGCAGTCAGTGAAGAAGCAAGAAGTCTTTTGCTGTTCTTTTGTGAGAACGTTTACGACCAAAATAAGAACTTCCCGTGAGTATGTAGTTGGGTCATTCCGCCATTCCGGTACTTTTGGCTTCCCAGTTTTTTTAAAATTACAATTTTAGTGAAAAATTAACAATTTTCGGAATAGAACAATTGCAGCTATGCAGTCAAGAAACCGTTTACGAATATAATATTAATTAAAGTTTATTTTTATTTATTTAATTTAAAAATTCATGCAAAAACAGCAAAAAGTCGTGTCCCACAAATGCACCTCCATCAGTCTTTCACTTCGTTGACAGACAAAAAAAAAATTTTCCGTATTTTTTTAAATTTATTCGTTCTATAAGTAACTATAATTACAATAACAATGAGTTTGATTAAAAATAATTATTAGTTTAAATTAAATTAAATTTTGTTCATTGGTCCCACATCTGTCATTGCTGTTACTGGTGTGGGTTTAGCAAGGAGACGTTCACTTGTTCATAAGTTTGTTGTGAGATTTTGCGACTATAGTACGCCACTGAACCCTCCAACCGTGTGAAGACATGCAACAATCGCTTCGACGCTATTTGGTAATTAATTTAGCTTTTAAATTACTCGTACCTTTTACAACAGTCATCTGCTGTTACCTATATTATTTTTATTGTTATGTAGCTGCCGAATTGCTTTGATTATTAAAATATTCGTTAAAATGGGCTGATTAAGGCTGTAGTTTATGAACATGAAGTAGATGGGCCTACCCGATTTTTTGGCAAACACAACATGGTTTAGTCAGTGCTGTTACTGTCATTGCTGTTACTTGTAGAATAGTGACAGGAATGACAGTTGGTAACAGCAATGACAATTCCTTAAACTGTAATGAGAATAATTTAATTTAAATATTTTAAATAAGGTAATTCTTAAAAGTTTAATAGGTAAACATAACTAGTATTAATGCCGTATTTTAGGAAAACTGTCATTAACAGCAGCTGAGAAGCAGAAGTTGTATCGGCAACGGCGTGATGCCGATCCTAAAAGAAGGTCTCAGTATCTCTTCAAGGAAAAGGGTAGGTACAAACAAAAACAGGCTAGTCGCAAAATCAAGCTTATTTCTGAATTATCTAAACGTGCATAACGATCCCAGCGCAAAACATTGAAACTGGCTTAGCAAAGATTCAGAGAACAAAGGTGCAGAAAACGTAGAACAAAGGCTTCAACTTCGACAAAACTCACGTGTTCGACCGTGTCACCTTCTAGATAAGTTACAGATTGTAAGATTTGCACATGATTTGGCGTTCGAGTTTATGTCTGTATTAATTAATGTTGCGTGTTCATGTGTCTAATTTCAGACAAAAACTGTTTGGAAAGAAGGCCAAGAAAAGAAATCGAGCTACCTGTTACCGAGAGATTGCCAAACTATAAGAAACGCTGAGTAATCAAAAACGACTAACCGAATGCTACAGAAAGCAGTGTGCACGATAAAAAAACGCTTTCAAGAGTTAAAAAATGCACCAAATTCTAAAACCAATGCCAAGTTGAGTGGTGGTACTGTCACAGAAGAAATTCGCAGAGAACTTGTCTTCCATAATACTATAAAAAAAAAAAATACACAAACAGTCCAAAAGAGAAGGATAAGCAAGTAATAGCGAAGATTCTTACAGGAAAAATCATTAAAAAGTATAAAATGCAAGGACTTGCACAAAAAAATCGGATTACCTAAAAGACGTTGGAAAAAATCAAAATCCACTTCGATTGATTATGAAAGGAAAAAAAGAGTGTACAAACTGCCTAGTGAAATGAAAAATAACATTTTAAAATTTTATGTAAGAGATGATGTTAGCCGATTAATAACTGGGAAAAAAAGAGACAATACCAAGAAAATCAAAGAAGGAGCAAAAGCGATTTTTAACAGATAACCTAAAGAACTTGCACAATAAAGCTTTTGGCTGAAAATTCCAACTTTAACCTTTCTTACTCTACCTTTTGCTCTCTTAGGCCTTTTTGGGTTTTGCATCCCAGAACTTCGGATCGCGAAACTTGCTTGTGAAAAAAACATGAGAATATATTTTTTTCAGGCTGATAAGTTACAAGAGTTAAAAGTTGTAGATTCAGCAGACGTAGAAAAGATAGTTCTCGATTTGAACTGTTGTGAAGAACCATGCAAAGGATGTAGTTATGAGCATTGTGATGAATGTAAAGACAACAAACTAATAGCCAATCTTACAGATGACAGTGATTAGGTGTTTTGGTGGAGATGGGTGACCAAACTTGAAAGTAAAGATAAACCTACCAAAGAGGGGGAAAAAGAAACCATATCATTCAACATTACAGTAAAAGAAAAGTACTGTGGTACAAAACAGAATTTATTCGAGCAATTTCAAAATAATTTACCAAGCTCAGAAAACATTACTGTTACGATCATTGCTGTTACACCACAGTCATTGCTCTTACAGCGTGTTTACTTAATTATTTTTAATTGTTTATTGAATACAACAATAAACAGGCAGCATTGTTGCCAGCTATATTACTACTTGATATGTAGATTTTTTTTTTATTCCTTTCAATATTGATTAGCCTATTTTATGGAAACTTTTGTTTCTAACTTTTAAATACGACCAAAATATTGGGAGTGTTTTATAAAATAAATTACTCTAAAGTCTTTTTTACTCTTCTATTTTGTTATTGAAACTTGATGTAACCTTGTAACACGTCAAATAAAGCAATTTGTTTCTTGCTCGTCTTGCGTTTTCATTAAAATTACCCAACATTTGGTCTCGGTAACAGGAATGACAAAAATGGCAACTTTGTGAAAATAAAATATTTTTTACTTAAAATAAGAAATAGATTAAGCTCAACCAACAGGTGTACTAGATGGAACAAACATATAACTAAATAATTGCTAGGTTTGCTTTAAAGAGAAAAAACATTTTATAAAAATTTTTCTCATAGAAGAAAGACTATCTGTTGAAGTTTAACTGTAATATTTTCCTCACAATAATAATAATAATAATAATAATAATTATGCAAGCAGCATCCAAATTTTTTTTTCAATTTATCAAAATAGTTTTAACTTTTTAAATCTTATAGCCTATAAAAAATAGGACATTCATCATAATAAATATGGCGCTTTTAATGGTAATGAGTTTTTTTCCATAGAATAGTGTCTCAGACATACACCCTTTTGTAGCTCATCTACTAATATAGTGATGAAACTTCATTTTTTGTTTTACAGAAAATTTACAGAATGAGGATACGTGATTAAACTTTAGCTTATCTATGTCAGTGTTAAGAGCTTTTCGAACTGTATAATGAGTCCTCCTGAAAATTACCATGGACATTAACGACTATCTATCTAATTTTTTCGTATTTGAAAATTATGTATTAAAAAAAAAGCATTAGAAACGAAGCATTAAATTCTACAGATGTTGAAACAATGGAAATTAATGTGTTTATTAATCTATTGCCACATGCTTTAATATGAGTAAAATAAGTTGGATTTAGACAATTGAAAATAACCCGCATTTTAAGTCATTCTCAGAAAAAAATTAAGATAGTGCTTCTAGTGGATAGTAATACAATTTCCAAATACAAGCAGAATTTTTTATTTATTTTCCTGACCTTGAAAAATAAAGAGAATTTAATTCCGCAATATTTTTAACAAAATAAGCTTGTTAAAACTAATTTAGCATTTGTGCATATCGAATACTAACTAAAATTAAGGCAACACACTAGAGTAAAAAATGCTCTAAAAAACCTTTCTACATTAAAAATTTGCAATAGGCAAGACCGGTTTGGGCTCTTGGATGTGGCTTTGACAAGTGTTCCAAGAGGTGAAACCGATCGTGCCTATTTTTAATGTGTGTAAATGTTTTTTTTTTTGTTGTTGTTTTTTTATAAGAATTAGGGAAGTCTGTTTTGGCCTTAATTTTAATTTATTCGATATGCGAACACTTAATTTTAGGTTGCATTAGATAAATTAGTTTTTAATTAGTGCCCGTTTTTATTAACCTTCAAGTTCTTTAATTCTTTTTTTCTTTTGTTGCTTTGCTTTGTTTTTTGTATTCATAGTTGCTATAATCAATCTTAATATTCGGGAAGTTTATCATCTAAATTTCAAACCTCTTCTTTGAGCAATGATTAAAATCTGATAAGTTGATAAATTCCTGATCGACAAAATCTAATAACGACTCGTGTTAGCTCAAAAAATAAAAATAAGAATTTTGTGATAATGTTTTTATGATTAATTGTTTCCATCTGTTACTTATCACAGAGTGCTCTTTTGTATTGATAATTATTTATTGAAAACATTGCTTATTGCTTCGATGCAGTCGATGACTGACTATATATCCAAAGCACGAAATATTAAATTTGGAAATCAAAACTGCCACTAAAGACATCCGGAAATTGAAGACTGATGAAAAACAGCAATGATCAATAATCAATGTATGAAAACAAACCTACCGAATGAAGTAGGTGTTTTAGTAGTGAAAAGACCATCTCGCTACAGAAAAAAATTATTGCTGAACTCTGAAAACAAAAAGACAAAATTTTTTTATTCACGTCGCAAAACCAGTGGCGCACGCAGGATTAAGGTTTGGGGGAGGGAGTGGCTAAGGATGTTGTTAAGAATCAATTCAGATTGAGGCTGCCGGAGGACAGCACATGAATTTCTTTTATTTTATTTTTAATTTGTATTTTGTTTTTAGTTTAGTGGAGGTGCAATAGTTTTTTTCTTCGTCCATTTAAATTCACATCTGTATTAGGACCGTATACGTTTATAGTGACTATCTCAACTGATGATTCCTAATGAAGCGTGAAACAGCTGTTTTCAGATATCACTTGTAAACTCTACTCTCACTCTTTTAGTGTTTTTATACATTTTCAGGAATTTTTTTCTTAGTCTATTCAGATGTAGGCCTATTTAAAATCAAATTCAATGATGACTTTCAAAAATAATAAGACACAGACACGTCAGTGCTTTAATAAACGTTTTCTTCTCGTTCTTCCTTTTTTTTCTTTTTCTTTCTTAATTTTGAGTTGGGGACTTCAGCCCACTTAACCTCTACCCCTCCTCGCGCCACTGTGCAAAACACATTGTGACAACATTCGATTGGCTCATTTTCCCGCCACACTTGCATGTCCTTGAATTTTAATTGGGGAAGCTAAACATTATTTGGGAACAGTAGTTCCAATCCTTAGGTCAGAAACGCACTTGCAGCCAAAAGTCAGTACTTGTGACCCAAACCACAGGGATTTGAGAGGAAAAAGGGGAGAAGTTAATTACGGGACCCAAAGGGGTCTTTACTTGGCTCCCAAAATGAAACAGAATTCATTTTTAGTGTGTTGCTCAAAAAAGCCCAGGTCAAAAACCACACAATAGAAACGATCACTACACTGCTAGAGCCAAGCAATAAAGGGGAGGTTTCCCCTCAAATTCCTGTGGTTTGGGTTGCTGCAACTCCCCACTTTTGGCTGCAAGTCCGTTTGTGACCTTAAGTGAGTTAAAACTCCTCTGTCACTATCTTTATGGCAAACACAAAAAAGCCACTAATTGATGGCTCCTCTCCCACCCCGAAAACAAAGACCCCCATTAAAAGCAGCGATTAAAAGATGTCACTATTTATCTTCTCTTCATATTTTTCAAAATAATATTTTTCATGATTTTTCTCATGATATTTCCTCACTACGTGATATCAACTTCCTCACTACAAATGAAACTTTTATAACAAATACATCTCTTACTGTCTTTTATTGTCTCTGTTTGTGACGGTTAAACATTTGAGAACGTTCGGAATCGTTCATTTTGTTTAAGTAAGGAATTGTAAGGAAATAAATTTAACGTGCTGTTAGTATTAGTCAAAACAACAAAATTGGAAACAAGGGCAGCACAAGAATAAAAAATTGCCTTTCTG
>JAFIDM010003189.1:31148321-31195614 GCA_023159025.1 Thereuonema tuberculata | reverse complement strand
AAAAGGCAATAAATAAATTCCTGTGAGGCCGAGAGGCAACAACAGAACATCATACTTATTCATATCTTTTTTACTACTTATATACAATATTTCGATTTCTCTAATATGAAACTTCTTCAGGTTGGGAGAAGAATAACTTTCTCTTTCCTCTAAATTTCATAATTCGTTATGAATACACGCATTTTTAATTTGCAATAATAGAATTAATAATACATAGATAATATTAGCGTGCTTTGAAATAATATTAAAATCAATAGCAAAGCCGACGCACCTGCTTAAATTAATAATATAAATTGTTTAAAAAAATACACAAATCGAACATTACTTTAAAAAACTTGTTTAAAAATAAAAATTTTGTAAAATTAAAATTTTTTTTACGATTTAAAATTTAAGATACGACCATGGTTTCGCGTCTGCGAAGTCGACGCTTCCTCAAGTATTCTCATTAACGTTTAATAATACAATACCTATGCCTTAATACAGAAACTTTGTTTAAATAGATCAACTTTGTTTAATTTGTTTAAATATCATAAAATTTAGATGTTATTTTGTTCTCCTGCTGTTTTCCATGTTTTTTTTTTCAAGTAACCAAACGCTACTTGTATATAAGTAGTAAAGAAGATACTTGTAAGCATGATATTTAAGTTTATTTAAAAAATATGTATTGGCACTGAGATGATTCAATATCGATATACTGCAGATAAAGGAAGTAAGTAGTTCGTTTTGGATACAAGAAAATTATGAATTTGATACGGAATATAAAAACGCTTTTCGGAAGTAGCATGCATAAAATACTGAAAGATCATCAGAAATGAGTCATAAAATTAGCTAAATGGGAATCACATGAATTGTTTCTGAGGAATTCAAAATTTTACGGAGTGATACCGACCAATAAATATGAAGATACCATTACTAAAGTTTCTTATTGAAAACAAAAGAAATATTGTAAATGAGAGTTAAGAAGATATTTATAAGTATAATGTTCTAGTTTATTTAAAATGTATATACAGTACATAAAAAAAACATTGGTTTGTTTGTTTTTTTCTTTCTGCTATTCCCCCGAAACCATAAGACACAAATACAAGTAAGATGCCAATGTTAGATATAATATTGAGGATGCCTTCATTTTATTTTTCATCGACATTCGTCAATCGGAAGTCACGTGAAGTAAGGTCAACTTCTAAACAGTTTCTTTTAGATGACCAAAATAAAAGATAAGTTGTTTCTCTCTTTGAGATAAGCTTTTTAAAGGTAGACCGGTCACGATTAAAGGTCACTTGACTGAGAAAATGACCTCAGAATAGAAGGTCAAGTGATCACTAAAAAGTTTACTTGACAGGTTTGCTAGTTAAACTTAAAAAAGAAGTTGAACATGCAAATAAAAATTTTCTTACCTTGGAAAGCAATATTTGGGATTAACATTTTCCGTTGACAAAGAAAGAACTTTTCAAATGTAAGAGATTTTGATAATTATCAGAAGCTATCTTTGTTATAAACTTCTAGAATGACTAAAAACATGCAATGCAATAAATAAGAAGTGTCAACGACAGAGATGCGGATAGAAATCAAATGAAACGTAGGAATTTCGGGGAACAAGGTTACACAGAAAAGAATACTGCCCGTCGTTCAAAAAACCACCACTATTTCACAGAGAATCTATAGAAAACAATGGATTGGAAAAGAAGGAAATCAGTATTAAGAGTTTTTTTTATGAAATCAGAACTCTATAAGGAAGTCTTAAGAAGAGTGAAGGATTGAATTCCGTCATCCTTAATAATATTAGAATAGAAAGAACATTAATGAAGAAAATCTTTATATTCCTTATCAACTTAAAAATAATTTTTTCAACTCATGTTTTAAGTCTTAAATTCACTGATATGTAATTTAATGTTAATTGAATAATTGATATTATTTAATAAAAATGGAAATTTACTACAAAAGAAATTATATTATTAACACAGTAAGTTCCTGAAAAAATTTGAAGTCTACTTCCTTCAATTTTCTTTCATTTATTTTATTAAAATCATTAAAATTACAAAAACGATAAGCTTCAGTTCATTTTTAAATTATGCCTGTATATATTAAGCAATACTTGTTTTTCATTTTTGAAAAAGCAATTAAATCCACTTTGCTGATTTACTTGCATGATTCCGATTACTATTAAGCTTATCAAAAACACGCGCAAATTAATGGATTCACTAAAATGGTAATTGACATCATTGATAATTTCTAATGCTTTCCAATGTAGATGTCTGTCATCTTCACGTGCTAAATTCTCACAAAAAATCACACGGAAATATTTGCAAATACAGAAGTTCAATAGTCTCTTGTCCATAAATACTCATGCTAATTTTCGGGAAGATCCACTCGGAGGTTCAAAAGTTATCAGGGAAATACATAGACATACAGTAAGTTAGATTGATCTAACGAGATTAAATTTCCTAAGAGGGATAAAAAAATGACGATTAAAAAACAGAGAAAGAAATAACAGATGTGTTCATACTTAGCAACTCAATAATTTTCAAACAAAAAATAAATACTAAAATACACATCAACATCTGGAAGAGTTCCTTTCTGTGTAAGGTCGTTGAACAAATTATCTTGACTGAGAAAAAACAAATTCATCTTACATGTAATCTTGTGTCATATCTATTACATATCTATTACAGAAAAAAAGCATACAAACATAACTTTAGTTTGATTAAGATAAAAAAAGGTCTTCGAAATAAATAGATAAAAGCCTCTGGAAATCTTGGGGTTTCACCTTTCAACATGGCATCTCTCGTTCGGTTCATTTTGATTGTTTCCGTTTTATTTGTGATTTCTGGAGAAAGCAAAAGTAAGAATTTACTAATTAAAATAATTCTTTCGTAATTTTGAAATAAGTTTATTTATTTCGATTACATTTAAGAAAATGTTAGCGTATTTTTAATTTTAGAATATAATCCCTAAGCTATTTTTCCAATTATTTGCAATTCTTATAAAAATTCTTTTATTAAATTCTAGTTTTTTAATCCTGTCCATCTATTTAAGCAAATAAATAGAAATTCTTCTTCTTCTTATTATTATTATTATTATTTTTATTGTAATAAAAAATCATTGTAATTATTAACTGGCATAAAAACCCGTTCTTCGGTCGGGTTACAAAAAACAAATGTCCTTATGTGGATGATAATTAAATTGCAATTGTGAGATCAATTCGAAACTTTCCCGGTTGGTACAAAAAAACAAAAACAACAACAACAATTCAAAAGGTCTGATCTCATTACAAATCTATATCTAACCCGAAAACCTCGTAGAAGTATCCTTGAACTATGTTTGTGCATCCACTCACCGCCCTCCCAGTGTACACCCATAGTTCCATTTTAATTTGAATTTTTTAACTCGAGATTCCTATATATGCAGTTAATATCGAGATCGGAAAATACAAGATTTTCCACCAATTTTTCCCCTTCTCCCTCCCATTTATACCCCTAGTTTCAGGTTGTTCGAATAACGTAATAACCCTATCACTTCAAATCTTTTCTAGTTCGTAAAAAATCATCTGATCATTACAAATCTATATCTAACTTGAAAACTCCGTCGCTATTATGCACAACACTATTTGTATAGTTGCCTTTGTCGCCATTTGTTGAGCTCCAATTGTTGCATAACAATATTTGTCTGGTTTCCCCTCTTTTCCCCCGGGGGGGGGGGGGGGGGGGGTCCAGCTTCCAAGGTAACTTATCTTTTCGGCAGGGTCCTGAAGAGTAATTCTGCAAAGTTTGGTCCAAGTAGGACCAATGATATTTTTTTGGTTTGGTGATATTTATATGTATTTGTTTTATTACGTATTATTTAAATGTTGTTTTGTATTTTAATTTCTAGTATTGTAACTGCTGATGGGATTTATTTGTAATCATAACAGGACTATGTTTTGTAATGTTCTTAATCTTCTTAATATATAAAAATGAATGATTCTTTGTTTATCCCGTATACACTCCAACGCTCTGAGACCTATTTGGACCAAACTTTGCAGAATTACTCTTTATGATCCTGCGGAGAAGATAGGCTACCTTGGAACCTGGACACCCTCGTCCCAGGGAATGAAAAGGAGTGAAATCCACGCAAATATTTATGCAACAATTGGAGCTCGAAAAGGCGAAAAGGCAACTATACAAGTAGTGTTCAGTAACAATTGGAACTAAAATATTGTTGTATATAATAGCGCCACATATGCACCTGGTGGCGGCAATGGTGCATATACGAATATTGTTGTGCATAACAGCGATGGCGATAATGGGAACTACACAAATATTATGGTGCAACAACTGGAACTAAAGCATTGTTGTGCATAATAGCGACGAGATTTTCGGGATAGATATAGATTTGTAACGGTCTTATGATTTTTTACGAACTTTGAAGTGACAGAGTTATGACCTTTTACAAATTCGACTTATAAAATTGGAATAAGCTGTACTAGGAATGTAGACGGGAGGAGAAGGGGTGGAAGTCTTATATTCTCCGATCTTAATGTAAATTTCAGACATAGGAATCTCAAAATTTCCAAATTCTTCTTTCAATTTCTTCCTTTTCATCTTAGTTTATTAATCAAAAAGAAAACACCACATCTCCATAACATATAGTTTATTTAAAAACTTTTCGGAATTTTCGGGATTATGATACGTCATCCCTTCATCAAGCGAAATATAACAATAAATTAGTTTTTTGGAATAACCAACAATGCAAACTAGTGATAAACATGAACACTATGTTGAAATAATTTACCATTGTTTTAACAATATGAAATAGCAATTATGCTTTTACATTACTTTACAATTTTTGAAAAAACAAATAATCCAAATGAACTAACAAGATACACATAGATACATTAATTCTTGTTTACTTAGATAGTTTGAATCCTTTATATTAACTAACAATCCAATAATCAAAAAACATTTCAATAATTAAATTCATCAATATTAACCACTTTTTTTTACATCTTTTTTAATTAAGTCCTTTACTAATATAATCGTAGAAGGGTCTACTTTAGCCCCTTCATATCTATTAAAATTAGTTCCTTTTGTACATTTTATTACACAACTCTCTAATGTTCTTTTAGTCTCCCCTGCATAAAATTCCCCACATGTTCTACAATCCACCCTATATACTATTCCCATTTCATATTGCCCATCCCTTTCATTTATTTTTTTACATAACAAATTTTTAATTTTGTATTGGTATTTGAACCCAACATCTATACTAAAAGACTTACAAATATTTCTCAAAATCATGCTATTATTATTTAATAATAATAAGAACTATGGCAGAGCGCATGTCTGAGCACGGTACTGCCTTAAAAAATGCCAATAAGGACGAATCAGATATTGCAGAACATTGTATTAATAAAGGGCATGTTATGAAGGACTATGTTAAAATTTTAAATAAGGAAACAGATTTAAGTCTAAGAAAAATATTAGAGAGTTGTGTAATAAAATGTACAAAAGGAACTAATTTTAATAGATATGAAGGGCTAAAGTAGACCCTTCTACGATTATATTAGTAAAGGACTTAATTAAAAAAGATGTAAAAAAAGTGGTTAATATTGATGAATTTAATTATTGAAATGTTTTTTGATTATTGGATTGTTAGTTAATATAAAGGATTCAAACTATCTAAGTAAACAAGAATTAATGCATCTATGTGTCATGTTGTTAGTTCATTTGGATTATTTGTTTTTTCAAAAATTGTAAAGTAATGTAAAAGCATAATTGCTATTTCATATTGTTAAAACAATGATAAATTATTTCAACATAGTGTTCATGTTTATCACTAGTTTGCATTGTTGGTTATTCCCAAAAACTAATTTATTGTTATATTTCGCTTGAAGAAGGGATGACGTATCATAATCCCGAAAATTCCGAAAAGTTTTTAAATAAAATATATGTTATGGAGATGTGGTGTTTTCTTTTTGATTAATAAACACAGGAATCTCAACTTAATAAATTCGAATAATCTCGAATTATGGATGTACGCGACAAGGCGGTGAGTGGATGGGAAACATTGTTGAAGGATAGTTCTGCAGGGTTTTCGGGATAGATATCGATTTGTAATGAGATCGGATCTTTTGAATTTTTGTTTATTTTTTGGGGTACCAATCGGGAAAGTTTCGAAGTATTTCTTTATCTTCCACATCAGAAAATTTATTTTTTGTAACCCGGGCAAAGAACGGGTCTTTCTGCTAGTAATATATTAAAAAAAATATTGAAATTTTTCGATTGGAAGTTTATAGTAGAGTTTGCAAATAAAATTGTTTATTTTACATTATTTTTATTCAAACTTTCTTCAATTTTGTTTCAACTTAAATTTTAATATTTACTATTTAAAATGAAGTTCACTGAAAATAATCATTCGAATTCATAAGAATACTAATAGTAATACCTGTTTTCTTCTAGGATGTGGTACCTCTGTTTACAATGATGTTACGACGGACAGAATAATTGGGGGTCATGAAGCCAAGCATGGGGCATGGCCATGGATGGTAGAACTTCAACTTAATTTTGGTTCAACTGAGAATGTATGTGGTGGAGTACTTATTGATAAGCAATGGGTGCTAACAGCAGCTCACTGTAGATTTGGGTAAGTGTTTATTTACTGTTCATAATTATTTTTGCAACTGTCAAATACCTTCTCTAGTGGAAGTATATCCATTTTTTTTTGTTACCATCTTTCACACAATAATTAATTTTATATTCGTAGTAAAATATCTATATAAATATGTGGTTTGTAATTGCCTTCAATTTGCATAAATTAATTGAATTAATTAAGTTCAATTTACTAAACACAGCAGTTGTTAGTGCAATTATTTATTTGTATAATTAAAGTTTTGGCAATGAATAATATGAAAATAAAGATATTCAATGTTAAAATTAAATGTGGCCAACGCACATATTAAAAGATAAAAAGTTAAAACATTAAAAAGATAAAACTACAGTTTCAACTCGACAAACTTGGCAAGTGGCTTTAGACAAGAAGACAGCGGTTTATACGAGAAACAATCGAAGGTACACCAATAAAAAAGCTGGAAAGTGGGATGACAAAAATGGCCTGACATCTAACAATCCAGCAAAGAACTATAAAAGAGATAAAACAAAAGAACATCAAATTAAAAAAAAATTAACCAAAGTCACTCGTGTCCCTATCTTTCCTGGGAAAACCTTAAAAATAGATAGTTTTAACCGATACCGTATCATTGTAACATAGAGATCCATTAAAATTCGAATGGATTCCCTGCATTTATGACGTAAATCATGCGCTTCGTGGCAAACAATAACCGAACATTCATATTCTAATACATGCCCGGTTTCCCGGACATGAACCGCGGTTAAATAATTTGTCGCCTGTACGAACCACAGCAGTATGCTGGACCATTTGTCGCGTGATCGGCTGGCCGGTTTCTCCAATGTATCTACACCCGAAATCTTTGCATTGCAAAGCATTAACCACCCCTTTGGGATTGCATTGCCGGGTATTTGATTTTTTTTGTTTATGGCATTGGCTAAAGTGGCAGTAATAGCTGATTTTATGTAATGTTAAGGGGTGCCAAAATCTTTCTTAGAGCAGGGAACAGGAGGCTATGAAAAGTAACAGATAGAAAAAGCTGGGGGAACGTTGAATGCCTCAGGGGCGGATTGTAAATGCATTGTAAAGCACGAACCATGCATTTTTGAACAAAACCCGAAGGGTACCCGTTAGAGTAAAACACGTTGAATAACCTTGATTTCTTTTTCGAACAAATCCCAAGAACTAGATAACTGAAACGCCCTTTTTACCGCCATATAGACAATATTCATCCTAAAAGATTGAGGACACGCTGAATTGAGGCCACTTGAGGTGGGTTTACGATAAACCTCCGTGTGAAATTCAGCATGTAATCTAGAAATACGCACGTCCAAAAAGAAATACTGTTACAGGACTCATTCTTCATTTTAAACTTAATGTTGGGGTGGATATCATTAATGATGTCCAAGATACCCAATTGGATGGAATCCTCAGAGTAAAAAAAAGAAGATCATCTACATAACGGCAATAAAGGGGGATGTGCACATGTCCGTAACCAAACAACTGAATAAAAATCGTACAAATTTCGGCCAGCATGGCTGATGCAGAAAGCCCCATGAACAAGCCATTGGACAGCCTGAAGTAAGAGCCGTTAAATTCAAAAAACTGCATATCAAACAAAGAAGGATGTGCGTATTTCTAGATTACATGCTGAATTTTACACGAAGGTTTATCTTTTGTTCTTTTGTATTTATCTCGTTTGTAGTCCTTTGCTGGATCGTTAGATGTCAGGCCATTTTTGTCATCCCACTTTCCAGCTTTTTTATTGGTTTACCTTCGATTGTTTCTCCATATAAACCGCTGTCTTCTTGTCTAAAGCCACTTGCCAACTGCTCGCGGTGTCGAATTGAAACTGTAGTTTTATCTTTTTAATGTTTTAAATTTTTATCTTTTAATATGTGCGCTGGCCACATTTAATTTTAACACTAATCATTGAACGCACGTTAACTGCTTTATTGCTTGAATAAAGATATTCAATAAGTTCAAAAGAAAGGTCTTCTTATATTGATAGAAGGTTCTTCCATTCAATGGATATCTTACGTTGCACTTTCAAGTATTCCCGGAACACACTTTCGGAAAATTACGGTTCACAAAAATCAAAACGATACGCCTTGTATCGAAACACTTCTTTCGAGGCACTAATCTTTTAAACACAATTTGATTTAAAACTTTGTAGCACAAATTATCTGAAGCACTTTTAATTCAATAGTTAATTGTTGCACTCTTGTAATTGATAGGACTTTTCCATTTCAATAGCAGAAATGGGTATTTGGAAACTTGTCATTTGGTTCTTCTCCATTTTCCATAACTTAAATTCACAAATTCAAATGTTCCGTTTTCTCGAATGGATGAATTGAAGGCACTTACTTGATTTTTTGCGATTTGATATGAAGTCCCTCCTACATATTCGAAGTCGCAACCATATTTTCGGGTTGTCTTGTCCCTTACACTGTGAACGACTTTACCACCTGTTTGTCCTTCCTGCATCCTGTCTCCATTTGCGTGCTGGGAGTATAAAATTCTCACTTCAGCCCTCTTTCGACTTCACTTCGAGTGTGCTCTCCCGACTTCAGTGCGATTCAGCTCTTCGGATACCGAGGCTCCCTACATGTCATTTTTGTTCTCGCCTCATTTCAATAAATTTCCATTTTCAATCAACGTGACGTTCTTAGTTAAATGCTCACGCATTTATAAAATATTATTATTATTTATACTTTAATATTATATTAAAGTAATTATTATTACTTTATTTTTATAAATAGTGAAATTATATTTGAAGCATTTTTTAAAAGAAAATAAAATTCTTTTTTTAATTTTTTATTTTATTTTAACCACATGATGTAATTGTTATTGTTTATTAAGGTTGTAGTATTACCGTCCTTGAAACAATAATATACATAAATATCAAAGCAGCTGAAAATCCTCTTTTTTAAAATTTTTTAACACTTTTTAAATTAACGACGAAAAATGTGTAATATTTGGATACTGTTATTTATGGGAAAAGCTTTTAAGAGGGAGGAATAATATACAGCGTTATTCGTAATTCCTTGACACATTTCAGAGGCGCGCAGCTCGACGGCGAAAAAAGGGATGTTTGCCCCCGAGTTTTTAAATGAATAACAAACTCTCACTAAATGAATGACAAGTTTTTCTTTTGTTTTGTTTTTTCATAAATGCTCCAAGTGTCTACCTTGCGTGGTGCAACATATCACTGTCGATGGTTGCCATTGCATTGGTGATATGATATCGCAGTTTCGGTGAGGTCCTGGGGAACGAACTTTCTCCGTATCGTACTCCCCAATGAAAAAAGTCTGAAATAGATAGATCTGGTGGTCGTGGGAGGCCAGAGAAGTAAAGCCTGATCATTCACAGCTGTGCGCCCTATCCAAAGTTGTGACAACTTGTCGATCAGATATCCTCAGACCAGGTTATAGTAATGTGTCACCACTAAGCTCTTTTTCGTATATTTCAAGAAGCAAAACGTTTTATAACATTGCGAAACTGCCATTTTAGTTGCACCTGCGCACTTGTGGCAGCCGATGCAACAAAAATTCATGTTCTGCTGGAAAATAACTTGGTGAGTTTGTCTTTCATTTGATTTCTTAGCGGCAAACATCTCTTTTTTTGCCACCGAGCAGAGAGCGTCTGAAAAATGTTAAGGAATTATGAATAACCCTGTATTTTATTCATTCACTATATAAGAAATTTAAAATGAAATTACATGAGAATATCTCTTTGTTTTTTTGTTTTTTAATTTAATCTTTATTCACTAAAAAAGAAATTATTTTAATTTTAAATTTAATTTAATTAACTAAATTTTTGTATGCAATACTTATGTATTGTAATAAGTATTTTAGATTTTATTTATATATTGTTATTATCAATGTATTTAGATTTTTGGCGTCGTATTGGACTGTTTCCCTTGGCGATCACAATTTAAATATCAAAGACGAAGGAGAGACCAAAGTCGGAATCTCTAAGGTAATACACTGCTTAACAAAATCATAGAGTAATATTTATATGATAAGCCTTACTAAGAGACTTTCTGAGGTTTTGCTCCAGATAATTCTCCAATAATATTAACTCTGTCATTGTTTTGTCTGGAAATAATTTAAGAATCGACGAGAAACAGGTCTGCCTGGGATGCTTCCAAGGTCTGAAACTCTTGAAGTTTCTAGAAAAAGAAAGATTAAATTCCTATCCTTCTATGGTATAAAGGAATGCACAGTTAAACTTACTGAAGAATAACTAAGTGACATTTATAAGAGAATCCTTTTGTATTTAGTTTAAGAATTTTTTTTTTATTTTCAATGCGATGCAACTCGAAATTACACAAATCAGAAGCGAGTCACTTCCTGGTAATAACTGAAGACCAATCAAACCTCCAGTAACTGCAGTAAAAAATAGTTTATAGGCATTTGAAGTAGAAAATTTGAAATTACGCATAACTGAAAATTACTTCCTACTCAGGTTTAGCTTTTTTTAATTAAACTTAAATAACAAAACTCGCAATAAACATTTCTGTAATAGGTACATATTTTTCAACATATTATTTGCTTAACTGTAAAACTGTTATTTTCGAAATAGCTTATTTATCTTCATTGAGGTTTTTCTGATTTCGTGTTTTTAAAAAACTTTAAAGGATTGAATAAAATACTGTAAACTCATTACACAATTACAGTTCTAAGATAAATGAAAAGTAAAGACTCGCCAAATTATCACTAATTTTCCATCATATTGTTACTCACTTTTTCATATCTGCAAATTTTCCCTTTTGTTGACGCTGCGATTTACAAATTTTGAACCCAACTTTCAACATTCTTCTAAAATTGACTTGTCCTTACTAGTGATTGCACATAATGCAGTGGAGCTCGCTATTACGCTACTCGCTATTTCTGCTTTTGATTTTTGCGGGTTGTCTTTCACTTCCCCAATAAATCTTACTTTTTCCTCAAGTAGGGTGACCAGACGTCCCGATTTAGGCGGGACAGTCCCGATTTTTAACAATTTGTCACGCGTCCCACGACATTTTAAAAAAGTCCCGATTATTTTTTTTTGGTTATTGAATTCCTTTTTTTGTTTGATTGTTGAACTGGAGATTCCGTTGTTGTTTTTTTTTGGGTTGTTGAACCTGGAGATTCCGTGTTTTTTTTTTTTTTTTGGGTTGTTGAACCTGGAGATTCCGTGTTTTTTTTTTGGTTGTCGAACTGGAGATTCCGTTTTTTTTTTCCTTTCCGGTCTCTCCCCCCCCCGGTCAATGGTGTCCCGCTTTGCCAATGTAAAAATCTGGTCACCCTATCTAAAGAGTAACTTTTATTCATTCTATTACCCATGGCTGCAAGAGAGAGACTGCAGTAAATGAAGGAAGACATGCTCCATCAATATGAAATATCAGATATCCTCAGACCAGGTTATAGCAATGTGTCACCACTAAGCTCTTTATCGTATATTTCAAGAAGCAAAACGTTTTATAACATTCAGTTTTTGTCTCTGTCCGACCTTTCATTAAAAGCCGCCCAGAAACCTCACGAACGCGACCATTATATTTCGATACGGAACGCCGAGCTGGGGAGTACGTACAATTCAATCTCTTTTTCAAAAATATAGGGCTTACTACATAAAAAGAAGA
Organism: Thereuonema tuberculata; assembly: GCA_023159025.1. NCBI lineage: Eukaryota > Metazoa > Arthropoda > Chilopoda > Scutigeromorpha > Scutigeridae > Thereuonema > Thereuonema tuberculata. The sequence continues at coordinate 31,183,385 of JAFIDM010003189.1, read as the reverse complement.
ATTACGTGTAACTCAGTAATGTATATCTTAGAAATAGTTTTTATGTAATTAAATAAAATTTTTGCCAAGATCTACAAACAATTACACATCGGTTTGAACTATGTACAATTGGGTTACGTAAAAACCAGTTTTTACTGTATCTTGTTTTGTATACAAGATAGCATTCAAAATAACTGAAATAAAATGTTCCATGATAAGTAGCCAAAACGATTTAAAAAAAAATAAGTAAAATTAGGAGACCAATTAATGAATCAAAAAAAGATCAAACTTTGATAACTACCAACATTCTATTATTGCAAACTTAAAGGATGCCATTTGGAGAAATCAACCTTGCGCGATACGGTAACAAAAGATTTACGTAGTAAACCATTAGAAACAAAACCTCGAATTCTATAGATATAAAACACTGCATATAAATCCTTTTATTAATCCACTTTCATCTACACATGCTGTGGTATCAAAATTAATTTAAATAAGTATTTCGAAAATTTTGTTATTTTAAAAAGAATTTGTATTCGGATAGTGTTAAACTTTATAAAAACAAACAGACATTTCGTTTATATTATTTTCACGGAAAAAAAAAATAAAAATAAATAATTTAAAAAAAAAATCACATTACAAGAAAAAAGTCTTTTAAAGACGTTATTTTAAATAAAATATTGCTATCAAGTACAGTATTTCAATCTTAATATATAAAAGGTAAAACCCACTGTCTGAGTGACTGAATGACTCATCACTTCACAGCCGAAACTGCTGAAGCAAAGAAATTTTAGAGATGGGTTTTCCCTTACGAACGGATTATAGGAAATACAGCTCTCAAAGGGATGAAAAATGGAATAGAAACTTTCTCGAAGGGTACGCGTATCTCTGAATTTTGAGTTGGCATGAGTGTTTTTGTTAATCCATGATAGATCCAAGGGTTCTCAATAAACCTTAGATATGGTTGGTACCTATTTATTTACCAGAGCTTGCTTTTAGTCATGGACAGTTTTATGTTACTATTTCTTTAGCATGTTGTGCTTGCAATGTCAAAATCAAAATTATTGACAAAACAGATCAAGGACATCTCATAGAAGTAGCTGATGCTGGTTTTTACAAAAAATGTAGTTTATAAGGATATAAATATATATATATATATACATATGTAGGAATTTCAATAGTGAAATTTGAAAGCTTTCCACCATATTTCTATTTCTATTTATACACAGAAGCTCGGTTATAATGCGATCTTTCGGATCCTAGATCTATTATTTCTTCACGATGTCAAATGTCGTATATCGCACCCTATGATCGCCCACACGATTCCAAATCGATTTAAAATGGTCATTTCGCGATTACCTACATCATTCAGAGCTATGTGAGAGAATTTTATATTTATAAATACATAAATCATTACATTTTCAACACTTAGATGGGCTATATTAGCCAAAATCGATTTGGCGCCGCCATCTTGGCATCTTGTACAAACGACGAGTCATGTGGATCGAAACTATGAATTAATACGCCTATTAAATTACATGAGCCTCTTTACTGGTTGTCATTGGCAGAAAAATAGATCTCGATATTCATTTTGGTTAAACGAAAAAGTCCGCGATTCTGGTAATTTTTTAAAAATATATTGTAGTTTACGCATTTTCGTGATATTATGGTGGGTATAGAGTCTCAATTATTGTAAATAAGTATTAATTGTAAGTAGCAAATCGCGAGCAGTTCTCTTAAAATAATCGATTTTAGGCGAAAAAACGGTAAATTTTGCAATTTTACTATTATACACCATTTCCAAAATAGAAGGGGTCCAAGACCAAATCGCGTTATATCCGAATTCGCGATATAAACAACCGCGTTATAACCGAGCTTCAGTATAATTGAAAATTGTAAATAATGTTCCTTCAACAATTTTCCTTATATTATAATTAGTTTGTAATGTATTTACAAACTAAAGATGCTGTTTACAAATTATTTTCTTTTCAGTTCACTAACCACGAAAAGTTTGGAAACTACCTTGTGAATGATATTGCATTAATAAAACTACAGAATCCTGTAAGTTTCAAGAGTAATGACTACATCAACACTGCATGCTTACCTCAAAAGAATATCTCATACGAAAATTACCCTTGCTACGTTACTGGATGGGGAGTAAAAAATCTAGGTAATATTTTATTTCTCATCCAATTTTTGTTAAGTTTCCTTTTTCATTTCCTTTTCTCACTTAATTTGCAGTTAGATTTAAAAACTCTTATTTAATATCGGAGGAATCAACACTTAAATATAAATATCAGAAAAAAAAACTCAAAATACAATTTAAATTCTGTTGAAATTAATTACGTAATGGATAAGAAAGAATGGAATTTCTTATTAAGATAAGTGCTCGTCAGCAAATTGTTTAAGTCAAAACAAGAGTTTGTAAAATAAAAAACGAACAGACTCAAGTTTTTGATCTTCTAATTTTTTCAAGATCTTGATCGAGCATTTTATCTATTTTTGTTATTAACTTATTTAATTAAATATAAAAAAAAGTTAGATCAATTTTTGTGGGGCGAAGAAGTACGTCATCAAAGAACAATCTCATATGATTACAAACGTCATTGAAATTTTTAACTAATTAACTAATTTAGGTGTTCTTCCAATGGCACACCCAGGATTATGGTTTGGAGGGGGAGCGGGCAAATTGAAACTATAATTGAAGGAGGAGTTACGGGTGATTATAATTAAAGTTCCTTACTTCTGCAGATCGCCTTTTTGCACGGATAATAACTTTGTGTATTAGTTATGTAGAGCATAGGGAAGAGAATTTCAACGAAAAACAAATTACTTCAAGAACTTGCCGCCAAGTAAAAAAGTGGCGCTGTAAGAAACGCGCAATGGTCTTTGAACGACCAATCTGCAGAAATCTGCAGAACGACCAAATGCAGAATACTGCCTTTGGGAAAGAATAGAATGTTCGCTTCTGGTGAAGCTCTATTACCAGAATAGCAGCAATAGTGCATCAGCACTGCGAGAATATCGTGGTTTGAAGGGATTGCGAACAGGACCTATGACGCCAAGGGTTTTACGAATGATAATGCAGAAATTCGAAGAGACAGGGGAGTTAGGTGTGCTGCCAGGAAGAGGAGATCGCCCGATTGCGGAGGACGTTGCGCACGAAATGGCAGTAGCCGACAGAGCGACAGTGGCCAGTGTGCGAGCAGCAGCACAAGAATTATACAATTCCATGGTCCATTCACGGTGTGAAAGGATTTGTGGTCCATTCTTCACTGGTATCCGTATAACACCCAAATAATGCACCAGTTACAGCCGCAAGATCAACAATCGCGGTCGGACTTCGCTGCATTTCGTTTCTTGGCTAAAATGGCTTTCGACGATGCAAGGCCCTGAAACATTCTGTGGACAGATAAGCTTCACTTTACGCTAGACCGGCTATAAACACGCAGTATTGTCGCGTGTGGGGTTCCTCAAACCCTCATATGGTGCATTCCCAGCCTAGGAATGATAGCATGGTGTGGATTCAACGTGGATTTCATTCTGGGTCCTTATTTTTTTGAGGAGATGACACCTGTAGGTCATGTCAGATGCACTGTTACAAGTGCACATTACTGTCAACTCTCGACACGGCATATGGTTCCAACCTTGCAAGAACGCAAGGTTTACAGACAGCAGTCTTCATGCAAGATGGTGCAACACCACATATTGGTCGTACAGTAAAGGAACTTCTTCATGCCCGCTTCGGCGATAATCGTGTTGTGTCGATGTTGTGTCGATAAACTTTCAAGAGGCGTGGCCTGCCCGTTCACCAGACCTTAATCCATGTGATTCTGGCTGTGGGGAACCCTGAAAGATCGTGTTTATGAGGGACGCTTATGAACTTTGCCTGAACTGAAAGCCAATATCATTTGTCATGTTGCAGCCATGTAACGAGAGACACTTCATAGTGCTGTTGAACATGCTGTCTTGCGTTTCCAGCATGTCATCGATGCAGATGGTGGATACGTTGAACAGTCACTCTAAAAGCCTTAAAATATTGCATTCCCACCGTCTGTTTATAATCTTGCAGCGCCACTTTTTCACCTAGTGGCACATTTTGAAGTAAGTTCTTTTTCGTTGGAATTTTCTTCCCCTTGCTCTACATAGTAATGCATCTTTGTGTATAAGCTATCCGTGCAATAAAGCGATCTCCTGACCGCGCAGAAGTGGGGAACTTTAATTATAACCACTCGGTATAATAAATGTCGTAGAGCAGCTTTTGAAACCATATCTGAGTTTCAAAGATCAGTTTCCAACATAAAAAGGATGAGTTTCCAAAATAATAAGATACAGATACTTCAATCCTTCAATAAAGGTTTTCTTTTCGTTCTTCTTTCTTCACTTTTTGGGTTTCACTTTCAGAGAATGGAAACCTTGTAATTTGATGTTATAAATTAAAAATAAGCGGAGATTTTTCCTTTGAATTATTTTCACTTTAAAAAACGGGAGAAAAAAAATAAAGAAATAGATTTTAAGCTCATCAGGAACTTCTCTAATTTAATATACAATATACATATATCGCAAATTGAAAATACATTAAAAAATACAATACAGCGAGATATGTAAATTTTAAAAAGTTTAACTTGCATGCATTATTCATGAAATTTCAAATAAAAGGCCAAGACACTTGACAATTTTTTTTAAAAAAATATTTAGATACATAAAAAAAAACAAGACACGACCGGTTTCGCCGCCATGACGAGGCATTGACGAGTGACAATAATTACAGAAAAACATGGATATTTAACTGTTTCCGCAGTCTGATGGGATAAAAGCTGTAGGACAGGTGATGCCATGCTTCTGCGGAAAAAATGTAGGCCAGCGTCCTCTGTGAGTTAGAACATGAAACTTATGGTGAAATCGTCTGCTGCAAACGTCCTTAAGATAACATCATGAAGGCAACTAATGAAAATAAAAACACAAACAAGGAAATTCAAAACTGTAAACTAATGGAGATCATTTTCTATGTCTCTACTTCAGAAGCCATATTGATAGATTGAGCGAACAGAAATACAATCATTGTAACAATGATTGCTTGTAAGAATATGAATAAACTCTTTGCATTTGCGAATGAAGCATTCACTTTCATTACAAATGATGAGAGGATTGGACCAATCAACAGAATGTCCGGAATTGGACACAGAGAGAAATTTAAATAATTAGTATCTTGGTTTCTAATGGCGGTTGTATACTGCGCCATGCGCTTATTAGCCGACTGCCGCGTCTCCCAAATGTAAAGGCAATCAAAACCCAAACACTGCAGAGCTTAGACAACCCCCCTCGGATTGGGATGGAGTGGAGATTTTTGAACAGGTCTGAGAAATTCGGAAATACAATTATTAGATGGGGCTGTTAACGAAATATTATAAGGATGTAATAACTTTCTTGAAGTGGGAAATATTTTGTCATGAAAAGCAATGGAAACGTACTTGTTACTACTATTTCTCAAGGAACAGCAGATGTGTATATCCTGTTTTGGAATCTGGCTATATGGATATTGATGAATTGAAGTGGGTAGTCATTAGAATGTAAATTGTAACGAATGGAAAGTAACTCGCTATTAAAATTATGTAATGAACTGGAAAGTCAAAAAGCTCTGCGTGCCGCCATGTTGACCACATTGATTTTAAATAAAACTGTGCAAGATGAAAATAAGTTTAAGGTACGACCTTTATCTGTGGCTTTTCGGAGTACAGACGTATGGTTTGAGCTATCTTCACATTTTACAAAAACATCATTTTATAGCATCTATTTACTAACAAATTAATAAAGTTAAGTTTACGAACTATCATTAATACTTTACTAACGGTCAGTAAATGCAATGATTCAGTCGATTCGGTTGGAGGTTGTTCTAATCAAGCACACAGTTTTTTTAAGTCTTTTATGCAAAACATAAAGTCTCTGTGAGATTATTTTTTTCTGAGCTTTGTAAGAAGTCTTTGTATGGAGTGTGAGTCAACATTTTACCTTCAAGCGCAGCGAGATGGGGAGAGCTCCAATTTGCGGCATAGTCCATGAAGATGAGAGCAGTTCTTATTGCGGCAAGCTTATGCTGACTTTGATAAAACTGGTTAATAATTGACTTATTATACGACTTTTTTTAAATATAAAATTTATTTTATATTACTCCTTCCTTCCTTTCATCGAATTTGGCCAACTATGGACCACGGAACTAGCCCAATCTGACAACGTCAGGGATAAGCTAGTGAAAGTCAAGAATGGGGACTAGATTCACCTCCCGTCCAGAATAACCCTGAGAGAGTTAGTCCCAAGGGAGAAACGGACAAAATACAGAAGAAAGAAAGAAACAGCCATGCCAACGCCGGGATTCGAACCCAGGTTCCGACACAACGGCCACACGGTAGACCGCCTTCTAGACCGCTCGGCCATGCCGGAAAGGCTTATATATTAATATAATATACAATCATAGATAGAAAATAGAAATAGAAAAGAAAATATGAAATTACAAAATTTTTCGATTAAATTATTTCAATCTTTCTCAATTTTTTTTATTAGATTTCGAAGAAACACTGACTCTGCAGCAAGTCCAAATTCCCATTGTGGATCAAGAAGAGTGTAAAAGACGATATGCTAATTCCAAGCTACCAATAGTAAATGAAGATATGTTTTGTGCAGGAAGTGAATATACAGGAGGTTGTGTGGTAGGTTTCTTAAAATAAGTAACATAAACAAGAACTATTCAAATTAAAATAAAAAAAAATAACTATTAGGGGCAGTTCAAGTATTACGTAAGTATATTTTTAATCATTTTTAAACCTCATCCCCACCCTTGTAAGAAAAAATAAGCAGATATGAGCCCCCTCCCCTCCTTGTGCTTACATAAGATTTGCCGAATCATTAACAGTAAATATAGACCGCCGAACAATAAATTAAAACAGTCAAAATGCATGTTTGTCTGTCTTACGTTATCATTGCTCTGATGCGCCCCTCCTCCTTGTCAGTAAAAAATAAGCAGATTGAAGTTCCCTCCAACCCATTGATTGCTTTCGTGAAACGTACCTTATATTTAGTCTCCGTTATCCAGCTCTAATCAGATTGTAATCTAAAATTTTGATTAAATTTACAGTTTCACGTTTAAAGTCGCCGACAGTAAGTGACTTTAAAATTCGCTTATATTTTGAAACTTTTTCTGGAATCTGTACAGTAAACAAGACTTACCAAGGCTGTAGAAATTTGGTCTAATACCGAACATTTGGAAGAAATACTCATAAACCCATATATATCTTCAAATACAAACACACACAGAAATTATTAGTTTACAGTTAATTTATTTGGGAAATTTTGAGAACAAATTTTGAATGAAAAGAAACACATTTTTAAAAATGTACGTAAAGCCTTTATAGCTTATAACATTTGGAAAACAAAGCTCTTAAATGTATGAATCAAATTTCCCCTTCTTAGCCATTTCTTAGAAAATAAGAGCAAATGAAAGACTAATGGCGGAGTACACCAAACTTCAGTTAACTTTGATGACTGCTGTTTGGACGGAGCTAAAATTAGTGGGGGTTGCTGCTCCAGAAAAAATTTAACCTTTGTTTTAAAATTGTGTGAAAGGAAACATGTATAAAATGAAAATTTATTCAGAAACTTGATAAATTTCTTTTTATACATGTTTTTTTCCTTTCACACAATTTTAAAACAAAGGCTAAATTTTTCTGCAGCAGCAACCCCCACTAATTTTAGCTCAGTCCAAACTGCAGTCATCAAAGTAAATTGAAGTTTGGTGCACTCCGCCATTAATATCTGGAAGTTCTTACCTTTCTAACCCGATGACAGTGTAAATATTACGTATATTACATCTGTTATTTATAACAGAAAAGCTTAGAACATTATTAGGCTTTTTTTAAACTAAAATTTATCTGTTGATATATCTACTAAAGGAATACTGAAAAAGGGAATTTTTCATTATATTCATTATATTCTCCAACTTCTTTTATAACAATATTTCAATCAGCTACAAATTCTTTACTGATCTTCTTCAGTTACAATTTTTAGAGATAAATCCCTTCTACTAAAAGGATTTATTAAATTCCTAAAAATAATACTGTTTAAATATTGTTTAAAAAAAATAAAGAATAAAATGAATGAGATAATGAAAAGTATCATATATTAATAAAGGGTGTACTGCATATAGCCTAGATAAAAAGAATTATGGACTTATTTTTTTTGCAGACATTTTAGAAAATGTAGAATAAAAGAGCTTCAAGAAAGAGTTATGCTAAGAGAATGGCTCATAAAACTTAGACATCGGTACATGAGTGTAAAGACACCTAACTTTGCAAGCCTTAGAGAAGAATAAAACATCCTTAGCTTCTTAAATAACGATATACTTATCACTTTTCAACTTACTATGAAAATTCAGAACGATCTAATGAGCATGAAAAAGAAATAGAACCAAATATCACAATTGTCACGGAAGCAGTTCGTATTAACAGTGATTCATATGACGGCACTTAGAGGCTCAATTTGATAATACAATCACATCATTAGTGGTTAGGATAGTTAGATATTATCGAAATTATCGTATGTTTATGGTTTTCTTATGTAACTATTTCTATTACTCCTGAAAAGTAGCGAACTACTATGGAACCTACATGTACTGGCGTTAACCTACCTCTAAAATTTCCACTTCGTAGGATATACATTTTTGAATCATACTGATCATACAGTGCCAGATGCTTGAATATAATTATTTTTATTTAAAACAATATTCTAAAACATTTTGCATACCCTATTTGTTTAAAATACTTTTCAGGGGATTATAAGCATAAGTTAACCAATTATACTCATCACGTAGAATTGGGATACTGAATATTGAACTGTGACCATCGGCATTTGAAACACGAAAATATAGTAATTTGGATCTGTTTCTTTTATTTATTTATTTATTTATTTATTTAATTTTCTGGCTTGAAAGCTCAAGGTTTTTTTTTTGCCAACCATACCCCCCCCCCACCTTCTAGAAAAAAAAGAATCGACCTTTTTTTTTATTTTTGGGGTGGTTGAACGGCTAAAATCATCATAAACTCTCTCATTCCAAATTCCCGGACTCACCTTAGACAGAATTTTACCATCAATTACTCTTGTGATGAAAATGCTCAAAATATTTCTCCAAAATACCAAAGTCAGCAATTTGCGTGAAAGGCACGATTTGCTTTTTCTCTGTAATTTTAGTAAATGGTAACAAGTTGATTGAGCAATTATACAAGTGAACGTCGCACGCTACAACATTGCAGTTTCATCCCAAGGTTAGGGTCAAAATGAATTACTTACGCCTGCGTAATAGGCTCCTATCTTACAAAGGCAAGATCAGTTGCCAAACTAAAATTAATTATAAAATAATTTACATTAGTTAAGCCGTGCTGGCGTGGTCGTGCGGTCTCGGCGGCGGCAAGTGCGCCAGTTCCTGGATTCGAATCCCGGCAAGGGCATGGCTGTTTCAATTTCCTTTCCTGTGTTGTCCAGCCTCTTCTTCACTTTCTCTTCGGTCTGACGTCATTCCTTAATGGCGTCGTGGAGGAAGGCAACGGGAAACCACCCCCAGTATCTGTTCCCTAGTATATCTACGGCTTCTCCTAGGGCTTCGCCCTTCGGGGGTCACTAGGTTCCGTAGACCGCGTAACTTCGTATATACGAAGATCGCACATCATGATGATGATGATGACATTAGTTAATGTATGTTCTAATAATAGATCTTAGAATGTGTGTTTGACTAATTTCGGTCAAATAGAAAAAAAAAATCCAGGGATGTTGGATCGAGACTAACAGGAAAATTTTAACTGCTTCCGAAATTTTAAAACTGCTTCCGAAGCTACTGAACCCTTTTTTAATTTATTCTATATTTCGGATACTTGCGTAATCTGTAAATACGCTTTTGTTTATTTTAGGGTGATTCGGGCAGTCCTTTGGTTTGTCTCGTCGGTGACCAGTGGCACGTGGTTGGAATAACCTCAGGCGGACAATATGACTGTAACACACCTGATTTCCCAGGAAAATATACACGAGTTTCGTCTTTCCTCGATTGGATTGAAGAACACAAAGTTTAAATCAATCTTTCATTGACACTATCATTCTATTGTTTGTCAAATTTTAAAATAGAAAAAAAAATATGTAATCTGATGTATGTGTCAAATATAATGAATATATTGTTATTGTTCATTGTTTTTTTCATTATCGTTGCGTTACTACAGAAATTGAATAACTTTAGGATTGGTGATTTTAGAGACTTGAGCTTTCCGTTATAGTTTTACTAGAAAGGGGACTAAATCAACCTTTCCAAAAATATCCACAATTGCATTTTCGAGCGTTTCAAAATCATATTTTGAAATATAATACAGCCATCAAATATTACTTCTCCTTTGTCAATAATTCCTTGAAAATTTTACTTTATTTTCCTAAAAATCATCAATAAATTCAAAATTTAAAGTTGGAAAAAAACTCACGAAAATAAGCAACCAAAACTTCTAGAAACCAGCAAGAATATATCAGAATTTTTAGCTCCCTAATTTAAGCTGTATTAAATTCACTTTTTGTGGAATTGTTAATATACAATCATTATTTGATACTCTGAAGCATTATTCTGTAATTAACTTGCCGCAGAATCTATATATAAAAAAAAGAAATCTCTTCAGAAACACATGACATCTCAACATAGCCTAGAAAGTTAAACTAAACCCTCTATAGTGCGTCGTTTGTTTTCCAATACAATATATAAAATGGACATTTTAAGTTCCAGTATGTTTCGAAATTGTCGAATAAATTTAGATTTAAATTCTAAAGTTCTAATACTTTTTTTTACTAGATCAGAAATTATCTACATTAATTTTAAATGAATGAAATTAATTTCTTTTCCTTAATATCAAACAAGAGAAATAAACATTTCCATATGATAGGGGAAGCTATTTTTGCTAAAACTTTTATTGAATAAATTCAATGAGCTCTATCAATAAATTATAAGATATGAGTATTTGAACTAGAGAATGTGTACAACAAATTTCAAATAATCACAAAAATATAGTGTTTCACATTTTAAGAATCTGAGTTGATGCGAAATGACTGAATTAAATGGATGGGATTTTTTAAGGTATTAAAATCATCTCATTAAAAATGTCAGCAGAAACAGGTCAAAAGTGGCTGCTTTATATCAGTGGAAATAAAGTCAGATCTAATACTGCTGCAAAATACCTATTAACTAAGTCAGTGTAGTCTCCAGCAGCAGTGGAGATTTAGTCCATTGTTGTACATAATAGGTTCTACTGAAGCATGCATTGTAGTCATTTCTTAGGGATGCAGAAATCGAAAATTTGCAATGCTGCCCAAATCCACATATTTTGTCTTGAAGCGTATGTCCGTAAGTTGCATCCATTCTTAGAAAGCCTCCAAGATCACAACATTAATCACATAATCTCACAGGACTTAATTTCATTGAAACAAAAATAGAATATCTTGAATCACTATTGTTTTCTCTATATATTAATGAATAACTATCCATTTGGAAAAAATGGATTGTAAAGCTTTCTTATAATATTGAGAACCACATATATACATTTGTAGATAGAATATATGCTTAATCTAATGCATCTCGACTGTTGGGGTTTTGTAGATCTTTAATTTCGGTAATAATTTTTTATTCTGTAATCTCATTCTGACGATGAAAGATATATTACTTCCTAACTGACATTTTAAATTGTATATTGTTTTGAACTCAATTTCAAATTGTATCTAGCCAAATTATCACTATACTGATTGTAACTTAAGTTACATTATATATAGTAGAAACAAATTAAACATTTCATTTATTTAATTATTAGAAAAGTTACTTTTGCGAAATATTCAATCATCCAAACAAACGCTTTAATAGATGTTTTTTAATTTTATTTATATTACGAACGAAATGTAACAACTAACTTCTCTGGTTTAACCTTGACAAAATGACAACCAAAAACTGAAAGGAAAAAAATTGTTGGTTTGTTTTGCTAAGTTAAAGTGTCCATTATAGGCCGACAACGGCCTTTGGGAGCGCGGGAGGTTAAGCTCCCGGCAGACGTAAGCCAAACGGGACGAAATTGGAATCGGGGGTTTGCCTGACGCCTGCCCGCCTTTAACTCCCGGGAAAGAAACCCGTTACCCGTTTAACAGACCCGTCCAACAGAGGGTTGGGTAGACCCTGGGACCCATTTGGAGAAGAAAGGAGAAAGGATAAATTCCCGACTCAGCCGAGGCCGGGAATCAAACACGCTTCCTCCAATCCACAGCCAAGCGCCGTAACCACTTGGCCACGGAGCCCGTCTTGTTTTGTTTAGTGTTAGATTTATTTTTTATCACTAAATAAATTGTTATCTTAGATCTTTCTTGAACATAATCTGTGCCACGCTAATATTTTTGAACTGTAGTTTTCAATTTCATTGTAACAGCTTTTTGAAGACTATGGTTCATTGCTGACTGACAGTCAGACTAATGTCACAAAACATTCTTTAAAACATTCTGTCATTTTACACTTAAAAGTATTTTAGTAAGTTTTACTTCATATTCTTTCTTAATTTGTACGTGTAACAACAACTTACAACTATACTGAATTTGAATACAGTTTTATCTCGTGTTACGTCGTTTTGATTGAGGTCGGTATTTTGTTAATAATGATAGGAAAAAATAAAAGTAAACTACCATCAGTTTTGGGGAAGGCCACGGGAAACCATCCCAGTATCTTTCCCTTGTAATTCTAGGGAGTCTGCTAGGGGTTCGCAGTCTTGGGAACACTAGCGCTCCCTGGAGCACGGATGTTTCGGCAACGAAGCTCGCACTTCGGTGCGAACCGACCACACACACCATCAGTTTATCAACTTCAAATTTAGTTGGTGAATTATTAAAAACTCATAAAAAAATTTTAAAAAATAATATGGGACCTATCAGGTATTTTTTTTTCTTTACATTGGTATCAATAAAACGTATACATTTATTTAAAAGAACGTAAAACGGCATTTATTCGTCTCACATGTAACGTTATTTCATCTTTTAAGGTAGGAATGACAGATACATGTCCTCGATACACAATGCTTTTCAGGTAGCCCCACAACCAGAAATCGCAAGGATGCAGATCAGTGGACCTCGGAGGCCAATTCATGGGAAATGCGCGACTAATTACTCTACCATCTGTGAAATTTTGCAGGATATCCTTCACCCTACGTGCGAAGTGCGGTGGTGTACCATCTTGCATAAAAGTGATAGAATCGATAAAATTTCTTTGCTGCAGTTGATGTATCACAAAGTTCTCGAGCATATCGGCATACCTGTCGGAATTGACAGAACAAATCACTAGTCCATTTCTACCAACTTCTTCTTAAAGAAGTATTTTTCCCAGGGTATTTCTGTCCCCTGGGAGCAATTCTTGGATGGGTGTTATGTTATACGGATAAAATTTCAGGATCTTAGGCAATATCTTCTTCACCGTCGACAAAGGAATATCTGTTTGTTGTGATATTAAACGTGCACTGCTGGTACCCTGCTTATTAGCTATCGCCTGATCCTGAACGACAGTTGCAACCGGCTTGATACGTTTACGTCCTCGGCCTGGTTGCACACCAAGAGTTCCTGTTCTTTCAAATCTTTCAATCATTCTTATTAAGTTAGTTATGGTCATTAGTCCTCTACGTAACTGTTTTAACCACCGGTATTCACGATGAGTAGCATTGGCATGTTTACAGAGAAAAAGAAACTGGCTGGGTCACTGGCTGAGAAGAAACTCCCTAATGAAGGATGCACTGGAAGGAATGGTGAACGGTAAAAAAGTTCGAGGCAGAAGAAGATTTCAGATAATCGACAACATTATGGTAAATGGATCTTATGTGAAGACGAAGAGGAAGGCAGAAAATAGGAAAGATTGGAGAATGCTGGGTTTGCAGTAAAGGACCTGCCCTTGGCAGAGAACTATGTATGTATGTAGCATTGGCATTTTCATTTCGCTGCTAAAACAGCTTGACTAAAAAGGCACGATCACGTAGTGACAACGCCATCGACGGGCGACTTCTTGCAGAATGACTAGCATTCCCGCAACCTCTCCTTTTATCCTCGATATCGTATCACAAAGTACACGTACATGCAAATTTCATGATGCATTTTTCGATCGCAGCGCCAGAATTTCCCCTATCGGCGTTGTTTGGTACTAATTTTTTTTCTATTTCGTCCAGTACATAACACGCTACAGGGTTCCGAACACCTCCTTTTATTTCTTGATCACCCGGTATGTAAGATACAGCATATGTATGTATGAAAGAGCGTATGTATGTAAGATACAGCATATGTATGAATGATACAGCGTATGTATACAAGATACAGCTATATATGTATGATACTGCGCATTATGTAAGATACAGCAGATGTATATATGGTACAGCGTATATATGTAAGAAACAGTAACAAGCCTTTGTCCTTCTCGTAACTTAATTTTAATTAAAGTATGTTAACATGCTGCTTAAAAATCACTTCATTTTCTAATTGCAAGAAGCTTCAGCTTGTTATCTTCATTGAAAATGTATTTTCTGAAAGAAACTTTTCATCTACTTATATAAAAAGAAAAGTCCTGACTCACTCACTCACTCACTCATCAACTCCCACCCAAACCCTTGGACCTGGAAAGCTGAAATTTTGCACAGAGGTTCCCTTTATGATGCAGACAAGGAGGAACTTCGGGTTTTTCGAAATTCCCACGGGATAGGGAATAAAGAGGATTTATATTTTCGCTTTAAATTTTTGGTGTGTGGCGCCAACCCGCAATGCATCTCAGTTATCCGGAGAAGCCACAATGGGCTGGGAACTCGCATATTTTCTGATCTCGTTTTTAATTTGCTAAATATATATATATGTGTGTTTATATATATATACAGGGTGGTGCAAAAGTCTGGACCCATAAGCAATTTACTATATAACAATTTATAGTTTAGATATAACAATTGATTTACAAAATTGTACTTATGAAAATGTAACTATAAAAAAATTTACAGTTTACAATAAGTGTTCGAACTGCTTTCCACCTTCTGCCGAACATTTTCGTACTCGGGAAACACATGATCTTTGCACATTGCTGAAGATAGAGTTATTCCTTCTTAAGGTTTCAATTTCTTGTGTAATGCGGCGGAGCCCCATCCTATTGAAACCACATATCTCTCCGCATTCTTAATGGTACGTTATCTAGGCGAGGTATAAGGAATGTTTCCAATAAATGAAGGTATGACTCACCCGTTATCGTGTTTGGGAAAAAATAAGGACCCATTATCAAACTTTCCCATATAGCCACCCACACCATAATCCTTAATAATGTATATATATATATATATATATATATATATATATATAATCGAATTAGAAAGGCAATTTCTTTTTCTTTTTCTATACATGTGCTGATTCTTCTGTTCTTGTTTACTCTATTCACTGAATTTTCCAGCACGTTAAATTCCTGTTCTTTTTCCTTTGTAAATTCCTTTTTGAACCTTATGTTCTGATTTAATTCCTTTCAGCCTACTCTCGTAGGAGAAAGGTTTTTTCTAGCGTCGACAGGCGCAGCAAATTGTTTTTCTTGCCTTTTGTTGTTGGTGGGACCACTGTCGGGTCGGCGGTGACTTCCACTAATAAGATCCTGCCTTTCTGATTCTGTTAAGGGAAGACGCGGATTGGGCTGAGGAGTCCGTAGAAGGACGAAACGGCCGTCCCCAATTCCTTCCCGTAATCGAATCAGAAAGGCAATTTCTTTTTCTTTTTCTATATATTTGCTGATTCTTCTGTTCTTGTTTACTTTATTCACTGAATTTTACAGCACGTTAAATTCCTGTTCTGTTTACTTTATATATATATATATGTATAATTTTTTTTTTTATGTTATGCAAGATAGGGTTCCGGAGAAGAGCGACGGTACCCGACTAGTCTACTTACATAAAAAGCAAAGTCCTCACTCACTGACTGATTGACTCATCACCGCCTAGCCCAAACCGTTGGACCAAAAAAGCTGAAATGTTGCACAGAGGTTCCTTTTATGATGTAGACAAGAAATAAAGCCGGATTTTTCGAAATTTCCACGGGATACGGAATACAGAGGACTTATGTTTTCGCTTTAAAGTTGCCTTATCGATATGTAGGTGTGTGGCGCAATCCGCAATACATCGAGTTATCCGGAGAAGACCACAACGGGCTGCGAACTCGTATATTTTCCGATATCGATAAATTACAAACCGAATTGTAAATAAAGATAAAGCTTTCAATTGTTTTGTATTTACAAGTTCTGACAGATTTTTTAAATACAAGTATTTATTCAAATTAGATTAATTTTTTTTTTGGAATCAAGTATTTTGTAGCCCTTAAATTAGGCAAAGGGTTAACTGCATTTTTTTGGATCCAATCCAATCAAGGGACTGCCGTAATTCAAGAATTTATAAAGCCATTAATTAGCTCTGTTTTTCACGTGAAACCTCTGATTTAAAGTAAGTGATATTTTAAAAAAGTAAATATAAATAACACTATCAATCTTTATTTCCATACTGTCTACAAGTTTTTAGACTACATCAGTTTCTTTCTTTTCTGTTAATCGGTATGTTGTATTGGAGTATAGTTCCAACATAACCTGATCATTGTTAAAGGCTTTAAAGAAAAATTTCAAATATTTACACTTCTTAACTCAAATCTCCCTCAGTTAAGCTTCAATCGTTTACAATACAGACATGCTTTGCTCCAAGATGACTAAAAAACGGCACTGATATCTTTTCTGGTCATTGGCCCTTCACCCCAACTTTCCAAGCTTCACAAAGAAACCTTCAATTACTGAATCATTTCTCCCCCTTTCTTTTTTTAATCAGTGTTCTATTACAGTATTCTAATCTGGGGAATAGTTACGAAGGTGTTTGGCAATTGTCTTGTTCAAGAAACCATTATGAATGACTACAAACCTGAATGGAAAGACGTAGAAGCAGACAAATGCAAGAAAGGAAATAAAAATCCATGCCGGCGCCAGGATTCGAACCCAGGTTCCACACAACTGCCACGTGAAAGACGGTGCCTTGATCGCAAGGCTACGCCGTATCGGCCTTTCGTTTCCTGTAGGAAGAAAATTTTTCAATCATGTCGCCTAATATGATTTCGACTGATTTCCTCCTCTTTCTCCTTCTTAAGTCAAGAACGGTATAGAGAGTTTTACTTCTGATGCAACTGCCATTTAAAAACAAAATCTCCAAAATCTGTCGTATGTCCAATAAACGTAAACTAGTATTTTAGTGTTTATCAAACCAGTAAAGGCTTTCGTGGTTAAATATTTTATCCGGAGAAAATCCTGGTAGGGTTCTTGTTGGTTATTGGGTTAAAAAAAACTTTCTTTTGGGTTTAATTGAATCCTTAATGAATCCTATTTGGATAATTCTTAATACTTTACTTATAGGGCCAACAGTTATATCTTGATGCAATTATTAGAGTAACTTTAATAACAAAAACAAAAGCATCTTCTCAAAACAAAAATCCTAATTTACCTTGAAGGAATTTCATAAATCCCTGATCAACTTAACTTTAGGTGCAGATTAAAAACGCATAGACTTGAAGTTCAAATAATCACAATTTATTTCTTGTAGAAATAGTTCCTTTACAATTAAATTACTTCTTTGGAAATCATGTCCTTTTCTAATCAAACTTGTATGATTCTTTTAACTTTCTTTATTTAAATATCAATCTTAAAAGTTCATACGTTAATATTTAACTTTAATAAGAGTTCAAAGTACTTTACTTTCCTCTTTTAATATTCTGTTCTTTACTTTAAATTTTATGTTAGAATAACATCTTTATTCCTAACTTCAGTATTCTACGTTGAACATAATCTTTAACTTTAATCTTTGATCGTTAAAGTCTTTAAACAGAATTCTCTTATACTTTAATCCCTTGTTGATCGTTAACTTTAGATCTTTATACTTTAAGATTAATCTTCGAATAATCTTTAATCTCTTGATTAATCTTTAATCTTTATTATCTTTAATCTCTTGATTAATCTTTATTATCTTTAGCCTCTCGATTAATCTTTAATCTTTTATACTTTAGTCTCTTGATTAATCTTTAATCCTTTATACTTTGACGACTTGAATTAATCCACGTTATTATCGATCCTTAATTATAAATGGAAATAAATAACTTACAATACATCCAGATATAAATTGTCAGTTCCTAACTTCATGGGAATACTTAATGATAATCCTGAAATTCATGAAATAATCTTCTATGAATAGAATGTCCTTGGTAGACCTAATTCCTTTACTCGCTGAGTTGCCTAGCAACGACTATTTCCTGTAAAACATTTGTAAAAGAGAATTAGTCTGATAAGCCTTTCAAAAGTGAGAATCCTTAATTCACACTTTAACGAATCATCGCAATTATGCAATATATATATCCTTATCTTCGATGGAATAAATGCGGTAGATACTTATGGATTTCATTAGTCCTAAACATCGTGTGAATTGTAATTCATCCTAACGTTGTCACTTCGTCAAAAACGGAATACCAACTGCCATGTCAGAAAGCATACAACACAATAACCTAACGTGTATGATACACTCTTTGGTACCTTGACAATTGATCTTAAACAAAGATACTTCGCTTACGCTCTTGGCGTTATATTGTCCTATAACAGTCATTCTTTCGATGCACATATTCCTAATAATAATTGCACATTAACCTATTTTCAAAAACAGTTCTCTCATTAAACGAGTCCACAATTTCTTAATCATTGTTGACGATAGAAGTTCGTAGCAATTATCTGTCCAACTTTGAATAGATTTCAATTCTTTTGAATGAATCTAATTAGTAATACGATGACTGTCGTCAATGGGGATTTCTACATTCTTAAGCTACCTTTAAAACCTGCGGGTAAATTGGGTGGTGCTATTAAATAATTATTACTCATGGAATTACAGTGTCTTTAACTCTGAGATTTCAAACCACGCCACAAAGAAAAAAAGACAGATATAAAGGGTAAGGAGAAGAGTTAAAAATTTACAAACTTAAGTACAGAAATACCTAATTCAAAAGACATTACAAAACTATTTTATAGAGCTTTTGAAAAGTTTTGGGAATTGTCAATGTTAACACGTGTATTACGTCATCGAATAACAAATTCAAAGATCCCTTTGAATCTTTTACGACTGAAAATGTAAGCATCAGCAGCAGTCGCCTTTTCTTTGCAAATACAGAGAAATATTACCTGTGGTTGTAAAAACTTCACATATGGCGCTGAATCATCATTAGCCGAGATTGCAATAAAAAGAATTAATATTACTTTCATTTTTTCATGTTTATAGTGGCCTAACACTGCAGGTTTTTATAGTGTCATTAAAGCAGAAGCAATTCATATGTATTCAACATTAAAGTAATAATATTTCTGTTCGTCAAACCTAATTTCAGTCTTCAGCAAATATATATAAAGCACCAGATATCCCGAAGCTGTTATTCCGATTTCACAAGGTTAATCATGTTTGTAAGATTCCTTGCGGTCATCTTGGGACTCCTTCTCACTAGCTCCTGTTCTTCCAAAGGTAATATATGAAGTATTTAATAACTTACTTTCCCTCTTAAAAATTCTCATAGATTTTCATTTCAGACTCAAAACAAAAATATGAAACTTGTTGGTAAAACAACAAATTTAAAGGCAAATCCTATCTCACCGAAAAAAGTAAATATAAATTTGTCTACAATTTTCTTTTATTATAAAAGTGAAATTCTTTGTCATCTAACTTCTCATCATGGCCCAAAGTTTTAATTTTAATATTGTGTGTTTGGCTTTTTCTTCATTAATATTCAACACACATAAATTCTTTTCTCATTGAAATAAGGGTCAATCCAAACCAAACGGTCCAGAAAACATTAAATTGGTTGCTCGGCCATTTTTTAAATAATTGGTTTTTTTACTGTTGTTACCCCTATACATGAGTACTTCAAAACAGGCATTATTTTTTTTTTATTTGATTTCGTTTAAAAATGGCGTCCATCTTTGTTTTAGGGTTTCCCGCATTTTTGGCCTTTGCAGACAGTTGCGGTAATTTTGATAACTCAGCTAGGAAAAATGATAGAAAGCTGTGGTAAAAAACATTATTTTCAGCACATTCTAAACTACATTTTACGTTCTATACCTTTTTTCCATATCTCTAACACAAATGGCTGAAATTTAGAACCGAAACTGATATTCGCTTTTGAATAAAAATCAAAGTTCCGGGTTTTTTTTTTTTGAGCAGAAAGGAATAAAACAGCAAAGCTATAAATTTTTTTGAGAAAAGATATACCATCCAACGGTTTAACAAAAAAAATTTCAGCACTGTTACTGGCTTCCTAACGAAGTTATAGCGCTTTAAAAATGCTCTTTTTTCCTTTTTTTCTAAGTTTGAGCCCCAATATCTCTGATGGGGGACCTAATAAAAATTTGATATTTACACTATAAAAAGAACTTTATGAGAGGTATCTGTGAAAAAAATTTTGAGTCTGATTTTTGAGTTAGATACCTATGTATCTAACACAGGTATCCAACTAAAAAATCAAGCTCAAATATCAAACTCAAAATTCCAAATTAGGAAAGATTCTTAAGCATAAATTAGAAAGAATCAGATCTGCAGGACTTAGTTATGATATATAATATAAAGACACAGGATCGATAAATCAATTTCATTAATATGTTCAGTGTCCTAACATGGTAATAAACAGACAACGTGCATTGAAATCTAACGAATTGTAATGCATTTTTATGAATTAAAAGTACTGATGGTTTACTTCAATAAAATATTTTGTGTATAGAGGATATTGTTTAATAAAAAACCCAATATTTGTTTTGGAATTAATTTTTTTTTAATAGCTTAAAAATGAGAGGTGCGTAGAAGGTGTCTTAAGAGGTCAAGTGCATAATAGCATTGAGAGTTTATAATTTCGAGCGTCAAATCCGTGGGAAGGATGTTATTTTTTTAGTAAGTATTAATATTAAAATATTATGATATATCTACAAAGCTTTTTACTTTTATTTGTTGTATGTATGTGTTTGTTTATTTTGCTATTTCAAATTCAAAAGTGTTTTTATTGGCTTAATTTTTGCTTACTTTTCTTTTTCACTAAATTAATCCCATAAGACTATCTTAACATAAAGATAAACAAAAGGAAAAAAATAAAGAAAAGAAAAAGAAATAAAAAAGAAATTATTATTAGGAAAAATACAGAAAGAAAAAGAGAATATGAGAAAATAATATTTATTAAAATATTAAAATCTTCCGACCGATTTGAGACTCGAAGTTATATGCTCTCAATGCTATGAAGTTGACTAGTAATAGAACCTTCGATGCACCTCTCATTTTTAAGCTATGTACAAAATGGTTTATTGAAGTACTTTTAATTCACAAAAATGTATTAAAATTCGCTAGAATTCAACTGAAGCATTCTGTTGACTCCTGATGTAACCATATTCAAAGTCTTTCATTTAAATTTAGTTTCAAAAATTAGGATAGATTTTTAAACGTAAATTAGAATAGAATCAGAAACAAGAGGAAACTTTCTGCATAAGTTAGTTATGATATATCGATAAATCAATTTCATTAATTGGTTCAGCGTCATAAAAACTGACAGTGTGCGTTGAAATGTAACGAAATTTAATGCATTATTTTGTGTATTGGGTCCATTATAAATCAATCTTCACGATAATTGTTTTGGCATTATTTTTTATTTCTTTAATAACTTAAAAATGCAACTTCTAGTCTCAAATCGGTCGGAAGATTTTATTATTTTAAATAAGCCCTCTATAATATTAATGAGTCAACTGAGAAAAGAAGCAACGTACGGTTACGCCATCTAGCTTCATTCAAATTAGCTATTCGTTTCCGATTTTGCCGCTTGAGTTAAGTGCAGTTGACTTCGTTCCTTATTTAAAGTCGGGGTGGGTCTATAAATGATAACCACGGTTATGTTTGTGACGTGTCTGGTTACGCTGACGTAGGAGCCTGGTTATCCCTCAACCCTTCATTTGTAGACGGCATGATTACAAGATGGGGGACATTGTTAAGAGAATCTGTTGTTAGAAATTGAATCAAGTTCACCAGCCATCTTGAACTACGAAAAAGTAGTAAAAATAAAGTGACTGACTTTTAAACAACTTAGCCAAGTTAAAAAAATTAGTTTCAATGGAAGTGTGATTGTTTCACTAATGACAAGTAACTAAAAATAAAATAACTATACTTTCATTCAGCACAGCCAAGTAAAAAAAAAAAAAAAAAGAATAAAGAAAATTATTGGCAGTATTTTTTTTTTTGTTTAGTTCGTCTCATGTATGTATATTTAACAAAGAAGTGAAATAAAATATTTTTTTTAATTTAATCGTCTAGTAAACTCTAATGTAAAATGCGTCCTTTGTGTCATCTGCTGGGAATGCTGTCGGCTGCTACGAGTGGGTTACCCAGCTCTGAGCCTGGTTATAAAAAAAAAATTAAAATTAAAATTACATTTAATTTAGTAGAAGTGAAATTGCTCATTGACTGATTAAGTCTAAAAAATAAAAGTCCCTACGCTGAATAAAGATCCTCCCAGAATGCAACGTAGCTCATAGATTGAGCTTTCCTGGCCGACCGCTAACATTGATAGAGAAGAGGTCGCTTCTCTTCTCTTTCAATGTTAGCGGTCGGCCAGGAAAGCTCAATCTATAAGCTAGTTGCATTCTGGGAGGATCTTTATTCAGCGTAGGGACTGTAAGAATGAGAATAAATAGCATTGTAAATATTCAACAAATAATTACAAATACCAAAACAAGTAAGAGAAAATAATTAGTAAAAGCAAAAACACGAAATTAATTATATAACTTCGTCAGATCAATGAACAGCTGTCATGTGGCTAAATGCTTCACCGTATGCTCAAAAGACTTCCTGGCATTCGCCACAATGAAATTGCATTTGGTCCATCATCTGCTGTGGGTGAAGAACATCGGTGGCCACGAATGGAATAGCCCACCTCCTCACCCTGGTTATAAAGAAGTAACCACGGTTACTGTAACCGCAAATC
The DNA here is from genome assembly GCA_023159025.1 of Thereuonema tuberculata. Classification (NCBI taxonomy): domain Eukaryota; kingdom Metazoa; phylum Arthropoda; class Chilopoda; order Scutigeromorpha; family Scutigeridae; genus Thereuonema; species Thereuonema tuberculata. Next base: position 31,160,309 of record JAFIDM010003189.1, on the reverse strand, counting down.
TGGTTGGTGTCATTTATAGACGCACCCTCGGTTTCATGAAAAGATTGAAGTGACGTCATACGGAGCAATACATACTTCATGGTGTTCTAATGGATGGTCTGAATGCTTTATTAAGCTTCTAAGAAAAAGGATGTTGAATCGATTCCCCAAATTAGCCTTTTTTTATTTTTTTTTTGTACTTTTTATTCAGCTTTTTCTTTTAGTTAATTTTTTTGTCCTTATAATTATGTACTTTTTGTTTTCCCCATCTTTGTTTTTTTTTCTTCTTTCTGTCTTAGATTTTTTGTCGTTTTATTTTGTTTTGTTTTTTTTATTTTCTTTTTTTTTTCAATTTTTTAATTGAATTTTATTTCACTTTTTTTTGTTTGTTTATTTTCTCCATTGTATTTATTAAGTTTTTGATTTGTTTTAGCTTTAATAAGAAAGTTTTTTTGTTTCTTTTTTATTTATTTTTATTTATTTATTTATTATTATTATTATTATTATTATTATTATTATTATTATTATATTTGTTAAGTATTGTTTTCATTTTTGATTTGTTTTGCTTTATTATTCATGTTCGCTGTGAGAACTTCACATCCAATTGATGAGTCCGTATCGCTAGGAATAAGAAGAGATTTTGATGGTCGTAATCGGTTAATCAAAATAATAATAATAATTCATTCATTCATTCTATTTCCGTTACATTTTATCATAGTCCTTTTACGAAGCATTTGTATAGCTTCCTATCAACAGGTGCTACCGTTGAGTACATTCATATTGATATATTAGAGTTATTAGTTACATATTATACATTTTTAAGAAAAGTAAAAAGACTAAAATTGCCGATTATACAGTATATTAATTAATAACTTAGGATTAAATTTTTTTTTTTTTTGAATAAGGAAAGTTAACATAAACAGTTAACTAAGTATACAAGGTTGTTAAATTTTTGGAAGTTATACATTAATAAAAATCTATGATTAATGTATAAAAACAGTAAAAACCGTATATATATATATATATATATATATATATATATATACATATGCACATACATTCATAAATACATAAAATGCATACATACACAAACATGCAAATACATTACATTATAAATATTCATACATATACACATATACACCCATACGTACAAACACATACACCCACATATACATAATAATAATAGTAATAATAATAATAATAATAATAATAATAATAATAATAATCATGCATTAGCACACAATACGCCAGATTTGACAGTGATAGAAAAGAAACAGATATGGCTAATTGATATAGCCATACCTGGTAATAGTAGAGTGGAAGAAAAAGAACTAGAAAAAATCACACGGTATCAAGACCTAAAAATCGAGGTTCAGCGATTATGGCACAAGCCGGCAGTGGTGGTTCCAGTGGTTATCGGCACACTGGGTGCTATATCAAAAAACCTTGGTAAGCACTTACAACATCTAAATATTGACAAAATCTCCATCGGTCAACTCCAAAAAGCAGCACTGCTTGGATCAGCACATATTTTGCGCCGATACATTACGACATCCTAGATTCTTTGGAAGAATTCGATGTGTTTGAAGGCTAACACCAGCTAAAGATCTGGCAGCTGTGATACACATCGTTTTGTAGTGTCCCATAATCATGCAAGCAAAATCCAAATTTTTTTTTTTTTTCAATATATCAAAACTGTTTTAACTTTTTAAGTCTTTTATACAATGTAGGTCATTAGTTATATTAAATATGCTGGTTTTAACGGTAATGAGTTTTTTTCCATAGAAAATACAAATGTCCCTAAAAAAATAATTTAATATGTGTATCGATGAGTTTTATGTGTGGATACTTAACATTATCTTGATATTAAAAACTTAGGGTCGCGAAAAGTAATTAACAATTAATGATATTATCTAGATTACTTAAATTTTTGAATAAAACGGCCAATTTTAAACATCACTTCAACAGTGAAACAAACAACTTAAAGAGAGAAAAACACTTACCAAAATGAAACTTTATATTTGAGAGACTTTGTATTGGAGAGTTATTAGTTTTCTATATTTGTAGCTACTATTTATAGTCACCTCACAATAAGGACTATATTTTGTGCCCTTAAGTAATTCAAATAATAATACATTAAATTATATCAAATTTTATGCATAAAAGATTAAAGTTACTGTCTAGATCTCATTAAATTGGATGCATTTACACCTATTTTAAATCTACTTTCCTTAATGTCTCAGACATACGCCCTTTGTAGCTCAACTACTAAAACTGTGATGAAACTTCATTTTTTGTTTCGCAGATTATATACAGTATGAGGATACGTGATTAAACTTTAGCTTATCTATGTGTGTTAAGAGCTTTTAAAGCATTAGAAAGGAAACAGTGAATTCTAAGGACGGTGAAATAATGGAAATTAATCTGTTTATTAATCTACTGCCACATGCTTTAATATGAGTAAACTTTGTTGGATTTAGACAATTGAAAAATAACCCCATGGTAATTCATTTTAAAAAAAAAAATAGGATAGAGCTTCTAGTGGAAAGTAATACAATTTACAAATACGAGGAGATTTTTTATTTATTTTCAAAAGAATTTAATTCCGCAATATTTTTAAGAAAATATGCTTTTTAAACTAATTTTCATTGTGTGTGTGCTTTTCATTGTGTATTTTTCCTTTGAGGCACCACTGGGCTTTCGATGTGTAGTTTTAATTAGTTCCAGTTTTTTTCCTAAGCATTAATTTTTTAAGTTTTTTTTTCTTTTGTTTTTTGTATTAATAGATGCAGTAGTCAATTTTAATCTTCGGAAAGTTTACAATCTATAATTCAAACCTTTTCCTTGAGCAACGATTAAAATCTGATTAGCTGATAAATTCCTGATCGAGAAAATCGAATAACGGCTCGTGTTACCTCAAAAAATAAAAAGGAAGAATGTTGTGATAATGTTTTTATGATTAACTAGGCCAACCCCCTGTCTCCCCCTAGTAAGTATGAGATAATCCAAGAAGAATCGATTCCAAGCGTTTATGGCAAAAAGTGATATTTTATTCCTTTTTCAATGAACTCATTATTTGATAGTGCGCGCCATTGTTGACGGAGAGAAGCTACAAAAATGAACACTGAAATTTAAATTTTAATCTAGTAGGCTAAAATTAATGAGTTATTTCTTTTTTCCTCTGGCTCTTCTCTCATTGCGCCATACACACACAAAGAGAGTGATAAGAAATAATAAAGTTGAATCTAGCTCACATGACATAATGGGAACGCTTCATTATAGTAATTTTTTCACACGAAATTAACAATTGCATCCGGAAAGACAGACACAGAAATAAAAGATATTAGTAATATAGATTGTTTCCCTCTGTTACTTATCACAGAGTGTTATTTTGTATTGATAATTATTGATTGAAAAGATTACTTATTGCTTCGATGCAGTCGATGACTGGCTATATCCAAAGCATAAAACATTAAATTTGGAAATCAAAACTACCACTAAAGACATCCTGAAATTGAAAGACTGATGAAAAATAGCAGATCAATGATCAATGTAGGAAACAAACCTACAGAAAGAAGTGAAAAGACAAATGAAAAACTTTTTAACTGAAGTCTGAAAACAAAAAACAATAAAAATGTTCTATTCACATCGTGGAACCAGTGGCGCACCCAGGATTAAGGATTAGGGGGAGGGGGCTAAGGATGTTGTAAAGAGTCTCTTCAGATTGAGACTGCCGGAGAACAGCCCATGAATTTCTTTTATTTTATTTTTAATGTGTATTTTGTTTTTAGTTTAGATTTGTGGAGGTGCCATATTTTTTCTACTATCATTTACATTCACCTCTGTATGGAGACCTTGTGTATTTACAGTGACTACTCTCAATTGATGCTTCCCAATTAAGAGGGAAACAGCTGTTTTGAGATATCACTTGTAAACACTGGTCTCGCCCTTTAAGTGTGTTTATATATTTTTAGGCGTTTTTTTTAGCCTATTTGATTTAGACCTATTTAAAAATAAGTTGTACAAAAGATCACCTTCCAAAATAATAAGATACAGAAACGTCAGTGCGTTAATAAACGTTTTCTTCTTGTTTTTTCTTTCTTTCGTTTCTTTTTTTCTTAATTTTGGATTGGGGACTTCAGCCCACTTAGCTCCCCCCCCCCCTTTCCATGGGTGCACCCCTGTGAGAAACACGTGGTGACAGCATTAGATTTGCTCCTTTTTTCCCCCCCCCCCCCCCGGCATGAATTTTAATTGGGGAAGCAGAAACATTATTTTGGAACAGTTGTTCCCATCCTTATGTGAGTGGGATACCTCTTCGTCACTATAATTTTATCTCAAAACACAAAAAAGTCATTTAAATTCTTTACTCCGTCCTACCCCCCAATAATAGGGCCCCATTGAAAGCAGCCATTAAAAGGAGTCCCTATCTATCTCCATTCTCCTAAAAAGAAAGGTTGGGTCACATTATCCAACCATAAGGAAACGATAAAAATATTATCAAAAAAAAAAAAAGCAAATGTTAACTGTAGACCTTGATCCGAAATTGAACTTTACAGGATTTCAATTAGAATGTTAATATTATGAGGGGCGTTCAAAAAGAAACGAGCCGAAGTGTGGAATGGACAAACCGATGCCAGAAGGGTAGTATCATTGCATGTGTAACCAAGATTGGTTCCGACACGAGTGAGTGCCGAAGTTCACAGCCACCGTTGGAGGATCACGGGTGCAATTCACGTGACTAAAAGCTAGTAGAAGCATGTGTCAATCGTCCAAGCGGTCATTCGCGTTGTAAGCAGTGAAACAGTGCAATGGAGGCATCCAAAGAAGAGCAAAGAGGTTTTGTTGGTTTTCTGACAGCGGAAGGAGTAGGGGGAAGAATGTCACAAGTGTATGGTGAACACTGCATGTCCCTTGCAAGGGTCAAGGCGTGGCACAAGCACTTCAGGGAAGGACGGGTGTCGTTAGCCGATGATGCACAGGCTGGAACACCACACCGCATTACCGATGACATTGTCCAGCTGATTGATGGACTCGTTACACAGGACAGCTGAGGTCAGATTGAGCATCGGAAGTGTTCACACCATCATTACGAAACGATTGAACTGATGGGTCTGCGCCCAATGGGTGCCCCACAGTCTTCAACCTCAACAGACAGCATGTCGAATGGCCCACTGTATTGATCATCTGCAGCACTATGTCAGGGAAGGGAATGAGTTTCTGTCACGAGAGGTGGCTGGTGATGAGTCTTGGTGTCATCACTTTGAACCAGAATCGAAACGACAAAGTCTCCAGTGGAAGCATCCAGGGTCAACACCACTAAAAAAAAATCCAAGGCCATCCACACAAGTGCAGGAAATCATGCTGACGTTCTTCTTTGACCAAGATGGCCCTCTTCTGATAGACTTCCTGCAGCACGGGACAACAGTGAATGCCCAGCGTTACTCAGAAACCTTGACCACCCTTCGCCAAGCGATCAAATCGAAACGAACAAGCATGCTCACCCGTGGGATCATTCTGCTCCACGACAATCCAAAGCCCCATACGGCCAACACAATCACAGCATTCTTGCAGAAATTCAAGTGGGAGGTTCTCGATCACCCTCCATACAGTCCAGACCTCTCTCCCTGCAATTATGCCATTTTTGGTCTCCTTAAAAATGCTCTGAGGGGCATATGATTCACCTCGGACGACGACGTCAAGCAGTACGTGCGGAACTGGTTCACAATGCGACCCCAGGAATTTTACAAGACAGCCATTCACCGCCTTTTGTCGCAGTGGGACAAGTGCCTCAACAGCCAGGACCAATACTTCTGACATGCAGGTACTGGTTTCTGTTCCTAGGCCTCCGGCTCATTTCTTTTTGAATGCCCCAAGAAATAACTGGAGGTGTTCGGAGCCCTGTAGCGTGTAATGTACTGGTGGAAATATAACAAAATTTGGCCACCATACACATTAAAGTATGTGGTTTCGATTTGTCAAGAAAAAAAATTAGTACCAAAATAAGCCGATAGAGGAAATTCTGGCGCTGCAAGCGCATGCTGAAAATGAATTCATAACTGCCAATGGAAACAGTAAATAACAACACACCAAATACCAATGAATAACGTTTATTATAGCAACCTACAAATTTGGCTCAAGGTGACCACCAGCCTGATCTTCCACTAATTGCATGCAGTACACGAGGTTTTCGACGGTGGCTCGCAGCATATCGTCTTTTATTCGTCTGACATGTAACGTTATTTGATCTTTTAAGGTAGGAATGTCAGGAACACGTCCATAATACACAATTTTCAGATAGCCCCACAACCAGAAATCGCAAGGATTCAGATCAGGGTACCTCAAAGGCCAATTCATGGGAAATGCGCGACTAATTACTCTAGCATCTGTGAAATGTTAACGCAGGACATCCTTCACCCGATGTCCAATGTGTGGTGGCGCACCATCTTGCATGAAAATGGTAGAAGCGATACAATTTCTTTGCTGCAGTTGAGGTATCACAAAGTTCTCGATCATATTGGCATACCTGTCGGAATTGACAGAACAAGTCACTAGTCCATTTCTACCAACTTCTTCATAAAAGTACGGGCCGATGACAAAAGAAGCAGTAAACCCACAACAAAGTGTGACTTTCGGCGAATGTAAGGGGATCTCTTGCCAACGTGTGGATTTGTATCAGCCCAAATACGGCAGTTATGTGTGTTGATATCACCGTGCACAATGGAAGTGAGCTTCATCGCTCCATAATTTCCGTCACACGGCCACTCGTCATCCACTTCCAATCAAGCCAAAAATCTCAAAGCAAACTTTAATCAGGTATTTCTGTCCCCTGGGAGCAATTCTTGAATGGGTGTTATTTTAAAAGGATAAAATTTCAGGATCTTACGCAATATCTTCAGCACTATAGACAATGGGACATCTGTTTGTCGTGATATTAAAAGTGCACTGCTGGTACCCTGCTTGTTAGCTATCACCTGATCCTGAATGGCAGTAAAATTTGTAAAATAATATTTGATTGCTTTAAAAAAGAATTAGTAGTATACAAATAAATCTAAATTTGCCAATTTTATACATCTTTGGATTTAGAAATAAATAATTTAAACTTCTGTTAATTTTAATTTTTTTATATTTAAGTGTTTTAAATTGATCTTTGAATTTTGAAAAACATTTATCCAAGTTATTTAAAATAGAATCTTTAGATTCTAAATTTGAAGACTTTTTACGTAATTTAAATTATCTTATTAATGAATTTATAAATAATAATTTTCCAATTCAAATTTTAAAAACATATTTTACAATTTCAGAAGGAATTAAAATGATTAAATAAAATTATGAATATTTTTAACTTTATATTTTTTGTAAATTTCAAATTTATAAAAAATATAAAGTTAAAAATATTCATAATTTTATTTAATCATTTTAATTCTTCAAGATAGGATTTGTTGATTTATAATCATTTAAGCTATCTTATGACAATTCAAAATTAAATCCTTTATTTTCGGAAGTTTTGAGTTCGATCTGATGACTGTCATCTATTTATTTAAATTTTTATTTTTATATATTTCAAATTTTTTATTTATTTATTTTATAATATTAAAGCTATATATAAATAATGTTAAAAAAAGTATATAATATAAAAGAAATTATCAAAAAATATATAAAAATATAAAACTTAAAAAAATAAACTTTAAAAAAGAGCAAATCTCTTATTGCGTTTTTGGTTTTCAAAATTTTAGTTTCAAAATTTCTCACTAGATGCCGCTGATGACGTGAGTCTAAAAATTTGCCGTTTATACTCACAGAAACAGTTTTCTGAATTTTGTATTGGAATTTTAAATTTCAGAATGCTGCCCGGCTATATATATATATTTTCTTAAATTTCCATAACCTATTTTATTATTACTTGTAATTATTTAATTATTAAAAATTCTATTCTTGATTTCTTGTTTTTTTATCCTGTCCAAATATTGCAGCAAATAATTAGAAATTATTATTATTATTATTATTAATTCTAGATATTTTTTATCACATAGAATAATGATAATTTTTTGATTTCGTGATATTTATATATATTTTATTTATTATATATTATTTAAATGTTTAGAAAGCGAAAATGTTTAATGATTTGATTTATTTAAATGTTGTTTTGTATTTTATTTCCTAGCATCTGTTAATGGGATTTATTTCTAATTATAACAGGACCATGTTTTGTAATAATAAATTAAAAAAATAATATAGAAAATTCTCCGATTGCAAGTTTATATTAGAGTTGGAAATAAAATTGTTTATATTAAATTATTTTTATAATAATTTATGAAAAATTTAATTTTATTCAATTATAATTTTGCTTCAACTTAAATTTTAATATTTACTACTTAAAATGAAGTTCACTGGAAATAATCATTCGAATTCATATGAATATTAATACCAATTTTCTTCTAGAATGTGGTACTTCTGTCTATAACGATGTTACGACTGACAGAATAATTGGGGGTCATGAAGCCAAGCATGGTGCATGGCCATGGATGGTAGGACTTGAACTTAATTTTGGCGGCTTCACTGAGAATTTATGTGGTGGAGTACTTATTGATAAGCAATGGGTGCTAACAGCAGCTCACTGTGAAGATGGGTAAGTGTTTGTTTAACTTTCATAATTATTCTTACAAACGTCAAATACCTTCTCTGGTGGAAGTATATCCCTTATTTTTTGTTACCATTTTTGCACACAAATTAATTTTATATTCGTAGTAAAATATCTCTATAAATTTAATTATAAATGTTTATTATGGTTATATTACCAGTGTCCTTGTGTTACAAGTGTAGTACCACTTGTAACAATAATATACAGAAATAATAACCAAAGCAGCTGAAAGTCCTCTTTTTTTTAAATTTTTAATACTTTGTTAACGACAAAAAATATTATGTTATGCTCGGCGAAAAAAGGGATGTTTGTCCCCGAGATAACAAATGAATGAAAAACTTTTTTTTTTATTTTCTTTTTTATTTGATAAATTTTCATGTATCTAGCTTGCGGCAGACGTCAGGCTATAATACATTTCTGACAATATGCGATGGTTGCAAATACATTGCTGATACTTTTGGGAAAGGTTCCATTGGAATAAGCAGTTTGTCCTTCACGTACACTGTAAGAATCTACCGTTATTTTAACAGTGATGTCCACTAAAAAAACAGTGCCGGACAATAAAATGTAAATCACAGTTTTATACCGTTTTCTGAGTCTCGCCGAAGTCTCGCTGTTGCAACGTGAAAGTTTCAGAATCGCGCATGAGCAGTATGCTTCTCTTTCAGCGGAAAATTTAAGTGAAGGCGAGCTCGCGTTTTCAGTTCATTGTATTTAAATTCTAAATCCATTCAATTGCTTCTGGTTCATCAGTAAATTTTCAAAGTTATTAATACAAAGATATACCGAAGTTCGTTTAGATAAAACAACTCTTTTCAAGTAGTGAAGATTTTCCACATTTTGTGCTTGACTTCGAGTGAAATCTTAGGCCTAACTGTCGATTTGCTAATGGACGCTTCAGCACATAATGTAAGTATGCAATTTTTTATTTAATTTTTTTATTTTTTTTAGTTAATTTATGTAAGGGTGCATGCCAAAAAAAGAAAAAAGTAAGCTCAGAAAATTTCAATTACATTTCGGAAACTAATAAATTTCTCGAAAGATAAGAATAAATTTTATCTCGATATTTTTTTTTTTTTTTTTTTATTATATCTACAATCAGTTTGCAAAAATAGAAACTACTAGAGGAAGTAAGAATTAGAAGCTTTAATTTAATTGCTTTAAGACAAAAGATTCATTTGTAATAGCTGATAAAAATGTTAGTAGCAGTAAAGAATAATAATGAATTAGAAATTTAAATGGAGGCCTAGTAAAAATATTTTTAATATAAAATTTAAGAATATTTTGGAATACAAAGTTTACATCTCATTTACATAATTTATTTTTAATCTTTCACTTTATAAAAAAAGCTACATTTTAATTATTCAGTAATTAGCCTATTATTTCTGATAAACAGTAAGTGTAAATTAAAAATTGTTAATATATAAATTATTTATTTATTTATTTTTGAATCAAATTCAGTTTCGATTTGCTGAGAAACTCTTAGGTATACAAATTGCAGAAATAGCTAAGCAATAATAATAATTATCCCTGTTGAAGCTCTAGCTACATCTATATGTAACAATATGTAAAGGATACTTAATTATGTTTTAGAAAAGAAAAATTATAAAAACTTTTTTTTATCCCCTTAAGCACTTATGTAAAACTTTTCTTAATCCCATATATATATATATATATATTATTAATTCATTTGTTAGGTAAAATCATAAACATTAATGAGTACCTCTCCTTATTTTATTTTATTTTTAAAATCTTATTTCGTAAATTTTGCTGTCTTTTGATAGAGATTTTTATAATAACAGAGAAAATAGCGGTTTTGTAAAAAAAAGTTCTCTTGCTACTTGCTTCGTATAATTATAATTAACTTTTAGATTTTTTTTTTTAATTTTTTTTTTAAGTATTGCAGATTTCAATGCAGATCTGTAAATAAGTTCACATTGATCTGATTGCAATGACAAGCACACTGTTTGCTTGCACTGATCATGGTAAGTACAACTTATCTCTTAAAAGTTATCTCAACAATACAGATCAGTAGCATGTCTAAAAAATACTGAAGAATGTACTGAATAATAAAAGAAAACAATCTTATAATAAGCTTCAATTCAGTAAAAGAAATATTCAAAATATTCCTTTAGTTAAATAATAAGGGGTTAATGACACATTCTCACTATATATTCACGAAAAGTTTTTTTTTTTAATTAGGAAGTATAATATTTGTAATGTTGAATATTCATATATTAAAAATTTATATTAATTTCCTCACCAATACTCAAACATTAATTTTCCATGTTGAAATATGCAGTATGAAGGAACACTTCTTCATTGTTTTTTTTTTTTGTTGTTGTTTTTTTTAAGTGTTCTGCAGTGGTTATTTACATTATGAATAAGATCACTAAGTATGACATTGAGGATGTGTAATTACAGCTATTTAAAAAAATTAATTTATTGTAACTGATTTTATAAATAACAAAAACATTACAGTTTATCTTACATTTTATTAAAAGGTTATGTTTTTAAAAATTGATTTACATTCTTTTTTCATTCTCAAATTCAAGATCAGTTCTCTATTTAACTTTGGTAACCTATGGAAGAAAATTGATTAATAATGCATCTTCAATTTAGGAAAACATCTTGACAATAGGTGTTTGAAATGGTCAGTACAATTGTAAAAGAATAAAAAACAAAGAGAGGATATTGATTCGCAATCAACCTTTCATACTTATACAAACACAACTTATTCACATTATTACTTTTTTTTTTAGGTGAGGAGATTTGTATCATTGCATAGAGGAAAAAAAAAAAAACTTGAAAGATACTAATCCAGCTCCCCCCCCCCATGTCATACATGTATACACAAAAACTCACAAAAATATATATATTTTTGCAATGTCATAATTTCCTCCATGGAAGGATACAAATCTACTCATCTAAAAAAAATAAATTAATATGAATAAGTGTGTGTTGGTATCCTCTCTTGTTTTTTGTTTTTTTAATTTTTTTTTTTTTTTATTCCTTGACAATTGTACTGCCCAGCTCAAAAAAAACTATTTTCAAGATGTTTTTCTAAATTGAAGATGGGTTATTAATCAATTTTCTTCTATAGTCTACCAAAGCTAATAGGGAACTGATCTCCACCACTGATCTTGAATTTGAGAATGAAAAAACAAAAATTAAATCAATTTGTAAAAAACATATCCTTTTAATAAAATGTAAGGTAAACTTTAATGTTTTTATTATTTATCAAATCAGTTACAGTAAGTTAATTTTTTAAAATAGCTGTAATTACACATCCTCAATGTCATACTTTGGTTATCTACACAGGTGTCCATCTACATTCATAATGTGAAACTAGCAACTGCAGAACACTA
>JAFIDM010003189.1:31090509-31148311 GCA_023159025.1 Thereuonema tuberculata | reverse complement strand
AACTTTCACTGTTGACGGCAATAAAACCAAGCATTTGGACCAAACTTATATTGTAATTTCTAACTTTTGAAGAATGTAATTATGTCCTGACTAAGAACATTTTCATTTTTCCAGTCAGTCATTAATTATACTTTTACATGTACATACTTTAGCACATAAAAATGTAATGCATGATAACAGAACTATTACTTCTAAAATGTTATACATAGTTAATAGATGCCTATTAATAATTAATTTTTCTCTTTCAGAAACAAGCATTGAGAAGAAATGCAAGCTGAATAAGAAATAAATGCTGCAGGTTTCATCAAAAGTGTTACATTTGTAAATACCCATGCAATTTATGCATGCTTAGCTATAAAGTTAATAAAATGTACTAACTTTTATTCGGAGTGCATCTTTTTTATATATATTTTATGTAATGTTTTACGATACATTGACCTACACAAATTTTATAAGTTTAGAAAACGGAGTGCCATTACTTTGTATTACATACACATTGTTAATTAGAATTCTTCGACAATATACATAAATTTGGTTACAGAACACATTTGTTACTTTTTCCATTATATTCGTGTGGCACTTCAATAATATTTACAATTGGAACAAAAGAACTCCAATTGTCACCTGACGAAGGATCCGGATGTGGATCCCGCATCAGGTAGTGCAAATTTACTTTGGTCCCAATTGCATATACATTTTTCTTACTATCTGGCATCCATTATTAAAATACAGAAAAGAAAATTGGCACCGTATTTGTATCAGTTTTCAGCCATGATTCCCATTTAAACAAGAAGAGGGGAAAATAAACGGCTAACACCTGTTACAAATACGGTGACCGTTTTTTCTAACGGTGTTGTACAAATTACGGTAATTTATCATTAAAAAAACGGTCACCGTTTCTTGCAAATATTACGGTCACAGTCATTTTAACGGTAATAAGTCGGCAGCCATAATTGACGGTTATTTACCGTTTTTTCAACGGTCAACTTCTTACAGTGTAGTTCCCGAAAAAAATCTGAAGGAGTTGGATCTGATGACCGCGGGGGCCAATGATGGCAGGCCTGATGATCCCCGGCTGTGCGCCCTATCCAAAGTTGCTGCAACTTGTCGATCAGATATCCACAGATCAGGTTGTAGTATTGTGTCACCACTGAACTCGTTTTCGTATATTTAAAGATGTAAAATGCCCTCTAACGTTGCAGAACTGCCATTTTGGTTGCACCTGCGCCCCAGCAACAGCAGATACTAGGGCGAGTCAAAAAGTACTCTTAATGATTTTTTATCGATAAAATATAAACCCATACAAACAAAAACACTTCATCACTTTTTAATATAGTCCCCATTACGTTCAATACAAGTGCACCAGCATTTCAGCAGAATCTGGATTCAGCGAGAAAAAAAAATCTTTTGGTTGACTGTGAAACCGAGTTTGCACTGCCTCTTTCATCTCATCATCCATGCGCAATTTCGTGCTAAACTTAGTGCCTCCTTGAGGAGTCCAAACACAAGGTTAATTACTCGGTGCAAGGTCTGGTGAATATGGAGGATGTGGAAGACACTCGAAATGCAATTTGTTAGTTTTTCTACCATTGCATGAGTGGTATGTCGCTGAGCATTATCCTGCCGCAACAGCACACCAAAACGGAGCAAATTGCGACATTTTGACTTGATTGTGGATTTCAAATGGCCGTGAAGCAGATACCAATACGATTTACTATTCTCAGTAATTCCCTTGGTCATATAATGTTCCAGGATTGAACCTTTACAGTCATAGAAGAGCATGAGTATCACTTTGCCAGGCGACGGAATTGCGCAGAATGTTTTTGGTTTCCGCAATGATGAATGTCACCACTACTTGCTTGCTCGCTTAGTCTCTGGCTGGATAATATTGGACCCAGTATTCGTCAACAATGGCGATACATCGTAAAAAGTCATCCCCATCAACTTCATAATGTCGACCAACTTTGATTTCTTTGCAAGTTGTCTTGGTACCCACCTAGAGGAGACTTTGCTGTACTTAAGCATATCGTGAAAGATGTAGTATGCCAAGCAATGACTACTGAACACTATTTCAGCCATCTCGTTCATTGTTATCCGCCGGTTTACCCATATCAATCGTTCCTATGCAGCGATAATGTCAGCCACAGTCGTAAAGTGACGCCGGCCGGAGCGAGCTGCATTAGTCGTACTTGACACCGCACTTTTAAACTTCCTATGCCGTTCGTTAACTTGCTGAAGCGACAAACAACTATCCCCATACGGTCTTTGCATCTGGTGATGAATGTCTGCCAGTTTTTCACCCTTACTGCTCAAAAACCAGACAACTGCACGCTACTCCTCTTTGGAGCATCCTTCTAACTGCGCTGCCATCTTGGATTTAGTAAATGCGCACGCAAATTCCTCAAGTGGCAAGACATAACATCTGTATTACAATCCTCTACTACGAAATTTTGAATTTTTATGGCCGTATTAAGGTTACTTTGTGACTCACCCTCGTAGAACTAGGATACGGCGTTCTGCTGCGAAAAAACTTGGTAATTATATCATTTGATATCTAAGGACAAACATCTCTTTTTTTGCCGCCGAGCTCTGAGTCTCTGAAATATGACAAGGAATTATGACTAGCCCTGAATTTCGTTCTTGCACAATTTAAGATGTTTAAAGTGAATTTTTTTTTATTTAATTTTTATTCTCTAAAAAAATAATTATTTTTTAGTTTAAATTTTAAATTTAAGTTAATTAAGCTACATTGTTATATGTATTCTAATGTATATTTTAGATTTTATTTATATTATATTATTATCTATACATTTAGATTTTTGGCGTCGTATTGGAATGTTTCCCTTGGCGATCACAATTTAAATATCAATGACAAAGGAGAGACCAAAGTCGCAGTCTCTAAGGTAATACACAAGAAAATCATAGAGTAAAATTTAAATGATAAGACTTACTAATCGACTTCTATTAGAGGTTTTGCTACAAATAATTCTCCAATAATATTACCTGAAAATAATTTAGGAATTGACGAGAAACAGATCTGCCCTGGGATGCTTTAAATCTAAAACTCTTTTATTGTTTCTAGACAAAGAAGGATAATAAAATTTCTATCCTTCTGCGAGAATAACTATGTGATATTTATAAGAGAACGCCTTTGAACAAAGTTGAAGAATCAATTTTTTTTCCAATGCAATGCGGTAACTCGAAATTACACAAATCAGGAACGAGTCACTTCTTGAAAACAATTGCAGACTAGTCAGACTCTCCGCTAACTGGCTTGTTTTCTTTACTGTCTTCGTCAATTTTAACTGAAATAAAATGTTTCTTGAGAAGTAGCCAAGAAGACTTAAAGAAAAATCAGTAAAATTAGGAGACCAATAAATCGATCAAAACCGAACATACTATTGTTAAAATTTTATGGATATCATTTCAAAAAAATCAAAACTGCGACAGACAGTTTAAAAATTTTGATATAAAACAATTAATATCAATTTTTGATTAATCCACTGTCTTCTATACAATAAAAATGAATTTAAATATTAAATAATAAATATTAATTTAAATGTTTTGTTTAGGGCACTAAAGAATTAATCTTTGGATAGTGCTAAACTTTATAAAAACAATGAGACTTTTCTTATATATATATTATTTTCACAGCATTAAAAATAAAATAAAAATAAATAAAGTTAAAAAAAAAAGCAACATTTCAAGATAGCAGGATAGCGTTCTTTCAAAGAATTTTTACATTAAATAAAATATAGCTTAAACAACCATTGTATAAAAAAGGAAGTAAAAGTGATCCAAAAAACTATAGGGGCATTACACTTCTAAATACATCCTTTAAAATCTTTACAGAAATTTTAAAAAATAGATTGGAGAAATGGCTGGAATATAATAACATAATAGTAGAAAATCAGGCAGGTTTTAGAAAAAATTATTCAACTCAGGATAACATATTTATTTTAAATGCACTTTTAGACTTAAAATTAATGGTTAAAAGGAAAAAACTTTATGCAATGTTTATTGACTTTAAAACCGCATTTGACAGCGTCGATAGAAATATATTAATGAAAGTATTAATCAAAATAGGGATAAAAGGAAAAATGTTAAGTATGATAAAAAATATTTATGAAGAGACCAGAATAAAGGTGGGAAATAACATAGGAGGGAGGGAAATATTCATTACAAAAGGAGTTAGACAAGGATGTAGCATGAGTCCCATTCTATTTTCAGTACTAATAAATAATTTAGAATTTAAGTTAAGAGAGGAAGGATGGGGAGGCATCAAGTTAAAAAAGGAAAGTGTATTTAGTCTAATGTATGCAGATGATTTAGTAATATTAGCGGAAACACAAGCAGAACTTAGCCGAATGATAAAAGTTCTACAAGAATTTGTAAACGAATACTGTCTAAACATTAATTTAGAGAAAACGAAAATTATTATTTTCAGAAATGGTGGAAAGAAAGCTAAATTAGAAAAATGGGGGTGGAATAATGAAGAGATTGAAATAACAAATAAATATCAATATTTGGGAAAATGGTTCACATCACAAAATAGCAATAATGTAAATATAAAATATAGATAAGAAAAGGGAATAGCAGCAACATGGGAATTAATAAAATTAATTAAAAGAGCGAAAATAAATGATTGGAAAAAAATAAAATACATGTTTAATAGTATGGTTAAAAGTGTTATTTGCTATGGAATGGAAATAGAAGGATGGAAAATTAAAAAGGAATTAGAAAAAATACAATATTTATTTATTAAGTTATATTTTAATATGGAAAAAGCTACTCCAAATTATATTATGGAAAATGAATTAGGATTGTATCCAATAAGAATTGATTGTATTAAAAGGAGTATAGACTATGTAATCAAAACTGTAGAATTAAATGAAGATCGATTACCAAAGTTAATATTCGAGAACATGATGGAAAATGCAAAGAAGGGGAATAAATGTAAATATATAAAAGAGATTGAAAAAACATTTAATGAAGTAGGATTGGGGATAGAGTGGGAAAAAATAATGGATTGTAATTATTGGATGGAATGTAAAACAGTAATTATTAAAAAATTTATAGAAATAAATATGCAATATAATTATAACAAAATACAGAAATCGAAATTTAATAATTACTATGGTAAATTAGATGTTCAAATAGAAGGGGCCAGTTATTTATGTGAAAACATGATCCACCCCTACTGGAGAGAAATATACTTTAAAATTAGATGTGGTAGTATTTGGAAGGCAAGTAAATATTGGTTAACTAAAGAAGAAAGGAATTGTAGATTAGGATGCAATAACTTAGAGGATTGGAACCATATAATTTTTGAATGTGAAAATATGAAAGAAGAAAGAAAGAAGTTAGATATAGAAAAGATTTCCAATAGAGGTGGATGGTGGATTTCACAGTTAAATCAAAACAGAATTAAGAATGAAATATATAAATATATTAAGGTATTTTTAGATAAAATAGAAAAGAAAGAATAAATAAGGGTGTAAATAAATATATATATTAATAAGGTTATTGTTATTCAGAATGTTACGATTATAATGTAATAAGGATATTACTAATGTTAATAGCAGTATGAGTAGATTTAAGTTAAATGTATTAAAACTGAAAATGTATTACCAATGATGTAAAAAAAAAATGTATTATTAGTAATTTGTATTATATTATTATTATCTGTACTGATATAATTATTGTTAATAGTAGTTTGACAAGATTTAAGTTAAAATAAAACGGAAAATTTATTACCAATGTTATAAAAAAAAAAAAAAAAAGGTGGAAGAATCCCCTTGTAAAGGGTTAACACCCACATCAAATAAAATAAATTATTATAGCTTAAACAGTAGGCCTATATAAATCTTAATATTATAAGCTTATACGAAAGGCAAAATACACTGGTGACTGGACTGATTCACTCATCAACGCACAGCCGAAACCGCTCAACCTAGGAAATTTTAGGGATGGGTTCCCCTTATAACATATGAAAAAGAAAAAATTCCACTAAGAACGAATTTTTGGAAATTCAAATCCCAATGGGGTGAAACAGGGGGTGGAAACTTTCTCGAAGGATACGAGTATCTCTGAAGTCGCTTGAGTTAGAAACACGAAATTTGGCATGAGTGTTCTTTGTTAAAATCGAAAAGTTAGATATTCGACGAATTTTCGATATTCACATCCTAAGGGGTACAAAAACTGGGGGGGAGGGCAAACTTTTTTGAAAATTACGAGAATCTCCACAACAGCTTAAGCTAGAAACGTGAAAATCGGTGAAAATACTCATAAAAAAAAAGAAATATTTTTATTTTTCGGAAAAAAAATATCCAAAGTGTGAACTGAAAGGCAATGGATTTCTTAGTTCAACTAAAATAAAGCTAAGTGTCATCACTGATTCATTAACGCACAGTCGACAACGCTACACCTAGAAAATGAAATTTTAAGGATGCCTTCCACTTACAAAATGTAACATGAAGATTCTTTACTAGAATTGGGTTGAATGTTTGTGAAGATTTGTCACATTTTTTCCTAAGAGGATGGGGAAGCACAAAAGAGGTGGGAAGCCTTATATCTTCCAATCTTGGTCTTATGTCCTCCGATCTCGATGAAATTTGATATTTTTGGGTTTTCTAGTTACAATATATGAATATAATATTAATTAGTAACGATCACGTATATTTTTTAATTTTTTTTTTACCAATTGGGAAAGGTTCGAATTAATAGGGTTATGAATACGGCAGAAAGGGATGGGAAGTCCTACGTCCTTCGATCGCGACAAAAATTTGAAATCTAGGGGTTTTAGGGGAACAAAATACGAAAGTGATATTGATTTGTAACGATCAATTGATTTTTTACCCACTGGGCAAGGTTATCAGTGATCTCGCAGTTACATTTTTTTCTTTTTCCACATCAGGACAACTCCTTATCCTCCCGTGAAGTACGGGTATATTGATGGTAAAAACAAAAAAATTGTATTGTATTTTCAGTTAATTTTCCTGAAGCTTTCTCAAGAGAAGCGAAATGTAATTTAAGAATAAAATAATAGCATTTGCAATTGATGATATCAGAAACATTTGTTACAGAACTCAGGAATATTGTAATTATTATAATAGAAAAGTTATTCTTAACAATGATTTTTTAAGTATTTAATATATTGAAATTGCTATGTACTGAATAAGAAATAACTCTTTTGAAATTTAAGTTCCAAGACCTACCGCGGATAATACAGAATGCGACGTATAATGTGATATTCATGTAATATATCAATACAGTGAAGTTTATTTAGATAAATTAAGCACAGTAAGATATTACCATCATTAAATAAAATAACAATAATAATGTGTATTTTTTTTTCTATTTCAATATAATAGAGAATTTTCAATTTCTCACTAATGAAAAGGACATCACGACTTATTTTAGTCTTAGAAGGACTATCAGCCTCTCAACTGTAATTTTCCTATTTCAATCATATCCAGAATTTTCACTTTCTCACTAATGAAAAGGACATCACGGTTTCTCCTAGGCTTAGAAGGACTACCAGCCTCACTACTGTAATTTTTTCAATTTCAATCGTATTCACTATTTTAAATTTCTCAGTGATGAAAAGGACATCACGGCTTTTCTAAGGCTTAGAAGGACAACCAGCAACTATACCATATTTTTTTCTATTTCAATCTTATTCAGAATTTTCACTTTCTCACTAATGTAAAGGACATCACGGCTTTTCTGAGGCTTAAAAGGACTATCAGCCTCACCACTGTATTTTTTTCTATTTTACTCATATCCAGAATTTTCACATTCTCATTAATGGAAAAGATATCACGCCTTCTCTAAGGCTTAAAAGGACTATCAGCCTCACTACAGTATTTTTTCCTTTTTCAATCATATCCAGAATTTTCACTTTCTAACTAATGTAAACGACATCACGACTTATCTTAGAGTTAGAAGGACTACGAGCCTCACTACTGTATTTTTTCTAATTCAATAGAATTTAGAATTTTCTCTTTCTCACTAATGGAAAGGACATCACGGCTTCTCTTAAAGTTCCAAGGTCTATTACTGTCACTAATGTATTTTTTTTTCTATTTCAATCATATCCAGAATTTTCACTTTCTGACAAATGGAAAGGATATCACGGTTTCTCCTAGGCTTAGAAGGACTACCAGCCTCACTACTGTATTTCTCTCTATTTCATTCAAATTCAGAATTTTCTTTTTCTCACTAATAAAAAGTATATCACGGCTTCTCCTAGGCTTAGAAGGACTATCGGCCTCTCTAGTGTATTTTTTTTCTATTTCAATCCTATTCAGAATTTTCTTTTTCTCACTAATTGAAAAGTATATTGTTATCTGTCGATTTGGCCACTCACCCATCTACGGAGTCGCCTCGTCCAACCCGGCTTCCCTGTTCGAAGTTGAACAGTCCATTGGCAGGAACGAGGCATCTAGCGGCCTTATATAGAACTGCAGAGCCAAGCTTAGGCAGTGAGTTTAGAGGCCGAGAGCCTCACTACAGTCTCCAGTTAGGAGATCAGAATGTGTTCGTGGCCGAGAGCCACAGAGAGTGAAGTGCAAAGCAGTTGGTAGCTGAGGGCCACAGAGAGAAGGGTGTAAGTTAGTTCGGTGGCAGAAGAGCCACGCAATCTCTACAACCGGAGAAGATACAGTTCAGTGGGCGAAGTTCAGAATTTACTTCCAGCCAGGAAGATAGAGAGAGTGCAACTACGAGTCCGGAGAATTTCAGAGACGACCGGGCCTAAGAAGGGTGCAACTAAGAAGAAACCATTCGTAGCTGCAGAAGGAATGCCTGAGTCCGCAGGATTCCAGAAACGACCGGGCCTAAGAAAGTACGACTACGAAGAAGCTATTCCTAGCCGTAAAAGGTTTACCTGAGTCCGCAGAGTTCCAGAGACGACCGGGCCTAAGATAGAGCGTCTACGGGGAAGTTACCGGAAGCTACCGCCGTTTAGAACTACGTTTGTGCAGAGAACTACGCAGTGGACATTTGACAGCTGCAGACTAGTTTAATTAGGTCTTTTGACAGAATTATATTTTGATAATTAAGAAATATAGTTCAGTCTAACTTCGGTTAGGTTAACGTTCAATGAGGTGAAGACGTTTATCTCGAATCTCGCATTAAGTCCCCCAAGCCGCCGGACGTTTGTGGTGTTACGACCCATAGCCACTCACGCCGGTAGCAACATCATCGCTTCTCCCAGGCTTAGAAGAACTATAGATGTCTCTACTGTATTTTTCCTATTTCAATCATATCCAGAATTTTCACTTTCTCACTAATGAAAGGACATTATGGCTTCTATTAGGCTTACAACGGAACCTCTCGAACCTTATAATCGCAGATTTTAATGAAACTTTGCAGAATGAATCATTAGATTGTGTTTATAAAATGAAATAAATCTTAGATGCGGAATCGACCTCGAAGGAGCATTTTTTTGGGGCCAAAAATGTTCGAATATTGGTCGTTTTACCTCTAAAACACTGGATGGCGCTAATGACTTCTTGCTAACGTCTACATCTAATAGTTTCCTATACATTCTAATAGCTAAGTTAAGTGGCGCCATCTGTTGTTTACTCGTGATATAAACTAATTGAAAGTCTTTTTTTTGTTTTAAATTTAATGTTTTCAAATTCGGAAAGATTCTTAAACGTAAATTAGAAAGAATCAGATATAAGAGAAAACCTTCTACATTAGTTGGTTATGATGCATAATATATTGATAAATCAATTTCATTTACAACTCAATTTCATCGGTGTCAAAAACACAGCACGCGTTGAATCTAACGAATTTCAATGCATTTTTATGAATTAAAAGTACTGATGATTTACTTCAATAAAATATTTTGTGCATTGGGTCCTTTATTAAACAGTCTCCTCCTTTGATTTGGCATTAACTTTTTTTAATAGCTTAAAAATGAGAGGTGCATAAAAGGTTCTATTTGTAGTCCAGTGCAGATCATTGAGAGCTTATAACTTCCAGTCACAAATCGGCCGGAAGATTTTATTATTTTAATAAGTATTACTTTTCTCATATTTTCTTCTTTTTCCTTATAGTAAGTTCTTTTTTATTTCTTTTCTTTATCTTAACATAAAGATAAATGGAAAAAAAATAGTCTTATGTGATTAATTTAGTGAAAAAAGAAATGTAGGCAAAAATAAGGACAATAAAAACACTTAAATTTGAAATAGTAATAATTATTAAAAAAAATTACATCCTTTCCACGGATTTGACTCTCGAAATTATAAACTCTTCATGTACTTGACTACTTCAGACACCTTCTATGCACCTCTCATTTTAAAGCTATTAAAAAAAAAAAATTAATGCCAAATCAAATATATAGTTTTCTCTTATATCTGATTCTTTCTAATTTACGTTTAAGAATCTTTCCGAATTTGAAAACTTTAAATTTAAAACAAAATAAAGACTTTGAATAAGTTTATATCACGAGTCAACAACAGATGGCGCCACTTAACTTAGCTATTAGAATGTATAGGAAACTACTAGATGTAGACGTTAGCAAGAAGTCATTAGCTCCATCCAGTGTTTCAGAGGTAAAACGACCAATATTCGAACATTTTTGGCCCCAAAAAAGTGCTCCTTCGAGGTCGATTCCGCATCTAAGATTTATTTCATTTTATAAACACAATCTAATGATTCACTCTTCAAAGTTTCATTAAAATCTGCGATTATAAGGTTCGAGAGGTTCCCTTGTTAGAAGGATTATCAGCCTCACTATTGTACTTTTTTCTATTCAATCATATTAAGAACTTTCACTTTCTCACTAATGAAAAGGACGTCACGACTTATCTTATGGTTAAAAAGACTATCAGCCTCTCTACTGTAATTTTCCAATTTCAATCATATCCAGAATTTTCCCTTTCTCACTAATGAAAAGGGTATCACGGTTTCTCTTAGGATTAGAAGTACTATTAGCTTCACTACTCTAGCCTATTATTTTCCAATTCAATCATATTCAGAATTTTCAATTTCTCACAAATAAAAAAAGACTCTTAGGCTTAGAAGGACTATCAGCCTCACTATTGTATTTTTTTTCTATTTCAATCATATTCAGAATTTTCACTTTCTCAGACATGGAAAAGACATCACGGCTTATCTTAGCCTTAGAAGGATATATATATATATATATATATATATATATATATTTAATTATTGTATTAAAAGATGCTGTTTACGAATTTTTTTCTTTTCAGTTCACTATCCACGAAAAGTTTGGAAGATTCCTTGTGAATGATATTGCATTGATAAGACTAGAGAATCCTGTGAGTTTCGAGTTTAATGACTACATCAACACTGCATGCTTACCTCAGAAGAATATCTCATACGAAAATTACCCTTGCTACATTACTGGATGGGGAGCAAAAAATCTAGGTAATATTTTATTTCTCATCAAATTTTTGTTTTCTTTTTCATTTCCTTTTCTAATGTTAATTTGCATTTTGATTTAAAAATATTTATTTAATATCGTTGGTATTAACACTTAAATATAATATCAGAAAAACAAATATTAACAAGATAAGAAATAATACGATTTCTTATTCAGATAAGTATTCGTCAGAGAAGAGTTTGTAAAAATAGGAAATAGACAAGACTCAACTTCATGATCTTGTAACATATAGCAAAAGCCTCTTTTATCTATTTTTATTTTTAATTTACTTAATTAAATATAAAAAAGTTAAATGGATCTTTAAGTGGCAAAGAAGTAAGTAATCAAAGAATAATCTCATAACAAAAAAAGTCATTGATATTTTTAACTAATTCATTAATTTAAGTGTGCTTCCAATGGCGCATCCAGGATTATAGTTTAGAGGGGGACGGGGCAAATTGAAGCTATAATTGAGGGAGGAGTTACATACAAGTGTCATAATGCAGCCTGTAAAACCGTATCTTTGTTTCAAAGATCAGTTTCCAAAATAATAGGATACAGATACTTCAATCCTTCAATAAAGGTTTTCTGTTCGTTCTTCTTTCTTCACTTTTTGAGTTTGTGTGGTGCGCCACGTTGTTAGGTTTGATGAAATTAACATTGGTTGATTTCGCTTTCAGATTTTAAGATCATCAGGAACATCTTTACGTTAATATAGTATGTAAATGTTTCGCAAATCGAAAATTCATTAAAAAATAAACTAGAGAGAGATATGCAAATTTTAAATTTAAGGAAAGAAAATATGAAATTACAAATTTCTGTTCGATTAAATTATTTTAATCTTTCTCAATTTTTTTATTAGCTTTAGAACGAGTACCGACTCTGCAGCAAGTCCAAATTCCCATTATGGATCAAGAAGAGTGTAAAAGACGATATGCTGAATCCCATATTTTACCAATAGTAACTAAAGATATGTTTTGTGCCGGAAGTGAATATACAGGAGGTTGTAAGGTAGGTTTCCGTAAATAAGTAACGTAGACAAGTAACTTTGAAATGTTCCCTTACATTTAGTCTCAGTTATTCGGCTCTAATTAGATTGTAATCTAAGATTTAGATTAAATTTACAATTTTACGTTTCAAGTCGCCGACAGTAAGTGACTTTAAAATTCACCTGTATTTTGAAACATTTTTCTGGAATCTTTAAAGTGAACAAGAGTTATCAAGGCTGTAGAAATTTGGTCTAATACTTGAACATCTGGAAGAAATACTCATATACCCATATATACCTTCAAATACAAACACACACAGAAATTACAGTTAAAAACTCAGTTAATTTATTTGGGAAATTTTGAGCCTAAATTTTGAATAAAAAGAAACGCATTCAAAAAATGTGGGTAAAGCATTTATAGCTTTTAACAATTAAAAAACAAAGCTCCTGAATGTATGAAGCAAATTTTCGCTTTCTTAGCCATTTCTTAGAAAATAACAGCAAATGAAAGACAAAATATCTGGAAGTTATTATCTTTCTAATCTGATGACAGTGTAAATATTACATATATTTAGATCGGTTATTTATCAATTGAAAAGCTTAGAACATTGTTAGGCTTTTAATTCTTTTAACAAAAGTTTATCTGTTGATATATCTAGTAAAGAAGATAATTGTTAAGAATCTTTTAAAAGGGAATTTTTCATTATATTCTTCATTATATTCTCCATCTATTTTTTTATAACAATATCTTGATCAGCTACAAAGTCTTTACTGATCTTCTTCAGGTATAATTTTTATGGATAAATCCCTTCTACTACTTATCTCTAAAAATTCTACTTCAAGAATTTACGAATCAGTAAAGAATTTGTAGCTAAATTAAATATTGTAAAAAGAAAATGGAGAGTATAATGTATAACATAATAAAAATATCATAAATTAACAGAGGGTGTACTGTATATATGTAAAAGGGAATTATGGACTTATCCTTTTCCAGACATTTTAGGAAGCAGCGTCAAGAAATAGTTATATTAAGAGAATGCCTCATAAACCATAAAATATCGGTACAGTATACATATAAAACTTTGCTAGCCTTAGAGAAGAATAAAACATTCTTTATCTTCTTAAATAATGATATACTTATCACTTTTCAACATGCTACGAAAATTCAGAACAAGATAATGGAAAGGAAATAGAAAGAAATTGTAGAGAATAATTAATGCAGCAGAGCCAATTTTTTTTTTTTTTTTTTTTTTTTTTTTTTATGAAGGAAAATAAATTATTTACAAGATGAATTCCTTCTTGGCATTTAATGAAACAAATGAAAAATTACTGTCCAATGTTCTTTCTCAGAAATACATATTCAAATACAATTTCTTCTTCACTCACTACGTATTCACACTATGTTCACACTCATTCTTAGTGATTTCGCTACTATAATTATCCACTGATACGAATTATATAATCATTCATTATAGCTCCTTGGCTGTAATGTACACTTATGATATGAAGCACAAATAAAATAACAATAGTAACTGTTGAGGATGTCAGTTAAATAATATTTATTTTCATGCACTTAAATTTCTCTTTTTATCAAATTAAATCATATCTCAATTCACACTTTTAATCAAAACACTATAATTCACTACTATGATATTAAATTTCTCCTCTTAAGTTAGTTCCTATTTCAATTCACACTTTGAATTAAAACACTTTTATTCACTAGTATGATATTTAAATTTCTTCACTTAAGAAATTTCTTTTATATCTGAAGCACTACTTTAAATATTAATTTCAGCATCTCAGAAATTAATTCTATCACTGTTTCTCTATTATGATTTTAAATTCCTTAGTTTAAATATAATTTCCTTTCTTTGAAATTAATTTTATCATTATTTCACTAATCCTGTTCTCTCGGAACTGTTAAGAATATTCGAATTCTGTTGTCTTCAATGTTCTTCCAAAAACGCATAAATAAATAATGAATAGATTACTTACAGTTCGTAGTTCGTAATCTAATGCTGACTTCTTTATCCTATAATGAGTCCTTACTCGCTTAAGCTATGATTCTGACTTCCCTCATTCGTAGTGGTTTAGCCCGTGGCTTCTTCTTGAAGGATATCGTGAGCTGCCGTTCTGCTTTTCACTTCGTCCAGGGAATTGTAACTTTTTATCTTGTTATTTTTCCTTGCTTCACTCTAGTGACATTTATTTCTGGAATAAATTAGGTCTGCTCTTTGACGCTTGTATCTTAGCTTTTACTGCCTCGCCCCTTTCAATGTTGGCTCGATGAACCCTCTTGAATTTCCCGGCTTTAGCACGCATTGCCGCTGAATCTCACAGTCACCAGGTCTCGATTGCGTCATGATACGTCAGATACTCTGGTGCCAGGCTGCACCATTTACTCTCTTAAAGACTCTTTCGCCAAATCGAGGCGCACATTCGTTTTTAAATACTTAATGTGACGTCACACAGAAAAATATTAATTTATTATTTCCTTTCATTTTGTTTCACTAAATTTTCACTGTTTAAATTTTGTTTGAAGCATAAACAAAAATAATTCTTCTAATTTTAAATATAAAATTATCCACAGAAATATTACAATTTTCATGGAAGCAGTTCGTATTAACAGTGATTCATATGACGGTACTTAGAGGCTTAATTTGATAATACAAATACATCATTAGTGGTTGTGATAGTTAGATATTATCGATATTATCGTATGTTTGTGGTTTTTCTTATGTAGCACTTTCTACTAATCCTTAAAAGTAGCGAACTACTACGGAACTTATATTTACTGGCGTAAACCTACCTCTAAAATTTCAGCTTCCTAGGATACACATTTTTTAATCATCCTGATCATACACTGCCAGCTGCAAGAATATGCTTATTTTTATTTAAAATTCTATTTTAAAAAACAATTTTGCTTACCTTATTTGTTTATAATACTTCAAAGGGATTATAAGCGTAAGATAAAACTGCTATATTCATCATGTACAATTGGGTTACCGAATATTGGTAGAGTGTGTAATCATCGGCACGCAAAAATACAAAAATCTAGTAATCTGGATCTCTTTTTTTTGGTGGCTGGAAAGCTCATGGCTTTGTTTCCAACCATTCCCCCCACCTTTTTAATTTTCTTTGGAAGGGTTTTGAACGGTTAAAATCATCATAAACTCTGTCATTCGAAATTCCCGTACACGCCTTACACAGAATTTTACCATCAATTACTCTTCGATAAGATACTACTGATGAAAATGCTCAAAATAATTTTCCAAAATACGAAAGTCAGCAATTTGCCTGAAAGGCAAGATTTCGCTTTTCTCTGTAATTTTTGTCAATGGTAACAAGTTAATTGAGCAATTATACAAGTGAACGTCGCAACGCCTTAGATAGAATTTACCATCAATTAGGGGAGACCAGAGCAGAGTGGACCAAGAGATAGAGTGGACCATGGACTTTAGTTCCTCGTGTAGACGCTAGAATGCGCCAAAAGTTGGAAAGAAGGTTTGTGCCATTGTGGCGCTGCTACCACAAAAGTGTCAGTGAATTTGGCTCATTGGTGACAGTGAGGTGATCTATTGTTTTGTTTTTGTTCAGGTCAGTAAATGTTTAGTGTTGTTTTTACTTTACTATTGCCGTGCAGCGTTGCATTGAATAACACAACCGTAATATGCATATTAAAGACGGTAATCTAAAGATCATTTTAAGCTATAGTATGAATTGAATACTTAAAGTAGTCGATAGTTACAACTGAAGGAAACGCCAACATGGCGATGGGGCAGAGTGGACCGAACGACACGGGGCACATTGGACCAGTGGTCCACTCTTCCCCGCTGTTTTTACAATAAAATATTGTTACCTGTGGAATTGTCCACCCCCCTAAAAAAGTGGACTCATCTTATTTTAATCCACCGCAGTGAGAATGGTTCGGCCCAACCTTATCTCCCCCTGGATAGTGGACTCTATCGGGGGCAGAAACGTGGATATAATGCGGCACAGAAGTAGGCAGAGGCAGTTGGTTTTGTGGCTCTCAGCCACTAGAGGTTCTCCACCCCCGGAGACAGACAGACAGACAGACAGACAGACAGACAGACAGACAGACAGAGAGATTGCCTACGAAGCCGAAGAAGATGAGCCGATTGCGGGGAAGATAGTCCAACACCGCACTCAGAAAAGGGACTCCGGATAAGTCAATCCGAAGCCGAAGAAGACGAGCCAATTGCGGGGAAGATAGTCCAACACCGCACTCAGAAGAGGGACTCCAGATAAGTCAATCCGAAGCCGAAGAAGACGAGCCAACACCGCACTCAGAAAAGGGACTCCGGAAAAGTCAAACCGAAGCCGAAGAAGACGAGCCAATTACCGGGAATCCATCAGGACCGGCCCGAACCTGCAAGCCATCAGGACCGGACAGAATTTAGAAGCCGGCAGGACAGTCCCGAACGATTCCCCAGTTAATTATCTTTGAGATTTGTATTGTAAAGATATTCTCTTTTTCTGAATTAAATTCTCTGATTTTATAATATTTGCTCTTGTCGCATTCAATCCCCCAGTGCCACCGAACCAGCCCAAAAGTTCGGTAGCAATATTACATTAATATTATTCATCATGTGTATTTCCATATAATAGTAAAAATAGACCATATACACAAAAGGAATCTAACAAAAAAGCTTAAAAATAACTTGTTTCTGTATAATCTCCCATCATCAGATTACAATATAAAAATACAAATCGGAACCTACACGTCCCGAGTGAAACTTTAAACTGCATTAGAACATAAAAATTTTTCAAAGTTGTACGTTTAACATAAGTTTAAATAAACTGTTTCTGAAGCTACTAAATCCTTTTTTATTTATTCTCAATTTTCGATACTTGCATAATCTTTATATACGCTTTTATTTATTTTAGGGAGATTCGGGCAGTCCTTTGGTTTGTCTCGTCGGTGACCAGTGGCACGTGGTTGGAATAACTTCAGGCGGACATACTAAATGTAACACACCTGATTTCCCAGGAAAATATACACGAGTTTCGTCTTTCCTCGACTGGATTGAAGAACACAAAGTTTAAATCAGTCTATTCTATTGTTTGTCAAATTTTAAAATAGAAAAAATGTATTCTGATGTATGTGTCATAAATGTATTGCATATATTTTTATTGTTCATTGTTGTTTTTCATGATTGTTGCGTTCCCACAGAAATTGTACAACCTAAATCTTGGTGATTTAAGAGACTTGAGCTTTCTTTTATATTGTTACTAGAAAAGGGACTTAATCAACCATTCCATAAAAATCCACAATTGCGTTTTCGAGCGTTCCGTTATTACATTTTGGAATACAATGTAGTCATCAAATATTACTCCTCCTTGGTCAACAATTGCTTGATAATTTTGACTTATTTTCCTGAAAGTTATCAATAAATTCAAAAGCCAATTATAGTTGCTAAAAAACCTCAGGAAAATAAGCAGCCAAAACTTCTAGAACCCAGCAAGAATACATCAGCATTTTTAGCTCCCTAATATTCGCTGTATTAAATTCACTTTTTGTGGATTTCTTAATTTATAATCATTTTTTGATACTCTGATGCAATGTTCTCTAATTAACTTGCCGGAGAATCTATATATATAACAAGAAATATCTTCAGAAACACACGACATCTCAAAGTAGGCTAGAACGTTGAACTAAATCATCTGTAGTGCGTCGTTTGTTTTCCAATATAGTATATAAATGGACGTTTAAGTTACATATGTTTCGAAATTGTCGAACAAATTTAGATTTAAGTTCCAAATGATATTTTTTTTGTACTAGATCAGAAATTATATATATTAATTTTAAATAAATTAAATTAATTTCTTTTCCTTCATAAAGGAAAGCAAGAGAAATAAACGTTTCCATATGATAGGGGAAGCTATTTTTGCTGAAACCTAAATTGAATAAATTCAATGAGCTATATTAATAAATTATGAAACATGAGTATCTTTTTTGAACTCGAGACTGTCTACAACAAATTTCAAATAATCCTTATAATATAGTGTTTTGTATTATAAGAATCCGAGTTAAATGACTGAAGTAAGCGGAAGTTCTTTTTTTTTCAGGTATTAAAATCATCACTTGAAACGGGTAAAAAGCGGCAAATTTATAGGGTTGGAAATGAATTTATGGAAATCAAGTCAGATCTAATATTGCAGCAAAATACCTGCTAACTATGTCAGTGTAGTCTCAGTGTGAAGATATTCTCAGATGCAAAGATATTGAGCATCAGTGGAGATGTTAGTCCATTGATTGTACACAATAGGTTCTGCAGAAGCATGCATGGTAGTCATTTCTTAGGGATGCTGAATACGGAAAATTGCGATGCTGCCCAAATCCAAATATGTTATCACTAAGTGTATATCTGTAAGTTGCAACCAATCTATGAAAGCCACTAAGAACCCGAAATTTATCTCATAATCTCATAAGTCTTAATATCAAGGAAAATAGGATATCTTGAATCACCCTTGTCTTAGTTTTGTCTATATTATTGATTAATTTTCCATTTGGAAAATAAAAATGGTTGTCAAGCTTTCTTTTAATATTGAGAACAACATATCCCACCCAAAACATTTCATGTAAAATAAGTTGCCAAAACTCATATGCTCATAATTCTTTCTGCTAGAACCCTAATATCTTGGTCAAAAAGTATGGCGTAGCCGTTTCGTGGCTGTCCACAGACAATCACATGGACTTATTGTCCATGTCAATAAATTAAGTCACTTAATGTTAATATAGTGTAATGAAATAGTTCCATGAAACGGCCAAGCCATACTTTTTAACCAAGATATTAAGGTTTTTAGAGTTAGGTCCTTGTAGAGTTAGGGGCTTGGCTCTACATGAGATCTGACAACTTTTTAACACTGAAAGCATTATAAGAATGTGAGTTTTGGCAACTATTTTACATGAAATGTTTTGGGTGGGATTTAATTTCTTTTTCTGAGTAATACATTTCAACCTAAAGACTTTTTGAAGTTTCGAATTGATATTGTTATATAATACAGAACCAGACCCCCTTTATGAGGGGTTGGCGGGTGAAAGTAACAGATTTCTTACTTTTTTTGTTGTTTGTGTGGTAATCCTAGCCTGCATACCAAATTTCAGCTTTCTAGGATTAGAGGTACCTAGAGGTTTTGATGATCATGAATCAGTCAGTCAATGAATCAGTGACGAAATTGACGTATTTTAGATATTAATAAAATCCAAAGTATAAAAGCTAGATAAATGAAACGTAGCGTATTTCATTAGTTTGCTAACTGCATTTTATCCTGAAAATTACAGCTCTAGTAATATCCAGGCCGAAGCTATGAGGGTTCGACGTATTTTAGGAATTAATTAAATCCAAAGTGTAAAATCTAGATAAATGAAACTTAGCGTATTTCATTAGTATGGTAACTACATCTTATCCTGAAAATTTGAGCTCTGTAGTATTATCCAGGCCGAAGCTATGAGGGTTCGATAATACATAACCAGACCCTTCCCTTTATGAGGGGTTGGAGGGTGAAAGTTACGGATTTCTTAATATTTTTGCTGTTTGTGTGCTAATCCTAGCCTGCATAGCAAATTTCAGCTTTCTAGGACTTCAGGCAGTGCCCTAGAGGTTTTGATGATCAAGTGTCAGTCGGTTAGTGAATCAGTGACGAAATCGACGTATTTTAGGTATTAATAAAATCCAAAGTATAAAAGCTAGATAAATGAAACTTAGTGTATTTCATTAGTCTGCTAACTGCATCTTATCTTGAAAATTTGAGCTCTCTAGTATTATCCAGGCCGAAGCTATAAGGGTTCCAAAATATGACGAAATGCTTCGAGAAAAGGTATGTAGTGCCCTATTTCCTTCCTTGGGCTCGTCTAGGCCAGGGCACTACCGTACCCTCAGATATACATTCATAGATAGGAGAATATATGCTTATTCTATTGCACTCGACTGTTGGGGTTTTGTAGATCTTTAATTTCGGTAGTAATATTTCATTCTTTTTTCTCATTCTGACGATGAAAGATGTTTACCTCCAAACTAACATTTTAAATTGTAAATTATTTTGAGCTCTTCATTTCAAATTATATCTAGCCAAATTACCACTATAATTATTATAACTTAAGTTACATTATATGTGCGGTAAAAACAAATTCAACATATAATTTATGTCATTATTAGAAAAATTACTTTGGATTCTCAGACAAAAAATTCAGTCACCAAATAAACGTTTATTATATTTTTTAATTTTATTTTTATTATGAGACGGAATGTAAGAACTAACTTCTCTGGTTTAACCTTACAAAATTACAACCAAAAACTGTATGAAAAGAAACTGTTGATTTGTTTTGTTTTGTTTAAGTTTTTCATTTGTTTTTTATCACAAGGTCAACTCTGATTTCAATTCCTTTTTTAACATAATCTGTGCCACACTAATATCCTTGAACTGTAGTTTTCCATTTCGTCGTCGCAGCTTTTTTAAGTTGTGGTACATTGCTTAGCGACATTCAGACTAATTTCACAAATCATTCCTTAATACTTTCTTTCATTTACACTTACAAACGTTTTAGTAAGTTTTACTTCATATACTTTCCTTATTTGGGAGTGTAACAACAACTTATCACTATACTGAATTTAAATACAGCTATATCTCGTATTACGTCGTTTTGACTTTAAATCAGAATTTTATTAATAATAATAGAAAAAAATAAAAGTCGACCAGCATCAGTTTATGCAACTTCAAATGTAGTCAGTCAGTAAAATTATTAAAAACACAAGAAATTAAAAAAAAATTATATCGATTAAAAAAATTATGTCACCGATAATTTTTTTTTCTTTTTTTTTCTTTATATTAGTATCAGTTAAAAAATGTATACATTTGTTAAAAAGAATGTAACAGTGTTGAAATATCGAACGATTTACACACCGATGTTACTAGCGACTTTTATGAGTTTATTTAAACGGGTCTATAGAGGGACTACGTAGTTTTCGACTTAAATCGCCAGTCTTGGAACGAATTACCGATATAAGGCGAAATATAATTGTAATTAATTATTTTCTTCATACACGGCGTATGTATGCAAGATATTGCACATGTATGTAAGAATCGGCGTTTGTATGTATCTTGCATACCTACAACTTACGTATGTATGATATATATATAAGAAAAAAGCATATATATATAAGAAACAAGAAACTTCGAAATCTTCATTTATTTGTTAAAAAACGACAAGTAACATATTAGTTAACGTTTTAATCATGATTGTATCATATTTTTATGCTTGTATCTTAGTTTTATTCTTTGTATTTTAGTTATTCTGTATTTCAAATGTTCTAATCATCATTATTTAATTTTCTATACTTATCTGTTAATCTGTTTATTTTTAAATTCTTGACGGTTGCGGCGTCCTTTTTAATTCACTTTATTTAAATCAGAACGGTTTAAAACCCGTTGTGATCACATGTTATTTAAATTCAACTAATCAATTGTTAAGGCCACAACCAATCAAATCATTGGTCATAGCCTTTAAATACCCTTGTAATCTCGTATATAAACAGTTGTTAGTTCAGCTCAGATCCAGCTAGTCTAGTTTCAGTCTGTTAATACGAACCTGGTCACCACGGAAAACACCCCACAATTTTGGTGCCGAAAAACCCGCTTCATGCTCCATCGAACTTGCCACCATTCCACGCTGAGAAGAAGCCAGCCTTCTCCCACCCGGATGAACTCGCCAGAGCCGAAGATTGCGTGGACTCCCACCAGTAAATATCGATATGCCAGATGCTTGTACAACTGCCGAACGCACCAAAATCCCAACCTGTACCCTGTACCCTGCTATCAACCCCCTACAGAGGCCAATCTACAAACCCATATACGACGCAGCAGCGTACCAAAAGAATGTACGTCCAAGCTACACACAAGCCCTCCGCAGCAGACTTCACCGGCAAATGGCAGATGACACCCGACCCCTTACAGACAACCACAAAACCCACAAACCTCAAACGAGAGCCCAGCCGCCAGAAACAGCCGTAGCCAATCGTCTATAACACAGGGGAAACTAAGTTCAGTGATAACTGATGACGGCAGCTTTGTCGCTAATGCCATTACAGAACTCAGAAACCTGCAATTCGACGGAAAACCAGCCCAAGCGTTGATAGATACAGGGGCAGCTGTAAGTTTAAACTTCGAAGCCTTTAGAAAACAAAGAAATAAAGTACTTAGATGCAGCAGTCCGCCATTACTTCGTGGAGTCACATGAAAACAGCTATCCTTCCGGGGAAAAACTACAGCCATACTTCGAATAAGTGAAGCCATCATTTCCTTTGAATTCTTCATTGTTGAAAACTGTAGCTTCGACGTTATCCTAGGAATGGATTTCCTGCAGTTTACTAAAGCAAATTTGGATTGTGGGAAGAGTGTGCTCTAATTGGAAGATCCAACGAAGACAGAAGTAACGGGCACCCACTATTTGTACGCTATTGAAACTATACCCTTCCTCACTTGTCGGTTGTTCAAGTTATGGCACAATGCTCTGCACTCAACAGTGGATTAATTGTTGTCAAGTCGTTACAGAAACAGTACCTGACCAGTGACTTTCGTATTCCAGCTTCAGTGTATGATTTGAACAATAATACAGCAAAAATCTGGATTACGAACACAACAAAAGCTCAGATCACCATAACAACGCAAACGAAGTTAGCTGCAATTCAATTAATCGCACCAAGATTTGTGTTGGCGATAGCCACGCCCAGTTCCTGCCCCGAGGCGTTATCCAACATGCAGTGCATCCAACCAGTAATGACGTCGAATTAGAGCCATTATTAGATCACAAATTGCAGCCAACCCAGCGCCAGCGGATGTTTGAACTTTTAAACAAACACAGAACTATATTTAACCAGCCTGATCCAGCCATGATAATGTATTTTAAATTTTACTAACTTCCATAGTAAATTTAAAAGAGTTGTATTTTTATTAATTAATTAAATTATAATGTTGATGCTTGAAAAGAAAATTAAGTTTATTATTATTTTTTTTTCTCCTTCAATGAAAATTCGAGTTTTGATGACGTCAGACGACGGTGAGTGTAATGACGTGGAAGTGTGTGTGTTATGACGCAGTAAAGTTGAGTTCGATTGTCGAATCGAGACAGGAAGGTTGCGTCTGTTCGAATGTCTCCAATATCGAAGAGCGGGAAGTTCAAAGTGATGAAGTTACTGCCAAAACTATGGAAGAAAGTATTATGAAGTCGCAGTCAACAAAATTCAAGTAAGATGTATAAGAACATTTCCTAAAGTCTGCTCGTTAATTTAAGAAGTCAGAAGACTCAGCAAGAACGGAAAGTTACCGAGGCTGAACTGACGAAAGCTGTGAATATTTCGAAAGGAAATATAATATTATTTACGAATATTCAAAGGACGCAATTCGTAGAAGAAATATAGGAAATAGTAACGATAAATTTCAATCGGAAAGAGTTCGATGAAATTTAGAATTTGATAAGTTAAAGGAATCCCAAAAACGGAAGAGTCCATTTCCTAGTAGGTAACAGCTATAAGTAAGCTGTAGCAGAGAACTGAATCGTTTCACGATATCATTTATTTTGGTTAACAATTATTTGAAGAAGCGTATTCGACTCATTGGAAATGAAGAAGCGATTTTAGCGGAAGGATTAAAGTAAACTTCAAGTTACCTGGAACGGCCCAATTAAATATTGCGGAAGGTAGAAGAAGGTTATTACCCGTATCCATAGACTGTTTCCGAATTGTTATAGGGATTATATTAAGAGTAAAGTTATGGAACTATTAAATGGAATGAATATCATTAGTAAGGATAAACCATTTGATATCTGAAGAATTAGTCACGTTAAGGAGGAATCCAAAATTAAAGATAAAGCAGGAGCAATTCATACAAGTGAAAGAACAACGTCATTGTGCTCAAGCTGGAAGTGATAACAAGAGCTGAATGTGTGTTCGAAAATTTATAAATGAATCCAGAGTTCGTATTCAGAATAATTATATGCACTGGCTCGTATAAGGATACGCATACGATAGTGCAAGTGTGAAATAAAATTAGTGAATATGGCCTGTAATTAAATAATGTGTTAATTAGTGATATCAGCTAAAGTAATATTTGCTTAGCATATCATGGAAGCTTTATTTAGTGAAAAGTGTGCCAGCTATGTTTCATCTCTTGAAGACATCATACTGTGAGTACATTTATTTATTTATTTAGTGGCAACTCAAGATTAGAAGAAATACAAGTACAATAAGACTATTGTGTGTATTTAGATAATTAATCTTTATTCTAGTGAGATCGTAGTTGTTAAATTCATACAAGGGAAAAACCTGAAATGTTAATTGATACATATTATAGAAATACTTACCATGTATTAACACACATGAGTGAATTTGCCGTTATTAGTTATTGAAAATTATAGATTATTAATTCTTACACATAGGTGCAAAAACCATTATTAATATTTTATATTTGTGAGTAATTTATTACATTGAGGTTTAGAGCTGCTACGCCAACCATTGTTTAATAGTATATATTGTTGAATAACACTATGCACATTGAGGATAGAAACAGTTAGGTTTTGTAAAGTTTATTTACCCATGTTTCAAACATATGTAGTTGATCAACAAATTACCCTTAATGAATATTGTATTAAAGAATTTTAAAATTTTAACAATCCCTTGTTTCTCTACTTTGTGTGCGTTTGTCTCTGAAAGTATGCATCTGAAACATTAATCCGTTTCAGAAAGTTATGGGTCCAGCACGCTTCCACTGCGCAGCGCACCAGTAGTGAGGCATTGGTTGTTGAAAATTTGTTAAAGTTGAATATATTATTTTGTTTAGAAAGTACTGCTTGTTAAAGCTCAGTGAAAGTTTGTTAAAGTAAAAGTATTCTTGTGTAAATTTCAAAGTATAGCTATAATAGAATTTGTTGTATAGTATTATTGTATTGTACAATGGCTGCATGCAGTGAATTAAACTCAAGCGGAAAGTTTAATGGTCGTAATTACACGACATGGCGCTTAAGTATGCGCAATATTTTAATGAAAGATGGCCTATGGGAAGCAGCTAATTTATCTTCTTCTGATTTGGAAAAGATTGAAGATAAAATAGAAAAACGAAAGATGAAAGAGAAGTCC
The DNA here is from genome assembly GCA_023159025.1 of Thereuonema tuberculata. Classification (NCBI taxonomy): domain Eukaryota; kingdom Metazoa; phylum Arthropoda; class Chilopoda; order Scutigeromorpha; family Scutigeridae; genus Thereuonema; species Thereuonema tuberculata. The sequence continues at coordinate 31,122,771 of JAFIDM010003189.1, read as the reverse complement.
CAAAAAGCATTTGGTACTATATTTGAACTATTAGAGGATAGGTTTAAATTATTAATCAAGGAAGAAGTAAATCCTTATGAACTTATAAGAGAACTGGACCACAGATATAATAAGGTAGATAAGTTGAAAATTTCTAGGCTAAAAAGAAAACTCTATGACGCGACAAATTTTAATGACAGTTGCACCTTAGAGTACGACATAGTAAATATTAAAGTATTATTGAAGGAACTGAATCTAATTGGTGGTTCTATGGATGAACTCGAGCTGTGCTGGATGATTCTTTCAGGCCTACCTGAAGAATATGATTCAGTTGCCCAGGGTATTGGTTTAACGGAAGATACCCCTCTGTTCAATCTTGAGACTGTACTAGACAAAATACTGCATGAGGTGGAGAGAAAACGAAATAAGGTACCTCAAACAGCGGGACATGATAATATAAATGTGTATAAAAGTAAGGCCCAGAAGAAAAACCCCTTTGCTAAAGAGAAACGCAAATGTTTTAAGTGTAATAGAATTGGGCATATAGCTAGAGACTGTCGTTTTAAAGATAAAGATGATCAAGATAGATCCTATGCTAATAAGTCAGGTGATAGAAAATCAGGTGGAAGTTTTCGCAAAACCGACAGAAGAAGTTATGCAGGCATAACTATAACAAACAAGAATAAATGCCTTCTTGCTAGATTAAGTAATAATATATGGTTCATGGACAGTGGGACAACCCATCATATTTGTTCCACTCGAGGAGATTTCAGTGATTACGAATCCCTAAACGAATCAGTAGAGATTCATGGAGCTTCAGTCAAGCCCATTAATGCAATTGGAAAAGGTACAGTAGATTTAATATGTAAAGTGTCAAGAAACGAAGACGTTTCCCTGAAACTTAAAGATGTTTATTATGTACCGGATCTGGGAATTAATTTAATATCCTCTACACGGTTGGCACATAAAAAATTTGTGCAAATTATTAGAGGAAATACTTATATAGTTTTATGACTGGAAGAGACAAGTTGTCCTTAGAGCGAATATGCGTTCGAATCTATACTATGCTGATGTGAATGTTGATAAAGAGCAGATTCACACGTTCAACAAAACTTCAGTAGACAGATCTACGTTGTGGCATGACAGATTAGGCCACATTAACTACAAAAAACTTCAGATGATCATGAACCAACAATTACTTAGAGGTATTGATCCCCTGAAAGTAAATGTGCGTGAGATATGTGAATCATGCAAGTTAAGTAAGATGACAGATGTTCCGCATAAAAAGTTGAACTTTGTAAGAAGCTCGGATGTATTAGAGATTGTTCATACGGATGTATGTGGACCTATGAACGTACCTAACCATTATCGAGCTAAGTATATCTTAACGTTCATAGACGATTTTTCTCGTAGGAGCTTCGTATATTTCTTGAAGAGCAAAAGTCAAGTACCTAGAGTAACCAAGGACTTCATCAGTTTTGCAGAACGTCAAACTGGAAAGAAAGTCAAGGGAATTATGTCAGACCAAGGAACCGAGTATCACAACAAAGTATTATCCCAGTACTTCCGTCAACGTGGAATCAAGCATATGTCATCCTCTGCCTACACTCCGCAGCAAAACGGAATTGCGGAAAGGTACAATCGGACCTTGATGGATTGTGCTCGCACCCTACTCATAGAATCAAAGCTACCCACAAACTACTGGATCTTTGCCACAGAATGTGCTAATTACTTGCTAAATCGTACGCCACATGACACTATAAATAGTAAGGTACCACTTAAAGTGTGGAACGGGGGGAGGTATGACCCCAATGTACGACATTTACGTAAATTCGGGAGCACCATATATCTGAAAACATCAAACTATCAGAGAAGAAGTAAGTTTGATAATCGAGCAGTTAAAGGGATCTTGATTGGCTATTCTACTCGACTCAGAGGCTACAAGGTTTGGTTGCCTGAACAGAGAAAAGTAATTGAAACCGAAAATGCTTTTGTAAATGAATGAATACCTGGAGTGAACCTTCTGTCTAGTAAACGTACTGATCTATGTGAATATAAAAGACAAATTAAAGTAATGAAACCAGTAGGTCAAAGTCAGTCTTCGAATGAAGAATCTGAAGAAGAGATTGAAGAAACCCATGAAGATGATGATGAAGAATCTGATAAGGATGGAGATGTAAAGGAGGAAGAAAGTGGATCAACAGAAACTGATTCAGTACAAAGATTAAATCAAGAAACGTCAGTAGAAACAGAAGACGTAAAGACGTAAAATCTCTGTGCTCGGACATATCATTAGTCAAGAAGGAATTTGCCCTAACCCAAACAATATCGTCACAGTTAGGAACTTCTCACCACCCACCAATCAGAAGAAAGTGAGGAGTTTTTACAGTTTGTGTTTTGTACTACCGGAGATTCATACCTAACTTTGCCACAATTGCATGACCACTGTTCGTTCTTATGAAGAAAATGCAACCGTTCACATGGGGTGACGAACAACAGGCAGCATTTGACATACTAAAGGAAGCCCTCGTTACAAAACCAGTCCTAGCCTACTTCGACGAAACAGCTCCAATCCAACTACACACGGATGCTTCTAACTACGGCATCGGAGCAGTATTGGTTCGGATCATAGATGACAAACAACATGCAGTGGCATATGCAAGCAGAACTCTCAATAAGGCAGAAGCAAACGATGCAACCACTCACAAGGAATGCCTGGCTGTTGTGTGGGCCATCACAAAGATCCGTTTCTACCTTTACGACAATGAGTTTACGGTCATCACTGATCACCATGCTCTCTGCTGGTTAGTCAATCTCAAAGACCCGACTGGAAGATTTGCGAGATGCTCCCTCAGATTGCAGGAATACCATATGAATATTATTTATAAGTCAGGAATCAAGCACTTGGATGCAGATTGCCTCTCACGCTAACCCGTGCAAGCAGCCGACCAAACAACGAAAGTCAGCGCAGTTGAACTCCTGGAAGAGACAGTCAATATAGCAGCAGAACAGCGCCATGATTCTATCTTACTCCGCCACATAGAGGCTTTACAAACATCACACCACGCATATAAACTTGGATACCGAGCTGAAAGATGATGTTCTCTACAAAAGAAGCTACGACCCAACCTCTGACCCGCTCCTACTCGTCATTCCAAGTCACCTCCGTCGAACTGTAATCGAGATTTGCCACTGCGAACCGACTGCCGCCCATCTTGGCACAGCAAAGACCGTCGCCAGAGTCCATCAGAAATACTGTTGACCTGGCCAGAGCAAAGCCATTCGCCGATTCGTTGCACGATATATCAGCAGCCAAGCTGAAAGACACCATTACAACTGACGCCTGGAAACCTCCAGCCTTTACCGGTAGCGGAGACACCATTCTACAGGGTAGGCATTGATATCTTAGGCCGTTTTCCGAACTCCACCACTTGAAACCGATGGGTTATTGTTGCGATTGATCACTTTACAAAATAAACAGTTACCAGAGCCCTCCCAAACGCCACAGCGACCGAGGTATGTAAGTTCTTCGTGGAGGATCTCATGCTCAAACACGGAGAGCTGCAAATTCTCCTGTCCGTTCGAGGATTGCAGTTCCTTTCTTCAACGATCACTGAGATGCTTCAGTTGTGCCGGACGATTCACCATAAAACCTCAGGCTACCATCCACAGACCAACGGATTGTGTGAGAAGCTGAATCGCACCTTAGCCGATATGATATCAATGAATATGAACGTGGAACAAACAAATTGGGACTCCATTCTCCCTATTGTGACATTTGCATACAACACCTCTGTATAACTAAGCACAGGATACTCGCCATTTTATCTGTTGCACGGAAGGAACCCCTGCACGATGTTGGATATCTTGCTGCCAGCTCACATCGAACTTCAACAGGACTACCCCGCATTGCTCAAAGCTTCCCTCGACGAAGCACACCAGTTGGCCCGTATGAACATCAGAGAAGCCCAGGAGACCAACAAACGCCAGTGCAATGCCAATTATCGACCGATAGCCTTCTGAACAAGACTAGCTGATCTTGTCTGGGATTATATCCCTACCCAGCAAGCCGGCCTGGCCGAGAAACTGCTACATTCTTGGTATCGTCCTTTCAAAGTCATCCGACAGACGTCACCGGTGACTTACGAAATCATAGTTGCTCCTGGATGCACGATCAGCCACCCGCATCCGGAAGTAGTGCATATAGCCCGCCTCAAGGCGTACAACAGCTTCGATGAGACTGAATGACCAACGGCAGAACCACTCCTTTTACTGACGAGAGGAAACACACTACCTAAGGCATCACTCTACGATCAGGTAGAATCCTTACAGGTAGAATCGTTACTTAGTTCCGACCAGACCATCTGACGATCAGTGATCTTTAGTTAACTTCAGTGAACACCTGACGATCAGTGAACTAAGTGAACACTATAGGACTAATTGTGAATTATAAGTGAACATTCTAGAATTATTTGTGCACATATGCATTATTGTGAACTTTAGTTAAAGAATTTTTAGTTAAATGGTGAACTTTACTGAACAATCCAGGACAAAACGTTTTTTTGAGGATTTTTTTTTCTTTTCTCTCAGTGTTTACTTAATGGATACGACGCTACAGCTGATTGGATACGATGCTACAGCTGATTGTTCTTATGTACATATGTATATTGTAAATAATTTTAGCTTTTTCCTTTTTCTACTGAGCTCAGTATTAGTATTAATATTAGTATTTGACGGTTGTGGCGTCCATTTTAATTCACTTTATTTAAATCATAACGGTTAAAAACCCGTTCCGATCACATGTTATTTAAATTCAACCAATCAATTGTTAAAGCCACAATCAATCAAATCATTGTACATAGCTTTTAAATACCCTTGTAATCTCGTAAATAAACAGTTGTTAGTTCAGTCCATATTCAGCTAGTCTCAGTATCAGTCTGTTATTACGAACCAGGTCACCACGGAAAACACCCCACAATATTTCGTCTTTTATATGTGAAAAGACTTCTTCAGATGTAAGAGGATAGGAATAAAAATATATCCTTTATCCTCCAAATTGATTTACAAGAAGAATTTTAATACAATAATAAATTTAACAAACTCGTTACAATCACTTGTTCGTGAAGTATAATAATTAAAATAACAGGTAGTGAAAAAAAAATCAGAAGTGTAAATAATAAGTTCGTGAAAGATAACAATAAGTACGTGAAATATAATATTTTTGTCTGTTTCAGTGAAAATTAATAAAACAGTTCATTAACACAATAAAATTATTTACAAGAGAAAATCTTTAATTTTAAAATAGTGAAATTACTAATAAACAAGATTTAAAATTTTTTATTTTTTTATTTTTGATACATTTTTTAAATTTATTAAGAGTGAAACTCTTAATAAACTTAACTAACTTTTAGAAATGATACTAACTTTTAGAAATCTGTCTTTATTTATGCAAGGTAAAGTATTTATTACACAAAACCAAATACAAGCTACAACATCTAAGATAAGAAACCTACAGAATAAAGAATTATTTTTTAATTAGGCTATAAAATTTACCTTTCCGTCAAATACTTATGAAGAAATTATGGAGATGGAACATAAGAATTATAGATCTAATTTAAAAATATTGAATGACAATAAAAATAAAAAAATTACTGAGTCAAGTCAATAAAATTCTTCCTCTTCTTCTTCATGTGCCATCTCCTATAGGGAGTTCGGCTGCTAACAAAAACCAAAGTTCTCTGTCTCTCGCTTTATGGATGATGTCTTCAGTGCCCAGTCCACTCCCTTCTCGTAAGCTGTCCATCCAGCCCAGTCTTCTTCTTCCCTGTGGTCTGCTACCTTCCAGTTTTCCCTCCAGAGTTAGCTGAGGATTGTAGTATTTATTCCCTCTCAGGATGTGTCCACAATATGGAAGTTTCCTCTTGTTTATTGTATTCAGTAATTGTCTTTTTGTTCGAGCTTTCTCAAGAACTTTCTGGTTGGAGACTTTACTTGTCCATTTAATTTTCAGAATTCGTCTGAGACACCACATCTCAAAGGCCTCAATAATATTCTTTGCATCTTTTTTAAGTGTCCACGCTTCACAATCATACAGTAGTATGGGCCAAATATAGCATTTAAGGATCCTTATTCTCAAATTTGTGTTTATTTTTCCTTCGGACAGAATTTTTCTCATGTTATTGAATTGTCTTTTAGCTTGTCCAATTCGCCTTCTTATGTCTTTAGTTTGGTCATTATTTGAGTTAAAATGCCTTCCCAGGTAACAGAATTCTTCAACCTGTTCCAGTTTGTTGTTAGCATAGGTAATATTCATTTTCCTACTTTCTATACTAATACACATCACTTTTGTTTTCCTGGCATTTACCTTCAGTCCCATCTCTTCACCCTTTGGTTCAATAACATCAATTAGAGCTTGCAAGTCTGTTTGGCTTTGTGCAATTAAAACTGTGTCGTCGGCATATCTTAGATTGTTTATTATCACGCCATTTATCTTTATGCCTTCGCTTCTACTTTCCAACGTGTCTCTGATGATGTTTTCTGCATAAAGGTTGTAGAGAATCGGAGAGAGGACACAGCCTTGTCTTACTCCTCTTTTAATGTTGATCCATTGGGTTTCCTCATTTCCTAGTCTGATCTTTGCCTCTTGGTTCCAGTAGATGTCTTTAATAATTCTTATATCTCTTGTGTCTAAACCTATTTCTTGTAGTATTGTTATTAGTTGGTCATGTTTTATTCTGTCGAAAGCTTTTTGATAGTCTAGGAAACATAAAAGGAGGGGTTGGTTTATTTCTATGGCTTTTTCAGCAATTTGTGCCAATGAGAAAATTGCTTCTCTTGTACCAATGCCTGTCCTGAAGCCAAACTGCGTTATTCCAATCCGTTCTTCAGCTTTTTTATATATTCGGTTATGAATTATCTTTAGGAGGGTTTTGTTTATGTGGTTAGTTAAGCTTAGTGTTCTGTGCTCAGTAGTATTAGTAGTATTTGTTTTCTTAGGGATTGGGATTATAATAGATCTATTTATTTCGAGTGGTGTTATTCCAGTCATGTATATTTCATTTAGCAGTATTGTTAATTCTTTGATACCAGTCTCCCCTATGTTCTTGATAAGTTCGCATGGTATACCATCGGGGCCAGTAGCTCTGTTCGGTCTCAGTGAAGACAGGTCAAATCTCACTTCGTCTTCTAGAATAGCAGGTCCTTCCATTTCTGTATCGGATTCCTTATAATTTCTTTCATCATCATAAAGTTCTTTCACATAGTCTGTCCAGATTTGATTTATTTCCTCTTTATCAGTAGTTATTTTGCCCATTTTGTTCTCAATACACATAGGTCTGTAATGGTAAGTGCCAGTAAGTTCATTTATTCTTTTATGTGCTTCTTTGGAGTTGTGTGCTGCACTTAGGGCTTCAATTTCTGTACATTTATCAGTAAGCCATTTTTCTTTCGATTTCTTTATTTCTTTTTGAATATTTCTGTGGGCATCTTTGTATTTGAGTTCATCTTTTCCTTTGAAACTCTTTCTTTTATCCATGAGGGTGAATATGTCGGTGGTCATCCAAGGTTTTTTTCTCTCAATATTCTTGAATCCCAGTGTGTCTTCTGCTGTATTCAATATAAGTGTTTTTATGGTTTCCCATTTGTTATTATTTTTGTCCTTATTTTGTCTATCAGATTCAATTCCCTTTCTGATTTCTTCTTGATATTTTATGAGGAGGTTTATGTTCTTTAAATTATCTGTGTTTATTTTTGTTTTTTGAATTCTTTTTTTGAGTATCTTCAGTTTTAGATTCATAGTGCAACCAAGTAAAGTGTGATCAGAGTTGCAATCTGCACCTGGAAAAGTTTTGGCATTTTTAATGCTATTCTTGAATCTATTATTTATAAGGATGAAGTCAATTTGATTCTTTATTATTTTATCTGAAGTGTTTCCCGGGGCAGTCCATGTATATAATCTTCTAGGAGGTTGATCTTTCCATGTATTTGCAATAATCATGTTCTGTTTTCCACAGAATTCAACCAGACGGTCTCCTCTTTCATTCCTTGTGCCAAGTCCAAAGGGTCCAACAGCTACGCCATCTCTGTCACTTCCAACTTTAGCATTGAAGTCACCCATAACAATTGTTATTTCGTGTGATTTGGTGGTTTCGAGGGCTTCTTCAATTCCTTCATAAAATTCCTCAATTTCTAGATCATCGGCAGCAGTGGTAGGGGCATAGACTTGCATGATGTTCATTTTTACAGGTTTTGTATTTAATTTCATGATTATTATTCTGTCAGAGTGAGTTTTTACTCCTTCAACAGTGTCAACAAGTTCTTCATTAACAATTATGCCCACACCATTTCTGTGTGAGTCACCTCCGGAGTATCATATAGTATGGTTGTCAATTTTTAATTTTCCTGCATTTCTCCATCTTACTTCACTAATTCCCAGGATCTTTATCTTCCGTTCTTCCATTTCTTTTATGACATTATTGATTTTACCTGATTGGTAGAGGCTTCTCACATTCCATGTACCAAGATTGGTCTTTCCGCAGATTCTTCGCACGCCTTGACCATTTAAGGTCTGACGGAGACTAGGGGCCTTTTTAATGGTTGTACTTTGCATGATAGTTTTTGTTAGTATGCTTGGGAGTTAATGCAGTGGTTTCCCGTTGCCTTCTGCATCTCAGTGCTGCAACCTTCTAACCACTGTAATCTAGCTTGCAGGTTTCTGCACTTGAGCCCGAAGGAAGTAATCTTGTCTTCGAGCCAGTACTAGCAGTGCTGATGACCACTGCTAGGGATTTGTACCGGAGATACCTTCTCCTAGATATCTCTCTTAGTCTGTCTCCTACCCCGAAGACCTTTTCAGCTTGGGAGGCCCTACCAGTAGCAAGCTACGGCTGACATAGCTCTAGAGGTTGTCAGAGTACACAAGCCCCCCCCACCACGACAAGGTGAAGATACCATTGGGGGAGAATAAAATTCTAAACGAAAACAAATTCTACAATTTATATAATAAAAAAATCCAATTATCTAGTGAACTTGAGCAAAACTAGACTTAAAAAAGATGAAATAATTGTCTTATATAAAGGAATAGACTTTAACGTTTAGGACACCTCAAGAATCATCTGCAAACCCGACAAAGGAAAAAAATTAGTTATTACGAATAAAGAACAAATTGAAGAAAAAGCATTAAAATTATTAGAAACAGAAGATTTTAAAGAAATATCTGATGACCCAACGTATAAACTGTATAAAAAAGCAAAAAAAGAAATTCATAAAAATAATAATACCATTGCCGTGCCTGTGTGGTCAGGCGGTCTCAGGCGTCGGTCTGCCGTGCGGAACTTGCTGACACCCCGATGCGACCATGGTTCAAGCCAAGGTCACGTGTCCCTCCCGCTCTCACTTCAAACTCTGTAAATATTGTATTAGCTAACCTGAGGAAGGGGTATAGACCACCCTGAAAGATCTCGTGTAATTTTTAATTTGTATATAAAATTTCATCAATCATCCATGTGTGGTGGCCTTAATTTCATTCGTATTATTATAAACACACGTTAAACTTACAAGTAAAACTTATTATTTACACTTCAGATTGTTTTTTCACGAACCTATTATTTTAATTATTGTACTCTACGAACTTAATTTAAACTAAGAGATTGTTTGAGTGTGTTAAATTGCAATTGTACCTAAATTCTTTTTGTAAATGAATTCGGAGGATAAAGGATATGTTTTTATTCCTATCCTCACACATCTGAAGAAGTCTTTTCGCCTAGAAAAGACGAAATATCATGATTAAAATGCTGTCTAAGAGATATTAGTTGTCGTTTTATATGTAAGAAAAAATTATAAGCCTTTGCCCTTATCGTAGCTTCATTTTAATTAAAGTATGTTAACATGCTATATAACATCACTTCATTTCCTAATTGCAAGAAGAAGCTAAGCTTGTGATCTTCATTGACAGATACGTTTCATCTAATTACATTTTTTTAGGCTGTATGAGTTTCTTTCTTTCTTTTCTGTTAATCGATATGTTGTACTGGAGCATATCATTGTTATGCTCCAGTAACCTGATCATTGTTAACCTGACAGTGGTCGCTATGAGTCTGTGAGACCCATGCATTTTTGTTTTCATTTTTACTTATAGATGGGAGCTCCTTAAAGGATTGTCTTTTTCAGTATCTTTCTAAAACCACATGACCTTTCACATGACAGTTTTCGCCTTAATAACCGTTGTCCCGATCTGAAGGAAAAAAATATTTTGGGTCCTGCAGATGCAGTGCGACCCTTCGTGTAACTTTTTGTGCATTCAGGTACGAGTTTTTTATCTATGTTAAATGTAAACATTGCCTTACAAACTTGGATTTCTAACGTTAATTTGAACTGTTTATTTATTCTATAGTTATTTATTAATCTAGTTATTTATTTAGGTCTATTTCTTTTTTTTTCAATTTTTGAGTTATTACTTTTTTTATTAGTTATTTCTACGTAAAGTTTATTCCTGATCTTACTTTTTCTTTTTTTTTTGCAGAGATGAAATCTTCAGTGATAATGAAATAAGAATAATATTTTTAGAGCCGCTTTTGGAGTGTGAGGAAGAGATAATGATGATATTGAAGACGAAGACTTTGTGGAGTGCATTACAAAATACACACAAAAAAAATTAGAACAATATTTACTGACAGCAATTTAGTTAGAAATAGCTAATTAATTATTACTTTATCATAATTTTAACCAAAAATATTTTTATACCTTATTTTTCTATCAATTATGTAATCAATGAACTTTTTATCCGTTTTTTACAAAGATTTCTTAAATAATTTTTATTTATATATTTATACCTATATTATTATAAATGATTATAATAAAAATCTTAAGAAACAACCGATCAATGATATTATTGTTAATAAATATCTAAAACGTTGAAATTTTGAAACTATAGGTGTCTAAAATGAATGGGTCATTGCTACTTTTGGTGTTTCAAAAATGGGCGCGACCACTGCACTGCCGGTTAAGGGAATTAAAGAAAAATTTCAAATATCTATACTTAGTAACTCAAATCTTCCTCAGCTAAGCTTCAGTCGTGTACAATATAGGCTCTAAGATGACTAGAAAACGGCACTGACATCTTTTCTGGTCATTCGCCCATCACCCCAACGTAAACCAATATTTTAGAGTTTATCAAACCAGTAAAGGCTTTCGTGGTTTAACACTTTATGCGGAGAAAATTCTGGTAGGGTTCTCTGATTGAACGAGTCCACAATTTCTTCAACATTGTTGATGATAGAAGTTCGTACCAATTGTTAGATAATTTCTCCAAAACAATCTAACAATTATCTAACAATAATTACAATTATCTAAAAATTCTCACCGTTCGTCCAAAATCTCACCGTTCGTCCAACTTTGAATAGATTTTAATTCCTTTGAATGAATCTAATTACTAAAGTTAATATCTTCGATGAGTTATCAATATTAACACGTGTTATTACGTCATCCAATAACACATTCAAAGATCCCTTTGAATCTTTTACGATTGAAAATGTAAGCATCAGCAGCAGTCGTTTTTTCTTTGCAAATCCAGTGAAATATTACCTGTGGTTGTAATAACTTCACATATGGCGCTGAATCATCACTAGCCGAGATTGCATTAAAAAGAAGTTATATTACTTTCTTTCTTTTTCTTTATTTCTAACACTGCAGTTTTTTATAGTGTCATTAAATTAGAAGCAATTCACGTGTATTCAACATTAAAGTAATAATATTTCTGTTCGTCAAACCTAATTTCAGTTTTAAGCAAATATATATAAAAACCAGATATCCCGAAGCTGTTATTCCGATTTCACAAGGTTAATCATGCCTGTAAGATTCCTTGCGGTCGTCTTAGGACTCCTTCTCACAGGCTCCTGTTCTTCCAAAGGTAATGTATGAAGTATTTAATAACTTACTTTCCTTCATAAAAATTCTCACAGATTTTCTTTTCAGACTCAAAATAAAAATATGACACTTGTTGGTAAATCAATAAATATGAAAGCAAATCCTATCTTACTGAAAAAAGTGAATATAAATTTGCCTACAATTTTTTTTATAAAAGTAAAATTCTTCGTCATCTAATTTGCCGCCATGGCCCATTGGTGTAAAAATGTTAATGGAAGGTATATTAATCAGATTTTTTTTAGCTAATTCCTGAATTCTAAGTGTAATATTTTATAAAGTTTTTTATGTAATGTAGATTAAGCTGAAAATATCGAAAGTAAAAATTAAAACAAGAATTTCTCGAAATAACGTTTTTTTTTTAATGTTATTCTTAAAATTTCTTTGATTTTTCATTCATTTAATTTTGAAGTTATAAAAATCATACAATATAAAAGTCTGCAATGTATAACAAAATTAACGTCCACAAATAATACATTAGGACAAAACATTTCCCCCGTGGACAGTAACTACACTTTCGTACACTGAACCATCATCAACGGGTATCCTGGATAGCTGTTTCGTCCTCGTTAGGAATCAGCAAGTACCCTTGATGATAGCTCAATCTGGGAAAGAATATATTTCAACTCCCGGGGGTGGCATCCAAACAAGAAATGCAACAAAATTCATTACCTTTCATGCAGTCTGACCCTATCATCAATGGAAAAAAAAACTCGCTGATCGATTCCTGATAAGAATGAAACAGCTGTCTAGATTCCCGTTGGTGATGGCTCAGTGTACGAAAGCATATTTACTGTCCACACGCAAAGTTTTTTTGCTTTAATCTATTATTTGTGGACAATAATTTGATTTACATTGCATTAGGCATTCCATATTTAGTTTTTATTCTTTTATTAAATTCCTTTCTGCCTTTCAGTGAAAGGATAAGGGTTATAACATTGTGAAGATCATAGGATTAATTTTATTTTGTTGCTTCATGATGGTTCAGTGAGTGACAGCACATTACTGGCCCATTGACGAATTTTTTGTTTTAATAGAAACATTTCCTGTTACAATTATATTATCTTCTAAATTTAAAGAGTAGAATTTTCCATTTCCTAAAGAAAAATGAATTAAATCCGCATTTTTAGTTTAATTGTTTAAATTAAATTTATCGAATAATTTTAATCACATCAACGATTAGAGAATTAGTAGATTAGCAGATAATATCCACTGTTAGAAAACATTGTTTTATTTCCTCTTTTTTAAGAATGGTTATCATTTTTCTTGTTCTTATACGACAAAGACCCAAATGGTGTCTTACAGAAATCATAGTAATCTAATTTTTGTAATTTATTTTTTCTTTTATTGACATTTTCACAGCGAACAAAATACAAAGAGGTCGCCGGTTAAGAACGACCTGACTTAAACATTAAGATAAAGATAATTGTTAATTAAGTAATTAAATTAATAATTCAGGAACTAGTTTCTTCCGCGCATGTCAACCAAACCAGCATGGCGTAAGCGGTCAGTTGGTGCAGTATCTTTACGCTAGGGAATAATCTCATTGTTTATACGGTAGCTTACGCACAGCATCACTTTCGTCTTTACTTGTTTATTCGATTGGTGAGTCATGCCTCCAAATATTACACTGTATTATTACGACCATATATGAGCCATTGTAGTATTGTTATTATTACCGTAAATGCACTGTTCATCATGGATCCGAGTTACATACAAATCCGATCTAAAGATGTTCTTAGGAATGTATCTCGTCCGTAACCCGGGGACAGCCTGTAATGTTGAAAAGTAAAAATTATTAGTTTTATTTAAATAAATTAGATCATTGTCTATAATAAGTTTAATAAAGTTATTTTTTTGTAGATAATTGCATTCTTACGCTGTTTTCAGCGATTTTTTCGGTTTTTCAATAACCGTAAAAAATATGAGTAAGATATTGCTTTTGTAATAGAGTAAGGGCAATTGGGAAGAGGGAGAAAAAATAGATCCGGGTGTTTTTGTTTTTTTTAATAAGTCTAGCCTTTTTTTGTTATTGAAATGGAAGATTTTTAGGTTGATCGAACATCAGGCTCAGCCATAGTATACTGAGGATGGATTTTTGTTTTTGTTTTTAAATAATGTATTATGATTAATAATTGCAGATACTTTTGACCAAAAAAATGTCTTAAAAATGGAAATAATATATTGCATTGGCTAATTCTTTTGCTGTCATCACTATCATTAATATATCAAAGATACAATAAATAACAGTCCCTGACTTATGTAGTATCACCTACGTAAATACGAGTTACCTAAAAAAAAACATAGAAATTAATAACAAAATTTGGAGATTCCAAAAACTTTTAAGCAAAGGTCTAACGTTTGAGGCACCCGAGGTGAAACTGAGTGACTGTATGGCCAAGACCTCTATTGTTGCATCGTTCGTATCTTGGAAATAAAGCATTTCCAGGCCATTTACATACGACATTTATTCGTTGTTTTGCATGATGAATACAACCTGTAAGTTTGGCAGCACATTTCAGATACACCTTGTATAAATATATTTCCGTTTTAAATAAGCGACACTGAATATCAGCGCATTGATACAATAGTCATCTGTTGAATGATAAGGTCTTCCCATAGAAACAATGGTATCGACTTAGGGTAAAAAAAAGCTATAGATTCAAAAAAGCTATATACCTGAAATGTGCTGCCAAACTTACAGGTTGTATTCATGATGCAAAACAACGAATAAATGTCATATGTAAATGGGTCTGGAAATGCTTTATTTCCAAGATATGAACGATGCAATAATACAGAGGTATTGGCTGTACAACCGCTCAGTTTCACAGAAAGTGCTCGAAGCTTACAGGGATTTCCTGGAAAATTAGTTACCTATATGCCTGGAGGATGGTGCTTTGCACACTCATCATCACATGTGGCTCATGCATGATGGTGCGCCAACTCATATCAGCCGTACAGTTAGTCCTTCGACTTCTGAACCAACGTTAGGCTGGGCGCACACCGCTCCAGACGAGTCACCTCGAGACGAGTCATTTTTGTCAGAGGCTGACTCGACGAAGAAGTTACAATGGTTATCTATGGGTCAGCTGCACACCACTCCTGACTTGTCTCAGGCTGTCAGAGGCGGTCTGTGACAAAACAGTAAAGCTCCCTGAAACTACGTCTCGCCTCTTGGCCGCTGGAGACATTTCTCTTTGCGCATGCGCGTCATTTAGCTATCACTCATTACGAGGCTAGTTGAATGAGATTTCCTTGTGTTCGGCCATAACGGGTTCTTTTTTGAAATTCTGGAAATAAATTTGGACAAATTGGTTGCTTTAGTTCAGGCAAGGCCTATACTATACAATTATCAGTTAAAAGATTATTCTAAAAAAGATGTTACTGATAAATTATGGGATGAAATAGCAAAGGAAATGAATGCTTTAGGTTTGCAGTAAAATATAATTTTTTTAATCATGATCATATTCAAAATAATAAATATCATGTTCAAAATAAAACAAACTGTTATTATGCAAATGAAATGAAAATACAAGTATTAGAAAAGCTAGAAAGAAAATTTCTGAAAAATGATTTTTTTAAAAATTTGTTCCCAGAGGTTCAATAGATAACGGATTCTTTTTTGAAATTATGGAAATAAGTTTGGACAAATTGGTTGTTTTAGTTCAGGCAAGACCTACACAATACAATTATCAGTTAAAAGATTATTCTAAAAAAAATGTTATTAACAAATTATGGGAAGAAGTAGCAAAGGAAATAAAAATAAAACAAACTGTTATTATATAAATGAAATGAAAATACAAGTATTAGAAAAGGCTTGACAGAAACATATAGGGAAAAGAAAATTTCTGGAAAAGGATTTTTCAAAAAAATTGTTCCCAGAGACGAAAAAAATAAAATAAAAACAGCTTAGTTGTTTAAAAATACCTTAGGAAATAATAAAAAGAAGGCGATGCTTTTCTAAAATTTTATTTTCCTTCCTTTTATCGAATTTGGCCAACTAGGGACCACGTAACTAGCTCAACCTGACAACGTCATGCCGAGGCTAGTGAAATTCAAGAAAGGGGGGACGAGAATTACATCCCGTCCAAGATAATCCTGAGATAGTAAGTCCCAGGTGGGAAACGGACGAAACACAGAAGAAGAAAGAAACAGCCATGCCACCACCGGGATTCGAACCCAGGTACTGGCGAATCGGCCACAACGGCAGCCCGCCGGCTAAACCGCACGGCCACGCCAGCACGGCTAAAATTTTATTTTATTTTATAAATATTTAATAATCTTTTATTAGATTCTTAAATTTATTAGAAATGGCTGGTTTGTATCTGTACAAGTAACATATACATAACATTTTAAATTACAGAAGTCGAAGTTTTTGCATGTTCATATTCTTTGCGAATAGTTTCACTATAGTCACTTCTATTTTGCCATGGAACATGCCATGACTAGAATTTAAAAAAATCCATATATTTATTGCGAATATCGTATGCTATATTACATCCGCGCTGGAGGTTTGGAACATCTTGATGATTGTCATCTTCACGAAGATCAAGCAACTCCTGCTGGATATCTGATAGTTTTCCTTCCTTTTCTCTTAACGTATTATGAAGAACACAACAAGCAAGCGGGATCTCTTCAGCCTTTTCTGGTGGTACTAACATGAGAGTTTCAAACATGCGAAATTTTCTTGCAAGCATACCAAATGCGCACTCGACGATTCGACGTGCTCTAGAATGACGAAATTATATATTCACTTTGCACGTGTCAGTGAATTTTTGGGAAAAGGTCTCATTAAATTAGGGTTCAGAGGATACGCTTCGTCCGGAACGAATAGGCTACATATGGCGGATTATTCTCATTTTGTGGATCAAATTTTCTAGGAGCTGGCAGATTCAGCTTATTTTGATAAAAAGCTTGTCCGAACTGTGAAGCACTAAAAATACCGCAGTCACTGTTTCTTCCATAATCACCCACATCAGCAGCTATAAATTTAGCATCAGCATCAACCACAACTTGTAAAACAATGGAGTGAAAGTTCTTAATTAAAATATGTAGAGCCAGCATTAAATGGGCATTGAAGGCGCACATGCTTTCCGTCTATCGATCCACAACAATTTGGATAATTCTAGAGTTCTTCAAAACGTCTTGCCACTTCTGGACATTGTTCAAGAGTTGGTGGAGTCATGTATAATGGGTGTAGCACTTCCCAAATTGCTTCACAGATCTCTAAAACAATTTGTCCAATAGTTGTAGCTCCAATCCGAAAGTCATAGTGAAGAGATTGAAATCGCTCACCAGTTGCCAAAAATCTGGAAAAATAATAAAGTAATAAATTTTCTAATTTTTTTTTTTTTCATTTTGATTTGTCACCAAAGTAACAAACATACACTTTTAAACGCAACACACACACAAAAAAGATAAATAAATATAATAGTTTGCTATTTTAATTATTTTAACCGCATTTTTGTTTGTTTCAGCTTCAGATTGTCGCGTGAAATGGCATAATCTAAGATGCAGCTACTCAAAATATTTGAGAGGCATTAAAAAATTACCAAGTGGCACTGAGGGAAACAAAAGAACGAAATGGTATTTAGCAGATGCCATGAGTTTTCTGAATGATTCTGTAAATTATCACAAACTAATGTCGTCCAACATTAACGTTGTTAAAGAAAATGAAAGCGAAGAACATGAAGAAGCAGAGGTGCTAGAAGAAGACAGAATCACTGAAGATCCCCACAGTTCAGAATTACATTCAAGTACGCCTTCATTGAGGCCATCCTTCTCAAAGAAAAGAAAGCAGTCTCCGGCCGAAATGTTAGCGGAACCTACGATAAAGTTTCTGCAGTCCATTTCAGAATCACGAATAAAGGAAGCAGAATTGCCTCTTGTGAATTTCTTTAAAGGATTATTATCTGACATTGAAAAATTAGCTCCCAAGAGACAAAGAATATTCAAGGCAGAATTAGTGAACCTTATCAATAAATTGGTGGATGAAGAAGAACTTGAAAATGCTGAAAATTCATATAGGCCCTCGTCGTCATTCAGCACAATGGCTTATTCCCCTCTAACTGAAATCAACACAATTCAGGGGTATGGGGACCATTCTCATCGTTATGCAAGCATTCCAACAATCAACCAACAACAACAGAGTCAATTTCAGTGATCCCATTGACATGCATGTTTATTATATGAAATGAATCACATCAACATTAAATTTGTAGTATGACATAAAAGTTACGTTTATTTTGTGTCTTCTATACATTGATAATTTCACTTTTAAAAATTGTAACTAACAAATTAAAAAGAAATATTATAAGAACTTACCTTAGAGTAATTAATAACCTCTCAGCAGATGGCACACTCTTCCGGTAGTTGGTGTTTTGTTTATCAATTTTTTTACTGATTAACTCTAATAAATAGTCGAAACTATTAAAACTCAATCTTGTAAAATTAAAGAATTTCTTTTCATCTCCTCTTAATTCATCTAAAAACATGTCGAGTTTCCTTTTTTGATTAATAGGATGAACCCAAACGTACGATCTAGCCTTTCTTCCTCTAAACTTTGCAAATAATAACACTTAATCACAGCTACTTCGTCACCACTCGCCATATTGACTAAGAGTATAAAAGATATTGGATGTCACAGGGAGTCACAGGCAGCCTGAAGCACAATATTTTGTCACCGACATTTTTACCTCGAGTCAATTTGTCGCTGACGTTTTGTTAGCTCCGGTGTGCGCCCAGCCTTATTCGGACCGTTGGATTAGAAGAGTGGGACAAACAGCATGGTCTGCTCCTTCTCCTGATTTAGACCGTCTGTACTTTTTCGAATGGAGTTATCTTAAAGCATTAGTGTATACCACAACGGTTCCTGATGATCACATAGTGGATGGGTGCAACACAATTCGAAATGCACCTTGCATCTACGAGCGTATTTGGCAGTCGATGAAATGACGTTGTGTTGCATGAATTGCGGCTGGTGAAACTGAGGGATTGTACGTCCAAGACCTCTGTATTGTTGCATCGTTCATATCTTGGAAATAAAGCATTTCTAGGCACATTTACATATAACATTTATTCGTTGTTTTGCATGATGAATACAACCTGTAAGTTTGGCAGCACATTTCGGATATACCTTATATATATATATATATATATATATATATATATATATAATGGCCAAACTTGAAGCCATCTCTTCGAGTTTAGCAATGCAAAGATTTCAATTAATCATTTGCAATTTAGAATTTAGAACATAAAGAATATAAGAATAAAAATTTACTTATATTACTAAACAATTCTAAAAATTATTATTACTATTACTTCAAGATTCTGTAGTAATAAAAATTTTAGACATAATAGAAGATGAGCATTTAAGATTAATGAAGGAAGTTTATTATATGCTTAAATATCATACAATTTACCCGTATGGATTAAATGAAAATTATTTTCAAATTAATGTTTTAAATAATATTGGTAATATATGTATATATAATTGGTTTAATATTAAAAAAAAAAATTTAAATTTAAAACATACAAAAGCATATTCTAAATTTCCTCAATTTAATTTTAATAATAAAATTGATTTCAATAAATTTGTTAATATTTTAGAAAATAATTTTGATAATTTTATTACGGGTAGAATTTCTTTAGTTAAAAAATTTTTATTTCTTTTAAGTAAATCTAAATTAAAATATTTCTTGAAACATTTTAATTTGAATATAATTAAAAATACTCATAATTTATTTTTGTTAATTTTAATCTAAACTTAATAATATCTAAAATTAAATGTTGAAGATAATACAGATACTAAGAAAATTAAAGAATTAATTTTACTTCATTTTACTTCAACAATTTTTGATAAAATTAAAAAAAACAAAATACTTAATTCCTATATTAGATCTAAATTTCCTCTAGATATATATTTAATGCCCATCTATAAATATGAAATACCAATTCGAAAATTCATTTGTAATTATAAAACTAATTCAAGTTCTAATATAAATTCTGATTGTCAATGTGAATCATATAATAATAAATGTAAATAGAATTTTCATATTGTAACAGAAGATATGAATTTCATTAAAGATATTACTTTAAAAGATTTTTTAAATTTAGGAATTAACTATAGATTAAATACAAATAAACATCTAAACAATTAATTGATATATTTATTAAAGATATAAATAATTTTATATTGGAAACCAGTTTTAAATATAACTTCTATTATGAAAATTTCATTGAATGGAAACTTAATTTAATATCTAAAATTAATAACATTAAATATACATCACATGATAGAGTTGATAGTTCTACAAATCATAAATTTAATTTACTTAAAATTAAAAAAACTTTTTCCACTTATCACAAAAATTACATTTTCACTACTACAGATAAAGCACACAATAATTTGGCTATTATTTGAAAACAATTTTATTTTAACAAAATTAAAGAATTATTACATGATCAATCATTTTTTTTAAAAAAATTAATAAATGTAAAGATTCTATTTTAAATAACTTGGATAAATGTTTTTCAAAATTTAAAGATCAATTTAAAACACTTAAATATAAAAAAATTAAAATTCACAGAAATTTAAATTATTTATTTCTAAACCCAGAGATGCATAAAATTGGCAAATTTAGAATGATTTGTACTACTACTAATTCTATTTTAAAGCAGTCAAATATTATTTTACAAATTTTTCTCAATAAATTGCATGATTTTATTAAAAATAAAATTCATCCTGATTTTTATTGGCTAATTCATAATCATAATGATGTTATTGAATATAAAAATAGTACTAAAATTATTAATACAATTACTGCAGATTTTAAAAACTTATTTAAAAATATACCTTTAGATTCTTTATTACAACAAATAAAATTTATAATTGCAGAATTTAATATATAAAAATTTTATTTAATATTTCCATTAATAAATTTCTTAATTTTCTTCAATTTAATTTATACAATAATTATATTGAATTTGATAATGAAATATATTCCCAAATCAAAGGTATAGGTATGGGGGTAAATTATAGTAGCATTCTTGCTAATTTATTTCTATTGGTTTACGAATATCAATTTGGTATTAATATACCTTTCCAATTCAAAATTTATAAATATGTAGATGATTTGATTATTTTTAATACTAATTTTGAAATTAATTATATACAAGACAAAATTTATAAAAATATTATTAAATTACAACAAGCTAATAATAATTCTGATTTTGTTGATTTTTCAGATTTACGAATATATTATCAGTGCCATATAGCCTATTAAACTATTTATTAAAACATTTTTATTTCTATTTAAAATTAATAGATTTCATAAATTTACTAGTAATGTGAGTTTAAATTTATTTAAAAATATTTTTATCCAAGAGCTCAAAAGATATCTTGATATTATTTCTAATTTTGAAGATTTTTTACATAATTTAAATTATCTTGTTAATGAATTTATAAATAATAATTTCCCAATTCAAGTTTTAAATACATATTTTACAATTTCAGAAAAAATTTAAATTTCAAATTTATAAAAAAATATAATGTTAAAAATATTCATGATTTTATTTAATCATTTTAATTCTTTAAAATAGGATTTGTTGATTTATGATTATTTAAGTTATCTTACGACAATTCAAAACTAAATCCTTTATTTTAGGAAGTTTTGAGTTCGATATGATGACTGTCATCTAAAAAATTTAATTTTTATATTTTTATTTCTATTTTTATTTTTCATTTCTTTCCTTTTTATTTATCTTTTAATATTAAAACTATATAGAAAATTTTTTTAAAAAAAAATAAAAAATTTAAAAAAGAATAAACATTAAAAAGGAGCAACTCACTAGGTGCCGCTGATGACGTGAAGTTAAAAATTGGCCGTTAACCTTGCAGAAACAGTGTTCTGAATTTTATATTGGAATTTTAAATTTCAGATTACTGTCCGGATATATAAATATGTATATATATATTTATATATTACCGTTTTAAATAGCGACACTGAATATCATCATATTGATACAATAGTCAGCTGTTGTGTGATGAGGTCTTCCCAAAGAAACAATGGTATCGACTTAGGGTAAAAAAAGCTATAGATTCATTATTGAATCGAATATTATAAATAATTCCAAAAATATTACTAAGTTTATGTATAACTATCTCGTATTGAAGAGTCTTATTTTACGAAATTATTATTGGTTTCTTTCTACGAAACTGCTAAATGAGTTTTGTTGATATTAGATTTTGATATCGATAAGTATCTCTTTTTGTTATTACCGTTTTTCTACTTAAAATCTGCCAAAGAAGCAGAAGAATTTATGGTCTGCGAAATGTTGGGTCAGATGATGTAGTCAGTGTTTACAAAGATTTTAGTAATACAATAAAAGAAGCTTTATTATTGTATGAGCATCACTAAAATTTTAAGTACTTAAGCCAATTCGTCAAGATCTTTCTGATAATATTTGTATTTTATTCGGCTGTAAAAACTGTACTGTACTTCATTAATAATTAAGTTTATTCAATATATCAATTGGATGCAAACTAAATTTTAGTATTTATTTCAGCTATTTGATCAGAAGCTGAAATAATTAACATGAAATAAATAATAAAATAAATTTATTCTGTTCTTTTTCAGAATGTGGTACCCATGGCAATAGTGATGGTATTATGGTGATGAAGCCCAATATGGTGATTGGCCATGGATAGTGAGTCTTCAGAAACATACCATCTTTGAACAACGGCATTTGTGTGGTGGAGTACTTATAGACAGACAATGGGTGATAACAGCAGCTCACTGTGACATTCCGTAAGCGTTTATTAATTTTGTATTTAGAATTAATCTTAAATCGTAATTCCTATAATCAATAATGTGCCAGAATTTTGGAATTTTGAAAACTAACTTAAAATTGTTCAAGATCTTCATTTAACATTTGATTCAAATCTATACTTTAAAACAAGATAGACACTTTAGTTATATTAGGATTAATATATATTGATATAAAAGGATGAATTAATAAAAGTTATTTTGTTAATGTGTTGCATAGTAATTCACAAAATACAAAAGAACAAAAAGTATTGATATTTATTGATAAAAATGAAAGAAAATGCATTATTAATAACAGTGATATAAAGTTTTAAATGCAAAGTGAATTAAAGATAAGGTATTGTATTGTTGGACGCTATGAAGAGAAAAGAAACATATGTAGAAGGAAAACAAAAAGATGTGAGCAGAAGTCTATAGAGAGAGATCTAAATCCTATAGGAAATAAAAGGGTATCTTTGTTTTATTATTAACTGCTTAATATAAGGAATAATGTGGCACCAGTTAAATGTCGTAGTGTTTCATGGATAAACTAAGCCTAAATACTTCGAGTTAACAAAACCAACACTGATTCCTGTAGATAAGTGTGAATCTTCAAGATAGCGATCAAATATTTAATAATGGGAAGGAATATTTGGTGAGGGATTTAATGCATAAAGATCAAACTCTTTCCATTCATTCAATGAATCAACCCAAACATTTTACAACTATTAATTAAGTAACCCAATCTTTTTGATAGCGGGAAAGTTTCTTCAACAATAATCAGCTAATCCCACAGATATGAAGATTCTGAATAGTTACATGTACTAGAAGTAAAATTTATGTTTAGAAGAATTTATAATTAAAGGTACACAATTCAATTTGTACACAAGCTAGATAAAAAAAGGTAATTTCAATTGGTATCATAAATTTGCATTGAAAGAAAATAAAAAAGGGAGACCTGTAGGTGGAATAAGTATAGGGTGGAAAAGGAATATGGAAATAGAGGATATAAATTTTAACTGTATTGAAGATGGAATTATTGTTTGTTTACAATATAAAGAAGAAAATTATGAAATAGTAGCTGTGTACAATAAAAATATAGAAAGGTTATTAAGCAGAATAGGAAACAACATTTTCCAATCACAAGTAAAAAATGATAATGTTATTTTAATTGGTGATTTTAATAGCAGAATAGGGAAATTGAATAGTGTATGTAATAACTATAATGAAACAGAAATGTATAAAAGAAATTCAAAGGATGAAATCGTGAATAAAAAGGGAGAAATATTGATAAATTGGGTTAGAGAATATAATTTAGAAATTTTAAATGGAAATAAAGAAAATGATGTAGAGGGAAATTGGACCTTTATCGGAAGCCAAGGTTGTTCCGTCATAGATTTTATTTTTGTTAATGAAAAAGTTCTAGAAAATTTTTTTATTTTTGAAGTGTTAGAATCGGGGGTTTCAGATCATATGCCGATTGTATAAAATACAAAATTACAAATTGAAAAGAAAAAAAGAAATTAAAACAACAAATAAATTTGACATATATTTTAACAAAGAAAATGGGGAATTTTAAAAATTAGTAATAAAGAGTCAGATAGAAAGTTTAAAACAAAATGAAGATGTCAATGAGTTGTATAAGACTTTTAAAGACACATTAGAAAAAGGAATAACTAAAACTAAAGAAATAGAAAATAGCACAAATAAAAGAAATAGAAATAGAAGTTGGTTTGATAATGAATTTTAAGGAAAAAAAAAAAGAAAGTAAAGTGTAGTCTTAGAAATTTTAGAAAATACAATGAAGATATATTAAGATTGGAATATTTGGAAAATAAAAAAATATATAGAAACATCTGTAAAGAAAAAAAATTAAGATATAATGAAGATCTAATGAATAATTTTATGAGAATAAAAACGGGCACAGAATTTTGGGATTTAATAAAAAAGTTTAGAAATAGGTCTTCATTTATAAATTGTCTTGATTATATGGATACCAAATTTGCAAAGTCAGGGAACAAATTTAATTATATAAAGATGATCGAAGAAATATTTAATGAAGCAGGATTGGGTATAGAATTAGATAAGGTAATGGATTGGAATTATTGGATTGATTGTAAAAAAATAATTATTCAAAAATTGATTGAGGTAAATATGCAATGTAATTATAATAAAATACAGAAATCAAATTTTAACAGTTATTACTGTAATTTAGAAGTACAAATTGTAGGGGCCAGTTATTTATATAAGAACATGATCCACTCCTATTGGAGAGAAATATACATCAAAATTAGATGTGCTAACATTTGGAACTCGAGTAAATATTGGTTAACTAGAGAAAAAAGAGGTTGCAGGTTAGGCTGTAATAATTTAGAAAACTGGAATCATGTAATTTTTGAATATGAAAAAATGATGGAGGAAAGAAAAGTGTTAGAAACTGAAAAAAATTCCAAGGAGTGGATGGTGGATTACTCAGTTAAATCAAAACCGAATTAATATTAATTTATGTAAATACATTAAATTGTTTCTTGAGAAAATAGAAAAGGCAGAATAATAATAAAAAAAAGATTTGTAAGATAATTTTTAGTATTAATGTTATTATTATTATTGTTGTCATTATTATTAGTAGTATTAGTATTTTTCTTTTTCGTTTATATAATTATTAAAAAACAATAGTATTGAAACTGTAACACTAATCGAATCACACTTGTAAAGGGATTACACCCATATCAAGTATAATAAAATTATTATTATATTATTATATTATAATTAAAGGTAACATAAAGATGTGTAAAATGTTTTAATACTTTTATTCCTTTGATTATGTGAGTAGCAGAGTAATAACACTAAAAACTTCAAAATCACTAAATCATTTCTTTAATGATTAAAAGTGTTCGATAATGGAATAAACAAATTCACAAATAACTATTAATCAGTTGACTTTAATTCTTTCACTAGCTGTATTTTTATTGCATCACACATAGATGCTTCCGCTTCAATTAGTCCAGGCAACGAAGGAAAAATAGGGGAAATAATTCGTGTAAAAGCCAATTTTGGCACAGTTGTAGGGGAAGGTATCCTGAACAACATACTAAAAGTACTGATGGATGGGGTTGAGGCTAAGGGGTGGGGGTGTGTGTGAAGGTCCCTGTTTTTATGTTTTCGTGAATAACTCGAACACTGCTGCCTACAGCAAAAAATGTCCTTATACTAAATTTATCTACATGAAATTCTCTACAAAAATGGGCCTATACACTTTTTCGCTGGGATGTATACTTAAGGAGATATGGATGGGGGGAAATGGACAATTTGGAAAAAATGTTTGTTTTGTTGTTAAAAATGACACGTATATTCCTCAATATGAAATCCACATTAATTATCGGAGTTCTAATTGTTTTCGAAATCGTAACTATCGTCATAGTCGACGTTGTCTTAAATGAGGGCTCCGTTAGTGCACAAGCCGAAGCATACCCCGCAGAGACTGGAGTGGGCAATGCCTGCATTCTGGTTACCGCAGCGCACCCCATACCGAGTGGTACATCGGCAAAATATGATGTTGAGAATGGAGTCAGGTGCCACAGGGTCGTTGGTTGTCACCGGCTTTAGGATGCCATCGTCTTCCCTAGCCAACCCCATTGGTAGGGGGTTGCCGAACCGTTGTTATAACTGTAGATATGTAATAAGACCAACTTAAGTATTTGGCGCAAATAGATATTTGTAATTAAAATAAAACAGTATTTGACAACTATATGTAAATAGATATACCTGTAGGTATGCTCTGAACGAGTGCTGCATCGAAGCTCCTCTATGAGGAGGACGAGTCGCCACATCAAATTTCGGCTTCGTCGATGCTCTCAAAACAGCCGAGTATCGGTGTTTGTTGAGGTTTTGTTCCTGCGCTGGCGCTTGGTAAATCACCAGAAACAGCTTCTCGCCAGCCTGTGCAATACCCTCGGTTAATGTTGAGGGATCTGTGAAAATGTCTGAGATTTTTTGTGTCAGGTCAGGTTTAGCTGTGAACAACTTAGCAATTCCCGCTTTGCTCTTCCCATGGATCGCCGAGGTGGTGTCGCATCCGGAGAAGCTGTGGAGAAGGAGGATCGTTTTGGCGAATAGGAGTTGTTGCAGTTGTCGCCCTGAAAACAATTTGGTCTACACCTTCCCACGGCCTGGCTTCAGAAAGAACACGTTGGTAGATGGTGGAGCCAATCCTATGAGGAGGACTATCAAGTCCACATCCTCTCCAACTATTGCAACAGTTGGATGTACAGCAGCTTTATCCAACCCCTCACCTCACAATAGTGCCATCAGCATCCCCTGTTGCAACAGTTGTTTCAACTCCTACTGCTATCATCCTCTCGGTGAGCAAGTGGACCAGTCTTGTTTTGTTTCTTTCATTGGCAAGAAACTGCTCCTGTTGAACTGTGATGGTAGTGCTTTCAGTTTTTGCCAGCCCTCTTCGATACTGCTATGCTCGTTTTGTGCTGTTGACATCACTGTAACCATCAAAAACCACCGTAGAATTTCGACCGTAATGTTTCTATTCGTAGACAATGTACTGATGGCAAATTGAAGAAATGTTCAAGAACGGTTTCCACTTCATGTGGTAGAGAAGGAAACCACCATCTACCACATTGGTGTTTTGGGAGAGACCGAGAGTTGCGTTGTTCTCTACTGGCAAAATATACTCATGGACAAAAAAATTAGCGCACCAAGAAATAATTGCGGGATCGTAACGAAACTTGCAATGAAGGTACATGTCGGGGAGATATGCAAATGATTAGAAATGCAGCGTGATTGCGCATTACGTATAGCCGGTAGAGGGCGTTGAACATCGTACTCTGTGGAGTATAAAACAGGTAACCAAAGCTTGTTTGAGTGTGCTGAATCATTTACACAGAAAGAGCTGAGGTACACATGCCATTATACTGTGTTCGAAGACAGTATACGCAGTTGTCGCAGTTTGAGAGAGGGAGAATCGTCGGGATGATGGAAGCTGGGTGGTCAGCTAGGCGAGTAGCTCGTCAATTAGGCCGCTCTGATTGTGTTGTGAGGAGGTGTTGGGACCAGTGGACCCGAGAGATGTCATGAACACGAAGACCAGGCTCAGGACGCCCTCGAGAGACCAGTCGTCGAGAAGACCACCACGTAGTCAGAAATGCACACTTACAGCCAACTGCTTCATCGGCCGCCATCCAAAGCACAGGTAGCACCTTCACTAGGGGCCGCTGTGTCTTCTCGAACCATACGAAGGCGCCTGGCTGAAGGACAGTTGGTATCGCGGTGCCCATTACGTGTGCTGCCCTTGACGCCCACCCATTGACGCCTCCGTTTGGAGTTTTGCTGCGCACGAGGAAACTGGACTGCAGCGGAATGGAACCTGGTCGTCTTTAGCGACGAATCCAGATTCAATCTCGGCAGTGACGACAATCGTGTTCGTGTGTGGAGAGCCCGTGGTGAACGCTTCAATCCTGCCTTTGCTGTACAGCGACACACCACTTCCACAGCTGGTGTGATGGTATGGGGTGCCATTGCCTACAATACACGGTCACCCCTAGTATTGTTCCGTGGCACCATGACAGCCCAGCGGTATGTTCATGAAATCCTGCAACCACATGTGTTGCCACTCATGCAACGGCTCCCAGGAGCCATTTTTCAACAAGACAATACTCGGCCTCATACGGCAAGGGTGTCACAAGACTGTCTCTGCACTGTTACTACTCTTCCTTGGCCTGCCCGATCCCCAGATTTGTCTCCAATCGAGCATATCTGGGATCGTTTGGGACAACGAGTTGGGCATCCCACGAGTTTGAACGAACTAGAGGCAAGGTTACAGCAAATATGGAACGAAATGTCTCAAGACATCATTCAGAACTTGTATGACTCAATGCCCGATCTTTTCGCATCGTGCATTCGCGCTAGAGGGGGTCCAACGGAGTATTAACTCCTCCGTTCTTTTGCCTTTTTCTCAGAAATAAATTATCCTTTTTCTTTGATTTTCTTATCATTTACTTATATCAAAGTAGTCATTACGTATGTAAATTTTCGTTTCATTTGGACACTCCTTCTAGGTGCGCTAATTTTTTTGTCCATGAGTGTATAGTAGAGGTATGACTTCTTCCCTTTTCGCATTGCAACCTCGAGGAACAGAGCCAGGGGGAATGGAGTTAATTCTTAGGTCAAAAGCTCAGCCACATCTTCGTCACTCTTTTTTGCTATGACTGTTCTTTGGAAAATTGTCAGAGGGTTTGGTTAACAGTAACTGTCTCATCATTGATTTTTAACGATGATGATAGTTTAGATTTCGAAGATCATTAGGAATTCGACAATTGATTTGGATTTCATTTTTGGGAATGTACGTGCCATTTGTAACAAAAACTGCAAAATTTTTTACAAATTGTCCATTTTCACCCCTCCATATCTCCTTAACTGTACATCCCAGAGAAAAAGTGTATAGAACAGTTTTTGCAGAGAATTTTATGTAGATTAATTTAGTTTATGGACATTGTTTTGCTGTAGGCCGCAGTTTTCTGGTTATTCACGAAAAACTGAAAAAAGGGACCTTTCAACCCCCACCCACCCCTTAGCTCCACCTCAACCCATCAGTACTTTTAGTATGTTGTTCAGGACACCGTCCCCTACAACTGTGCCAAAATTGGCTTTTACACGAATTATTTCCCCTATTCGGTCTTTTTTGATCTTCGTTGCCTGGACTAAATTATTACTTTTTAACACTTGAAAGTTGTAACAGTTCTTTTAACGTTAACAGTTCATTAAAGTTCACTTCAATTATAAATATGCCTGAGAATACACTGTACCGATATTAGTAAATAGTTCTCTATACTTTGAATAGTTTCAAAATTTATTATCATTACACTTAGTCCTTAATTTCGATCAATCTTCTGAACGAAGCTTCACTTGGAAAGTTCCGTAATTATTTCTCGATTCGGAAATGAATATGGAAAAATATGACTTATAATCTTTTCTGATATATCCTGTAAATGCCATCAATTTCCTCTAGGTCCTGATACATTCAATCACCCTCAAATGAAAGAGGTAAGGGCTGTAGATTCGTTCAAACAATGAATAGTCCTATTAGGTCCTGTATTTCTTCGCAATATATTCATTTTATTAAGGTAGATCCTTTAATTTTCGATCAAAGTTTCTAGTTTCTGAAAACTTCCAATGTTTTCAGACGCCATTGGATCTCGCCTCCTCATCGATCGTTATCCTCTGAAGAACTACTAACAATCAGCACTTGTTGCATTCTCAGATGTCTTTATTCACAATGCTCACTTTGTTGTCATGTTCATATTCTTGATTCAATCCATTCACACTATACTAATTGTTAAAGTTTATGATTGCATTTCAAATATCTCAATAACCTTGTCGACTGAAAAGTAGGTTACCGTGCATCAGATTGGGTAATTCTGAAATTTTGCTGAGTTGTTTATGATGTTATCCCAATGTAAGATCCAAGTTTTCGACCTCGAGCGCCGAACACAACCTTGGCAAAAATCCAAAAAAAAACCCAAAATTTTCGACCCTTCTTCAGGATTTGGCAATTTTAACCCTGAAGGACTATTGTTGTGATAGTAATGACTTAGTACGTTTTTAAAGGGGACGAAATATCCTACAGTTTGAGACCAGAACCATGTATATGAACCTAGTAGTTTCCAAAATACAACGTTTCAAAATTTAATGAGTTTTGCTAACTCGGCAATTATTAGCAATAATGTGATGTTCTGTGGGAATTTCGATATTGTAGGCTGATGTTCCTCAGAAAAGCAATCAAACATGTGATAAAATAACACAAAGTAAATGAAATAATGATCCTTAAAACCTAATGTTTGCAATTGACAGTGGTAATAATAAAAAATAGAAGACAAGTAAGAACATTTTTATCTCTTGGAAGGGCCCGGTTCAGCATCGGCGGTTTCTCCACTGGGAACGTCTGCAGTTGAAACATTGATGTCTACCCAAAATACAGTCTCTAGCATTTCGAAATCTGAGAAATGGTCGCTTTCTGGGGAGTGCAAAACAATCTCAAGTGCGATGTCCGGCACATCGCATGAGGCCCCGCTGCAATGGCTGCAGACGAAAGAACACTTCAGACCTGCCTTCCTACAGCTCCACGCGTTCCAACAATTCCTCGTATAGCCGCACGAAATCATCCGCAACAAGTGTTGGGGAGCTGTGTCTCTCGTCATCAGTTTGGGAATGAGGCCTTGTGAGGTGGAAATCCACCTGCAGTCGAGAGGGTTCAGTTTGGTTCCCAGCCATTTCTCTTCCAGTAATAGAATTGGACATGTAAAAGAATTGGACAGCAGGGGAGCGGATAATAGTTGCTCTGTACGGTGGCAACCCCGACATCCAGAGCCTTAATGAGCTGCAGCAGCACCTTTTTGCGAGAGCAGGGACAAAAACGAGCTTCAATCTCGCAAGATTACCTCCTACAAGAGCCCCGGCTCGATTTCAGTCCTTCGCACCCACCATCAGATACAATTTGTTCTTATACACACGTATACACTTACTTTAATATATACACGTTATTTATAAACATCTCTTTCATCATTTTCTCTTTAACTACACATGTTCAAATCTGTTACAGGAAGAGAAATGGCTGGGAACCAAACTGAACCCTCTCGACGGCGGGTGGATTTCCACCTCACAAGGCCTCACTCCCAAACTGATGACCAGAGATGCAGCTGCACAACACCTCTTGCGGATCAAAATACTACATAAAACATAAAACAACAACTTAAAAACTTGTTGTTTTATGTTTTATGTAGTATTTTGATATTATGGCATTTAAGAGATTAGAACCTCTTGCGGATGATTTCGTGCTGCTATACGAGCGATTGTGGGAACGCGTGGAGCTGTAGGAAGGCAGGGCTGAAGTGTTCTCTCGTCTGCAGTCATTGCAGCGGGGCCTCATGCGACTATATACCCGACATCGCACTTGAGATTGTTTTGCACTCCCCAGAAAGCAACCATTTCTCAGATTTCGAAATGCTGGAGACTATTTTTGCTATTTTGGGAAGACATTAATGTTTCAACTGCAGACGTTCCCAGTGGAGAAACCGCCGCGCCGATGCGCAACCGGGCCCTTCCAAGAGAGCAAAATGTTCTTACTTGTCTTCTGTTTTTTATTATTATCACTATCAATTGAAAACATTAGGTCTGAAAGATCATTATTTCATTTACTTCGTGTTAATGAAGTAAATGGGCACACATTTGATTGCTTTTCTGAGGAACATCAGCCTACAAGATCGAAATTCCCACTGAACATCATATTATTGTTAACAATTGCCGAGTTCGCAAAACTCACTACATTTTGAAACGTTGTATTTTGGAAACTATTAGGTTCATATACATGGTTCTGATCTCAAACTGTAGGAAATTTCGTCTCCTTTAAAAACGTACTAAGTCATTACTATCACAACAATAGTCCTTCAGGGTTAAAATTGCCAAATCCTGAAGAAGGGTCGAAAATTTCGTTGTTTTTTTTGGATTTTTGCCAAGGTTGTGTTCGGCGCTCGAGGTCGAAAACTTG
>JAFIDM010003189.1:31069587-31090499 GCA_023159025.1 Thereuonema tuberculata | reverse complement strand
AGGCTAATTCTCTTCCCGTTGATCGTTATTTTATGTTTTATTTTTATCTTTTATTTTATCTCTTATTTTGTTTTTTACCCTGAAGAAGTCTTTGAGAAATATATAAGACGAAATATTGGATCTATGAAGAAGTATTTATGGTTAATTTAATAAAGAAGTTTGCGATATTGTTATGAAGATCTCAGATTTTGATATCCTTCAACAATGTTTGCCCATCCCATCACTGCCCTCCCGTTTACACCCCAATGTTCTAGTTTTTGCCTACCGGTTAATATGTGGCGTTATAATCACAAAAATATTTTAGTTCCAATTGTTTGGAACTAAACAATTTTGGCCATCAGGTTAATCTATTGCGCTATTATGCACAACAATATTTTAATTCCAATTATACAACAATATTTTAGTTCCCATTGTTGAACAACAATGTTTTTTGAGTTCCAATTGTTAGGTGCATCTGTGTCGCTTAAAAGAAAGTTGCCCTCCTCTCCCTCATTTACTTCCCTTAGAATGCCAATATTGAAAATTCGTCGAAAACGGGTCTATTTGATTTTGACAAAGAAGCACTCATGTCAAATTTCATATTTCTAGCTCAAACTGTTTCCGTAATATGATTAACCTTCAAGAAACTTCATCCCACTTTATACCCCTAATTAGTGGGATTTTTAAAAATCCTCTCTCAGTGAGTGCCTTATATAATTCTTATTTTAGACTAGACACCTTCTTACTTTTCTTATTAGGTAAACATAATGCGTCAACATATAGTTAGTTACATATGTATTCAAGCTCTAATACCACAATATATATTATATTAGCATATAGATAAATATCCATTGAATAATAAAGACCTAGAATACAGCGTTTGAGGAAGGAGAGTTGGAGACTAAAAAAGTTGTATTGAGTATTGAGTTCGATCATAAATCAGCATTCTATTATTTTTTAGGAAATAAGTCAAGCCATTTAAGTATGATGTGTGTTCAAACAGATGATAGGCAAATAGAGAAGAAAATGTTCAGTTGTAATAGAAACACCATTGCTTGCTTCGCATAAACCATTTTTTTTTTAATTACTTCACTTGAACAATTTTTTGTCATCTCTGAACATTTGTCTAATTCGTCTGACTGTCATCACGAATAGCTGGACAAAGTTTCATCAAATTTGCTAAGTAACTTTTAAATTTAAAATTTTTAAATTTGAGCAAGACAATTTTGACTCCCTCGCTTTCTCTCCCTTTGGCTGAATGGTCAGTTCTCACTATGAGATGGAACCTAATATCTATTTCTGGTTGTTATTTGGCAACTCTAAGCAGATCTTTTAATATTGTTTCAGTTCACCGCCTATCCATAACATTATTTCTCTTGGCGATCACAATTTAAAGAAACCAGACGAAGGAGAGATCAAAATAGGAATTTCGAAGGTAATGTATTCTTCTAAAAACACCGCTAAACAACACTTAAGTACGAATCATTATAGAGCGAGTTTGATTATTTTCTGCTGCAAAAAACATAACTTTTTCATTAATTGTGTTTCTTTTCAGTTTATTCCCCATGAAAACTATTCTAGGAATTATACTTTGAATGATATTGCATTAATAAAATTAAAGAAACCTGTGAATTTTTAATTCAATAACTACATCAACACTGCATGCTTACCTCAGAAGAATATCTCGTATGAAAATTATCTTTGCTACACTGCTGGATGGGGAACAACCAGTCTAACAAGTAAGTAATCATTTATTTTTATTCCAATTTCTTTTCTTAAGTTGTCTTCTTTTCTAAAAAAACATCATTTCCCACTGAGATAAGTGCCCGTCACTAAATAGTGGAAAAAAATAATAATGTTTTCAAGATCTATCTCAATGAATCATTAACTTATATAATTGGCTAAGTTCGTCTGTCTGCCTGCCTGTCTGTAACTCAATATAAATAAGCTATTAAGATAGATCCAAGGTTCTCAATGGTACCATTGAATCAAGGGTACTCAAATTCGATTAAAATATTAGTTCATTTTGTCATTCCATGTTTTTTCCATGAAATTTTATTCTTGGGAATTGACCTAGACAACTGAAATTCTAACAAAACATACGTTCAAAACCAAATAATTTTGTTACCACTGCATCCATTTTAATGAAATTTGGCATACTTACTCAATTTTTTACTTTGATTTTGAAACTCAAAACCATTTTTTCCGTAGAAGCTTTGTTCATAAGTTAACGCAGCATTTAGATTATTACAATGGTGAGTTTTAAATGCCTTTAAGCTTATTTTTGATTCATAATTATTTTTGACTCATAAAGGAGTCAAAAATAATAATTATTCCGTTCTTAGGTTTAGTAAAATTTATTTACAAGGATAAACTTTAGAAATGTTTGGTATTTCGTTTTTCTTTTTGGGTGGAAAATGATCCTTTCTGAGATTAAACTCTCAGAACCTATATTACAGGTGTACAGGTAATAAGAACACCTAAATAGGTCTGATAAACATTTAAAAAAAATAAAAAATTATTTCAAATCAAATCATCAATCGAATTATATATTAATTAATATATATTATATATATTATAATTATATATTAATTAATTATATATATATATATATATATATATATATATATATTGAAATTTTATATTTATATTTAAAATTATATATGAAATATTTTTTTTTTAAATGTTTATCAGACCTATTTAGATGTTCTTATTATCTGTACATATATATAAATTGGCTAAGTTCATCTGTCTGTCTGTCTGTCTGTAACTCGATATAATTAAGCTATTAAGATAGATCCAAGGGTTCTCAACGGCACCATTGAATCAAGGTACTCAAATTGATGGAAAATATTAGTTCATTTTATCATTCCATGTTATTTCCATGAAATTTTATTCTTGGGAACTGATCTAGAAAACTGAAATTCTTACAAAACATACGTTCAAAACCAAATAATTTTGTTATCACTGCATCCATTTTAATGAAATTTGGCATACTTACTCAGTTGTTTACGCTGATTTCGAAACTTAAAACCATTTTTGTCGTAGAAGCTTCGTTCACAAGTTAGCGCAGTATTTAGATTACAAAGGTGAGTTTTAAATTCCTTTTGGCGTAATGGATCAAAAATTATAATTATTTCATTCTTATTCAAAATCACTACAAATAATATCATTAACTTATAAAACTTCTTTTATTATAACTAACGTCTCCATATTACGATATTTCGAATGCCTAATCGGCTTTCTTTTTCAAGCACCACAACTAAAAATAAATAAATACATAAATGACAAGATATATCGAAGGCTTAATCTGCCTTCTTTTTACAAAAAATAAAATAAATAACAATCATGAATTTCTAACAATTCAAAACGTGATATGCTCTACACGACGTATAAAGCATTATTACAAAAATAAAAATAAAATGTCCAATTGTTCTTTTTTAAAAATAAATTTTCTTATCTTTGAAGAAATAAATTCCTTAAATTGTCCTTCATGTCTAAAACTTTAGAATAAATAAATAAATTTCTTATCTTCGTGTATCTTTTGCGTATCCTTTCGAGATCTAATGTCCAAATTTTCGAAAATATATGTCCCTTTCGAAATAAATGTCCAAATTCAAGTCCAAATTTCGTTATTTTTGAAGTATCCTTTTGAAGTATTCTTTTGAAAAAACGAGATGAAGTATCTTTTCGAACTGAATATCCAAAAACTTGCGAAGAAATCCTGATTGTGATAAATTTCAAATCTTCTTTCTCCTAAGACTCAAGTCGTCAATTTCATTCAAAATCACTACAAAATTCGAAATATCGTAATATGGAGAGGTTAGTTATAATAAAAGAAGTTTTATAAGTTAATGATATTACTTGTAGTGATTTTCAATGAAATTGACGACTTGAGTCTTAGGAGAAAGAAGATTTGAAATTTATGACAATCAGGATTTCTTCGCAAGTTTTTGGATATTCAGTTCGAAAAGATACTTCATCTCGTTTTTTCAAAAGGATACTTCAAAAGGATACTTCAAAAATAGCGAAATTTGGACATGAATTTGGACATTTATTTCGAAAGGGACATATATTTTCGAAAATTTGGACATTAATCTCGAAAGGATACGCAAAGGATACACGAAGATAAGAAATTTATTTATTTATTCTAAAGTTTTAGACATGAAGGACAATTTAAGGAATTTATTTCTTCAAAGATAAGAAAATTTATTTTTAAAAAAGAACAATTGGACATTTTATTTTTATTTTTGTAATAATGCTTCATGTGTCGTGTGGAGCATATCACGTTTTGAATTGTTAGAAATTCATGATTGTTATTTATTTTATTTTTTGTAAAAAGAAGGCAGATTAAGCCTTCGATACATCTTATTTATTTATTTTAGTTGTGGAGCTTGAAAAAGAAAGCCGATTAGGCATTCGAAATATCGTAATATGGAGACGTTAGTTATAATAAAAGAAGTTTTATAAGTTATTTCATTCTTACTTTTAGTAAAACTTATTTACAAGGACAAACTTTACATATGGTTGGCATTTTCTTTTTCTTGTTGGGCGGAAAATGATCCTTTAGATTAAAGTCTCAGAACCTATATTACAGGTGTACAGGTAATAAGTATATTTAAATAGGTCTGATAAACATTTAAAAAATAAATATTTCAAATCAAATCATCAACCGAATCAAATATGTATATGGAATATAGATAAAAATTGGCTAAGTTCGTCTGTCTGTCTGTCTGTAAGTCTGTCTGTAACTCGATATAATTAAGCTATTAAGATAGATCGAAGGATTCTCACTGGTACCATTGAATCAAGGTACTCAAATTCGATGAAAATATTAGCTCATTTTGTTATTCCATGCTGTTTCCATGAAATTTTATTGTTGGAAACTGACCTAGACAACTGAAATTGTAACAAAATATATGTTCAAAACCAAATAATTTTGTTATCACTGTACCCATTTTAATGTAATTTGGTATACTTACTTAGTTGTTTATGCTGATTTCGAAACTCAAAACTATTTTTTCCGTAGAAGCTTCATTCACAAGTTAGCGCAGTATTTAGATTACAAAGGTGAGTTTTAAATTCCTTTTGGTGTTATGGATCAAAAATAATAATTATTTCATTCTTACTTTTAGTAAAATTTATTTACAAGGACAAACTTTAGATATGGTTGGTATTTATTTACCAGAGCCTGTTTTTAGTCATGGACAGTTGTATGTTGCTATTTCTCGGGCTTGAGAGGTTAAAATCAAATTTCTTGACCGAATAGATCAAGGACATCTGATAGAAGGATCTGATGCTATTTTTACAAAAAATTTAGTTTATAAGGAGATACTTACTTTATAGTTGATAGTTGATAATAAAATGATGTTTCAGATTTTTCTTATGCCTGTCGTCCGACAGGCTTTGCTGCTAATTTTGATAATATTGTGATAGAATAAAAATAAAAGAGAAATTTTATTTTCGCAGCTTGTAACGCTTTTAAATACTGAATAAGTAATGTACGGTCTCGTAATAAGTTTTACGAGTTAGTAAAG
Organism: Thereuonema tuberculata; assembly: GCA_023159025.1. Taxonomy (NCBI): domain Eukaryota; kingdom Metazoa; phylum Arthropoda; class Chilopoda; order Scutigeromorpha; family Scutigeridae; genus Thereuonema; species Thereuonema tuberculata. The sequence continues at coordinate 31,084,983 of JAFIDM010003189.1, read as the reverse complement.
TAATAGATTAAATTTAGAAAGTTTGTAGTTGAACTATACCTTGTGATACGATAAGGAATAATTTAAATTATTAATATGCAAGTACAAGGAAGATACTGAACATTGATTTTAGATGCTACAAGATTTAAGTGTAATTAGTAAAAGGTTTTACTAATAGTGAACTTGAAGAATAATAATTATAGAAGTAATAATATCAACGATAAATATTACTACGAATAAATAAGAAATGAGTGCTAAGGATAGTACTAGAATAAAAGATTTCGTACTAGTGTAATAAGCCTAATTCAGACTAGATGATAAGCCAGGGTTAAAATCATACTAGATGAAGAGTATTAGATTTGCATACTAGATGAAAAGTTCATTTTAATTTATTTCAGTGATAATTCATTTTGAGGTGGAACTGAATTATGTGAAATAATATCTATAGAGTAGTAATAGGAAGAATACAAGTGTAATTATTATTGTGTTTAAGGTGATATGATCAGAGAACTAATCAATTTAATTCAACTGAGAACATTGAAGTTATAGATCAATATATAAAGAAGATTTATAAGTTGTAAAAGAAATTAATATCTATATAAAGATTTTTGATTTTCTAATCTTACTTAGGTTACATTCATTACTCATTACATTGCGCATTATTTTGGGCTTTGCTAAACCAGTAAATGCAATTGCAATTAGTATTATTTATTAGCAGTTGCACATATTGTATTAATTAAACCACAGTTCTAATTGTCGAATTAATTCTAATTGTTTCGAATTACAAATAAACTGACGGATGGGAAATAAATAAACAATCTTGAGATTCAAAAAAATGGTTGAATACATTCCTTCATGATGGGGTAAGGGAAAGGAGAGATAAGTCAAAAAACAATATGAAGAGAGTTGTAGTCCCTATGGCCCAATGGATAAGACGTCTGACTTCGGATCAGAAGGTTGCAGGTTCGATTCTGGCGCGGATGTTTCATTGTAAAAATTATTTCCATTTTCCATTCTAACAGAAAATTCCGCCTGACAGACAGACACACAGACAGAGAAATAAAAGATTTTAGTAATATAGATTAGTAAGACTTAAAACAGCTGATGTTAAAGATAGCAAACCTACAAATATAAACAATGGATGATTTTCAATAAAGCAGAGAAATGAAGTAATTTAACGAAATAAGTTTGGTTAAAATGCTTTCTTAAATTTCCACTAAAGAATAGTTATTAAATAATGAAAAAAAGGTCAAAGTTAAACTTATTTGTCAGTTTTAAAAATGACGTTCAGATGAAAGTGCATCTTAGTTTCCCTAGAAAATTTTCTTATGAGAAAAGGCACGAACGCAGGATCTTTATCTTTTGCTAGCAGTTAGCTACCGGTATGGAAAATACTATTTACAGTTTGTTCTTAGATTCGGGGACGTCGCTTGAGATCTCAAGTTGTGGAGCACAAAAATTAATTTGAAAAACTAATACTGAAGTAACAGAAACGCTTTACGTGTGCTGAACAAATATTGAATAGTTCAAAGATGAAGCCTGCACATCTGATTAAGCCTTTTTAAAAAAATAATTAAAAGTTAAAATTAAATTAAAATTTAATGAAAAATTTAATTAAATTTAATTAAAAGTTTAGTATTAAAAAACAGGACACGACCATGGTTTTCACTATTACGAAGCGGAAACCGTGGTCGTGCCATGTTTTTAAATAGTTTTTAAATTTTAATTAAATTTTTTAAAAAGCCTTAATCAGGTGTGCAAGCTTCATCTTTGAACTATTCAACTAATTATGAAATTTTCACAAGAAACGGCGCAGTTCAATCAAAAGTAACGGCTGTTTTCTTTCCAGCAAAAGAGGCGTTGCAGGCGGGAGAGCTTCTTACTTTGGGCGGCACATCTAAACATACCGCAGGAGCTGCTTCCTTCCCGATAAAGGGAAGACGGCCAACTCTTCGCAGTAAACGGTAATTTCAATGGGACGCTTGATAGCTGGTTTCTCGTCAAACTAGGCTATGAAACTGGGCATCTTCTCCGCATCGTTCGATATTTCGAACCGGACCCTTGAGTGGCTGCTTTCCTGGCAAACTAGATGTGAAATTGGGCATCTTTTCCGCAACGTTCAGTACTTCGAAGCGGACCTTTTCCCGACAAACTTAGCAATGACCACGGAATAGTTTCTAAGCGTTGCTCTTGGTTGCCCTTGGTTGGCATACCCTTATTGTCTTTCAGTTCACCATGCTATTTTTGCTTTCCGGAAGAAATGACACCATGATATCAATAATTGTAGTTCCTTTTGTTCATAAAATCGCACTAGAGTAAAATAAAATTTCCAAAATCAAGGCGAATAAACTGGGCTCGACAAATAGGTCACTATTCTCACTTAAATCCTGAGATCCATGTAAAAAGAAATTAAATTAATTCACAATTGTTCTAGGTTAATCCATCGCGTTAGATCAGACGATTGGCAGCAATATTCGGTTATGTTTTGTTACAATCTAACGTCTTATTCTCTTATGATATTTTTTTCCTGAGATCAAACTCCAATAACAGTATATATACACATTTCCGACATTTATATTAACCTACATTTCCGACATCTATATCATTTATTTCCAAAATGGTGGTATAAATAAGGGTAATGACGAAAGCTAATGTGATAACAATAAACTAATCATAAAAACAGACATAGGATGAAGGAAAATTGTAAAAGAACGAATAAGAAGATTAAGAGTGAGAAAGTGATAAAGAAATTCATACGGGAACGAGAAATGATGGAAGTAGAAATGGGAAACAAGACTAAGGAAGAGTTAAAACATAGACGAACTAACTCAGTACTACAAGAAAGAAATTCACTAAAATAAAAAAAAAATAGTAGAACAATAAAGAAAATGGCGGAATCAATATTGTTAGAAAAAAAAATAAACAAAAAGTCCAAAATAAACCCTGGACAATATCGTAATTAATTTATTGACTGAGGCATACGAAGTATTACTATTCCACTTTCTGTTATGTCCATCATGTTAAAAATTACTGGATGAATTTAGTCGATTCCAAACTAAACAGTTTTAGATTTAGATGCGTAAATAAACATCGTAGCAAATCCTAAAGAACTCACTTCTACTGTTTTAGTGATGGATTTGGAAGATTATGTTTTGAATTGTAGGAGAAATGGGAGTCAATACAAATATGTCTGCGTTTTAAGTTGGATTGCGATATTAGCAATATATTAAATAACCGTCCAAACGATTTAGCAAACAGCAATTGGATAAAAAAGAGAAGAAAAATCTTCAACCACAATAAAAGATTTCCCATGCTCAGTCAGTAATTTATACAATGTAAGACTAATTGAAATAACATTAATTTTTAATATAAAAATTCGAATTGTTTGCAAAAGCTAAAATATATTAAAAGCAATGATTTGTTTGAAATTCCGTTATGTTACTGAGACAATATATGAAATTAAAATTTTTTACGAAAACTAAATTTTTTTTCTAAATTTCTACTAATAGATTTTATTCAACCACAAACTCTCCAGCAAGTTAAAATTACCATTAAGGATCAAGAAGAGTGTAAAAGACGATACAGTCATGTCAAAGAATCTATGTTCTGCGCAGGAAGTGGATATGCAGGAAGTTGTAAGGTAGGGTGCCTTTGTAAAAAACCTTAGAAGTTAGTCGGTATCTAAATAAAGATAAATCGAATTAAGTGACAACAACTTTCACAATATTAATTCAATAATAGTTCTCAACTGCCTATTTTAAAAAATAAAAATAACCTTTATTGGAATAATTCACTTCAAACAAAATTTTTTTGTTTTAAATTTTCGTCTAGCAAGCGTAACTGATGAAAACATACTTTTTTTTTTATTATTATTGTTAAAAAGTCACTGTACATTAACAGGAACAAAACTAACTTTTTTCGAGAAGTAACTTTAGCTGTTACTTCTTGGGGGGAGTTAGTGTAATTGTAAATCAGTTACTTTTTAACAGTAACTTACCCAACCGTGATTGGTTTTTTGTTTTTGGTCATGCAGTTTGTGTTTCAATGTGCATATTCATGACGGGTAAAGAATGCTTCTGTCGTTGGATAGCTATCGAAGAGGCACCGCTAGGTGACAGTTAGATTTGGCCCTCCTTTAAAGGAATAGAAGCAAATTCTAATTAGAAATGGAATACCCAAGCTCCACGCTGGGATACAACCCAGGTTCAGATGTATCAGCTATAAGGCAGGCTCTGGTTATATTCAAAGGTACACCGATGATATGAGCTTCCCATTAACTTAGAAACATATACGAAAAATCATCACTATGTGGAACATTTGCTATCTATTGATAACCAAATTAACCATGTCGAATTATCTTAGGAAGCTGAAAATTTTAATGTTTTTTGAACCGATAACTTTTCAGTTTTTCACTTCTAATATTGCAGGACATTTGCCAGGACATAGCTAGTTTTCTTGGTGCTTAAGACGAGTGGATCAAATTGCTGTTTCTAAGGTCTAATGCTTCGATTTTACAAAGAAAAAAGAAACATTAATTTCGCAACCTCATCTATAAAAAAAAAACGAAAAGAAACATGATCTTATTTTCAAATGTGGATCTTATTTCGAAACGATTTCCAATGCTTACCCAAAATAAGGATGACTACTTTCACACATATGTATTTAATGTTACATGTTTGTTATATGAATCTTCAATATTATTCAATTTTAAATTGGTCATAACGGAAATTGACATCCAGAAAAATTAAACTATCCCAGGTGTATAAGATAATGAGACCTTCAAATGATTACTCTTTTTTTCGTAAATCATTTTTCCTGACTACATTAATAGTCCTGGATATATTAATTCACCTATACCTCTTTATCATTAATTTTAGTACAATCCTATATATATTTAAGATAATATTTATATTACTAATAGTAAATATTAATATTGTGAAATGTTTTAATTTCTGAATTGTTTAATCTAGCAGTAAAACAATGTGGATAACGTAGATAATTGGATCCACTGTAATATAATTATCCTCGATTTATTACAGGGAGATTCAGGCGGTCCTTTGATTTGTCTCGTCGAGGACCAGTGGCACGTGGTTGGAATAATTTCAGGCGGAATAGAAAGATGTAGCACACCTGATTTCCCAGGAACATATACACGAGTTTCATCTTTTCTCGATTGGATTGAAGAGCATAAAGTTTAAAATCGTTTACTGATACTATGATTTTAATTTCAACAATATAAAGATGTAGACAAAACTACATAGCATCAATAAAATAAATAAACTATTGAAACCTGAATATTTTTGTTCTGTATTTTTGTCCTTCTAATGGTTTGATTTAAAATGTGTGTAGTAATAGTTTTAATTATCTCAATGCTCTTGAAAGCAGTCCTAATCCTCACCAAAATCTGGTATTTTAATGATCAATAAGTCTTTGCGAATCAGTTCCATAGTCTTACAATCCATCTTTTGCCAATCTTCTTCATAGAAACTCAGTTTGATCCGTGGAGAACATTCAGGATATTGAGTAAGTCCGAAAACACAGAGATCCTTCTAAAAATAATACAGTAAAACTCGCTTAAGACGCTCTTCAAGGGACCAGCTCGAAAGAGCGTCTTAAGCGGGAAAGCGTCTTATGGATAAATTCGAAAAAAACTAACTCTAAGTGCTTAAAAAAATAGAAAAATTTGTATTGCTGATCATCCAGAAACTACACAGGATACCTACAATGTAAATACTGTACAATGTAAACTAATAATAATAATAATAATACACTTAGGGAACATTTCCACCAAAGAGCAGAAGACTCCTCACTTCACTCAGCCATTGTGAAGGCTGACACACACCTCACACCCCTGAACCTCGAAAACTCTTCTCCAACACTCACCACCCCTGACACCCACACTCAGCAGCTGCGTGAATCATGGACTCGTAAGGAACTCCATGGCAGACATCATCACGAACTCAGCCAGCCTCATGTCGACATGGAAGCGTCGAACAGATGGCTGACGAGTGGTGAGCTGTTTGGGGAGACCGAAGGGTTCATGATCGCAATACAGGACCAAGTCATCTCCACACGCAACTACAAGAAACACATTCTTTAAAAAAAGTTTTTTACGTGTGTTAAAATTTTTTGAAATTCTTAAATGTAGCCAACACACAAGTCTAAATAAAATTAAGTTAAAAGTTAAAAAACATAAATATTTACAATTAAAACAAACTAGTTTCTGCGCCGTTAACGGGCCATCATCAATGAATAGAATAAAAACGACAACCTCAGTCTTTTATATAGGAAAATGTTCAGCAAGACACCCAATGAGAAGCTTGAGTCAGATGAACCAATTGTCAACAGGATGCAAATGATGAAATTTGAGTGCAGCATATGGAAGTGACTAATCATACCTTCGACACGTGTCATCCAAAGATTCTAGCAAATGAAACCTCGCATTATAAGCGCAAATGCAAAGAGTCCATATTGATTGCTACATCTGAAAAATGTATCAATGACTGTGTTTCCGTTATGAACATATACCAATATGGATTCCGTAAAAAACCTAAAGATCTCCAATAGCAAACAGTTTTGTAAGGGGAAAAAAAAAAAAAAGAACGCTTTTCCTCAAGGCCTGCTCTGTTTACAAACAGTAATGGATGTTTGTAAACAAACACATGTGCACTACTGTAGTTCCTTCGATCGCCACCAGGCCGCTGTCTTTGATTGCCGGCAGGATCGCAGCCTTCGCCAAGCATTCAAATTTCATCATTTGCATCCTGTTGACAATTGGTTCATCTGACTCAAGCTTCTCATTGGATGTCTTGCTGAACATTTTCCTATATAAAAGACTGAGGTTGTCGTTTTTATTCTATTCACTGATGATGGCCCGTTAACGGCGCAGAAACTAGTTTGTTTTAATTGTAAATATTTATGTTTTTTAACTTTTAACTTAATTTTATTTAGACTTGTGTGTTGGCTATATTTAAGAATTTCAAGAAACACATTCTACACGATGCAAACACACATGACGACAAATGCAGGAAATGCCACACTACGCATGAGACGATCGACCACGTAATATCAGGCTGTCCCCTTCTCTCTCAAACAGACTACCTCAATCGACACAATCAGGTAGCGTCGATCGTTCATCAACAACTAGCACCCAACCATTCACTTATTAAGAGCACGGTCCCGTACTACAAGTATATACCACAAAGTGTATTAGAGTCACTCTCATATAAACTATACTGGGAACGCCCCATTCACACAGACAAAACCATACATCACAACAGACCAGACATCACACTTGTTGATAAGGTCAACAAACAGACCTATCTAATTGATATTGCAGTGCCTATCAGCAAGAACATGCAGAAAACTCACGCAGACAAGATCAGTAAATACACTGATCTAGCACACGAGCTCCAGAAGCAGTGGAAGCAGGATCGAGTACGTGTTTTACCCATCGTTCTGTCTGCCACTGGTCTGGTGCCTCACACATTGCACCACAGTCTCAGCACACTAGGACTTCACAAAATCACTTATGCACAACTGCAGAAGGCTGTGGTACTCAATACTATACGCATAGTTAGGAAATTTTTGGACACAAGCACACATCCCTAATCATTCTTGCACACATCTTTACACTTGGCAGTATGTGCTTTGGTCATTGACCCGCCATATTGTTTTTGCTGGGGAAACCCAAGGTTTGAAACATACAAACACGATAATAATAATAATAAAAAATTAAATAGTTGGAAAAACAAGCCCTTGCATGGACAATATCTGAGAAATACTGAAGGCAAAAATGACAGCGATTTAACTTGGGAATGGTTAAAGTCGGGTACTATCAAGAAAGAAACTGAAGGATTAATTTTTGCTGCACAAGAACAAGCATTACAGACAAACATAATGAAAGCGAAAATCCAGAAAACCAGTGATAACCCAAACTGCCGACTATGCCAAGAAAAACTTGAAACTGTTTCGCATTTAATCTGTGAATGCAGCAAAATCGCACAAACGGACTATAAAAGCAGACATGATAGGGTCGCCAGATTAATACACTGGGCATTATGCAAAAAATATGACTTGCCAGCATCTAAAAATTCATGGGAACATCAAGTTGAAAAAGTTTTAGAAAATGAAGACGTCAAAATCGTGTGGGATTTTAGAATTCAAACTGATAGACACCTGGATCATAATATGCCAGATATAACAGTATTAACAAATAGAACTATTTTCATAATTGATATTGCAATCCCTGGAGATGCAAGAATTTTAGATAAAGAACAGGAAAAATTTAAAAATACAGGGATTTGGTAATAGAAACAAACGGCTTTGGATGAAACACACGACAGTGATCCCCATCATCATAGGAACACTTGGAACAATCTCAAAAAATTTTACCAAGTATTTGAACCAATTGCAGTTGTCTGAAATAACAACATCAGAACTACAAAAAACAGCGCTGCTTGGAACATCATATATATTGCGCAGATACCTGGTGGATACTTAGGTTTCTGGCTGAAACTTGTATCTACTAAAGGCTCCAGTAAGCGAATTTTTGACTGTGTTTCAAAATATATAATAATAATAATAATAATAATAATAATAATAATAAACGGTCCCATACTACAAGTACACACCACAAAGCGTACTAGAGTCATCCTCACATAAGCTGTACTATACACACAGACAAAACTATACATCACAACAGACCTGACATTACACTTGTTGATAAGGTCAACAAACAGACCTATCTCATTGATATTGCAGTTCCCATCAGCAAGAACATACAGAAACCTCACGCTGACAAGATAAGTAAATACACCGACCTAGCACACGAGCTCCAGAAGCAGTGGAGGCAGGACCGAGTACGTGTTGTACCCATCATCCTGTCCGCTACTGGTCTGGTGCCTCACACATTGCATCACAGCCTCAGCACACTAGGACTTCATAAAAACACTTATGCACAACTCCAGAAGGCTGTAGTACTCAACACAACACGCATAGTTCGGAAATTTATGAACACAAGCACACATCCCTAACTATTCTTCCAATTTATTTTTTTTTTATTACACTTGGCAATATGTGCTTTGGTCCTTGACCCGCCATATTGTCTTAGCTGGGGAATCCCATGGTTTGAAACTTTTTCGATATAATAATAATAATAATAATAATACATACTGAAAGTGGAACGAGGTATGCCCAGTTCTTTAGCGATTTCCTTTTGGGTTTTTTTTTAGTTGTATATCCTTCGTACTTTTTCAAAATGTTCAGCTTGTCCGAAATTTATAAAGCTTTACGTTTTATTCCAGTTTTACTACTAGCACTGGCCATAACAAAACCACTTATACGCTCCCCACGAACTAAACAACACCAAACCATTCGATACATTCACCCGATGTAGGAATGAGTCAACAAAACTAGTGCAATCACTCCTTCATCTGTGTGACAACAGACCTCTACAATTTAAGGTCTTTTTGTCGGTCGAAACAACGTAACGAACAAACAAAGTAACTAAGAAATGAAGTGTTGCAGGGGTCAGAACAAAGCGAGTAGAATACTCGCTTTCATAAGAACGGTTGAAGAGGGGATTATGAAGCGGGGGAAAAAGAGAGAAGAGCGTCTTATCAGAAAATACAGAGCAGAACAAATCGTCTCAACAAGTTGATTTTACATTGACTAGTATAGGAAATATCCAGGGACCGACGGAAAAAAGAGCGTCGTAAGCGGGAAAGCGTTTTAAGCGGGAGCGTCTTAAGCGAGTTTTACTTACAACAAATTTACAATGGAGAGACTAGTTTCGTTCTGGTTCCAAAGTTTTTAAAGTAGACTGAAGATAATTCAAACATAACGGAAGAAGCCTCAGATAATGTGACAAATCCTATGTTCACCATCTAGTATTACTATAGATACCAGCACATCATGAATTATGATTTTGCATGGGAGACATCAGAAATTAATGTTAAATATAAAATCCGTTGACATCAAACAACAATTATAAATATACAGCAGCATTTTGAGAATCAAAATTGACTCATTATGCTGCTAATGTTCGCAGACAAAGCAGAGAACAGAGCTAACAAAGCTAAAACAAACAGAGAATTAAATTAATTTCACTGCTAAAATAATAAACATATTTAAGTACTTGGCTAACAAGTATTTGAACATACAATATATACTTGGAAAACAAGGATTTGTACATAGGTACTTTGGTAACAAGTGTTGATACATGCATACTTGGTTAAAAAGTGTTGAGACATGCATACTTGGTTAAAAAGTATTTATCCATACATTCTTTGATGACACTTTAATATCTATAATGCACAACGCATGAATGATTTTGAGAAGTTAAGAACTTTTTTTTTAGTGAAATGAAAAAAAAAAATTTTCAAAAAATTAAAAAAAAATCATCTGTTTACGATTTTTATTTTTTATTACTTGACGTAAAAAAAAGCCCCTCAATGGGATGTCCGGGAGGAGGCTATATTGAGAATTCTTCAATGGAATGCCGGAGGGATGTCACAAGTAAAGAAGACTGAAGTGGATAGAACGTTAGCTGAAGAAAATATTGATATCTTCATCATTGTTGAGGCTAATATCAGCATTGAAAAATTAAAACAGTATGGAGTTCATGGATATCAAATGCACCTGTTACCTAACTCCCGTCAAATAGCAAGTGGCATAATAGTAGGGGTCAAGAGCAAAATAGTCAACGTGTTTTCAAAAACGAAAGAGATGACAGAAAATGACAAATCTGATATAATAATGTTAGATATATGGCTACAAGGAAAACACAAAAATTTATGGTATGTACAACCCCCCGAACAATACACCAAATTTGGATAACCTATAAACTTCAAAAACACTGTATTGATGGGAGATTTCAATGCTCATTTCAATGGAGTTGGATATACTGATGTGAATGGTGCGGGAAATGAAATAATGGACTATCTTTGATCAAGAAATATGGAACTAGTGTACAAACCGCAAGACACTTCCACATACCTGCATTACAATGGCAGCACCACAACATGTTTTTTGATCTACAATACAATGGCGAACAAATAAAGGAAAGCCCAGAGCCCAAATATTTGGGAATGAATCTAGACACTAAACTCATCTGGAAAAATCACGTTAGAGCTACAGCTGAAAAAGCCAGAAACAGATTTCATGTACTGAAAAGGCTTACAGGAAAAAAAATGAGGTGCTCGCTAACAACCCTCAAGAACACTTTTAACAGTTACATCAGATCAGCAATTTTATATGGATGTGAGACCTTAATATCTGCTGATATACGTAAATTAGAACAAGCTCACAATCAAGCCATGAGAATTATAACTGGAGCTTTATGCTGGATTTATCCATCATATCGATGAATTTAGAAACAAATAGAAGAAGAGTTAATACAGCAGAAATAGAAGAGTTAATACAACTGGCAAATCCACTAGATCATATTAAGGTAAATTACCATTTGAATCTTACTGAAAAAGTCAAGAAATCAGAGGTCCAGGAAGATACACTAAAATCTATTGCATTAGAGGCAATAAACACTTTGTATCCAGAGGATGCCCATATTCACAACAGTCAACAGTAAACTCTTGAAGTTCTACAGCTCCGACGGTAAATTTAAAACTAATTTTGACACTGAAATAGAAGCAATATATATTGCCATGACTTAACTGCCCATCAGAATGGATTCATTTCAAAATGTAGTCATATTTTGTGACTCATCATCTGAAATTCAAGCCGCTACAAACTTCAAATGTCCAGTGAGCTCCAGAGTGTTGGAAATACGATCTATCCTGGCAGAGCTATACAAAATGAGAAAGGAGGTTACGATCCAATGGATCCCCTCCCATATCGGCATTAAAGGTAATGAGGAAGCTGACTATCTAGCAAAAAAGGGAACAACAATATTAAACACCACAAAAACAAAATTATACTTCCATTCTGCAAAGCTGAAAATTAAATCCTGTTTCAAATCTGAATGGTTGGCATACCTTAAAGATCTGAGTAAAGAGAAACATTGGGTGGAACCACTCCTAAATAAGCATACCTGAGTTACTACGCAGTGAAACCGTCGCCTCATTTCGTAAAATCACATACCATGATTGTCTGGCAGATCATTTACACCGACTCAAAATATTAGCCTCACCTAACTGCATTTTGTGCAATAAAGATACCTCAATGGACTGGAATCATCTAAGAAAGTGTAAAGCACTTCTACTTTACTGGACAAGTTCCGATGAACAAATTTACTGGGAAGCCAGAAGACTAATGGCTTATGTTCCAATTGTCTGAGCATTAGATTAAATAAATAATAATTTTTTATTACTCGTGTAATAGACTTTAAAGTCCGTGCGGTCAAAGATGAACCTCCCAGAATGAAACGCAGCTTGTAGATTGACCTTTCTTGGCATTTCGTTAACATTCAAATGGAAAAGAAAATGGCAGTCGTTGTTTCACATTCAACATTTCGACGACTTATTGAACGCAAGTAAAGGCAGCGGGCAGCTACGATATCACTTCGTTCAAGCAAAACAGATCGGTGATTGACTTTTTTTGAAACGAAATCCTAATTTCCTCAGAATCATATGCATACTTGTTGACTGACCTGTAAATTGAATACGTTTCCTAGCTTTGGCGACAATCGTCCTGACTATCGGCAATTCATTCTTGATATCCTTCCTTCCTTAGGTGCCTTCTCCCACAGGGAGGTTGGCGATCAGCATGTACCACAGATCTCTATCTCTTGAAACATGTATGATGTCCTGAGCATTAAGTCCAGTCCACTCACGCAGGTCATCCATCCATCTTCTTCTTCTTCTCCCAACGCTTCTCTTCCCTTCTATCTTTCCCTCAAGTGTCAATTTAGGTATCTCATATTTGACATCTCTCTGTATGTGCCCACAATAGGCAAGTTTTCTTTGGTGTATAAGTTTGATGATAATTCTCTTGTAGTTAGCAAGATGAAGTACTCTTTCATTTGATGTCCTGCTGGTCCAACTTATCTTTAACATTCTTCTTAATGACCACATTTCAAATGCCTCTAATCTTTGTTTAATTCCCTTAAGCGACCGCCATTTTCTCTTTCATTTGAATGCTAACGAAAAGCCAGGAAAAGTCAATCTGTAAGCTGCGCTGCATTCTGGGAGGTTCATCTTTGACCACACGGATAATAGAAACTAGTATAATGAATTTATTTTCTAATTAATAATAAGGAGAAATCAAAATGTTTAATAAATTTCAAATTTAGGATTTTGTCAAAGCCAATTAATCCAAGCTTTAAATAGGAATAAGGTAAAGAACAAGTTTTGTTTTCTTCCTCTTTTTAATAAACATGAAGCCCAACCAAACATAAATTTCTAGTTGAATACACTGCATATTTACAGAATTTGATTTGAAATAAAAATGTTTAGTTTGAAATAAAGTATTTTGTTAGCTTTAAATTCAGAACAATGATAGATATCATTTATCTGCAATTAGTCAATAGTTATGGAAAAGATCCAATTATAAAATTTATTTACAATGCAAAATAAATGTAAAAATAACATAAATAACAAAATAAATAATAATGAGATTTTTAAATAAAAAACACAAAATGATTAAAAAAAATAAAACAAAAAGATAAAAAAGTAAAAAAATACAATTCTGCATCATTTTTTTTTTAGAAAAAAAAATATTAAGAAAATACGTACTATATTAAAAATAATTGTATTGAATATATTGTTCGATTGATATTTATGCAAGTTATTATAATAACGAATTATTCATATAAAACTCAATATTAACCGTACATTTAGAAATTGTGTTAAACAGCCAAATGGAAAACTTAAGAAAATGTTTTTCTTGACCCTCCGTCGGTCGCAGTAGGCCTGACAGGCACAGCACAATTAGTTTTGTTCTCCTCTCCGCCGCTAAAGCTCGCAGGGCTCCGCCCTTCCAGATACTCGCGTATTTTTCAACGGTGTTTGTGATGTACTTAGTCAGTTTCAACGCCATTCGCTCGGAGCAGAGGTCTAACCTTTGTGGCCTCTGAGGCACACTGTGACCGAACTCATCCATTTTTGGAAGGTTTGTATTTTGCATTGTTTATCATCACAGTTGTTTATTTTACTCATTTCATCAGCGAAAAATACTAAAGTTGAGTATATTTTGTGGAAATATGTTGGTTTGAATTCGTTTTCGTGTATTTTCATTTGAGGAAGATTGAAGAAGATGAAGAAGTTTCAAGATGATTGGAATTCCAAGCAGCCTGCAATTCTTCTGAAAAGGTATCGTACCATCGATGATCGGGAGAAATCCCTCCCTCCCCCCATCCACAAAGACGTTAATGCATCATCTCTACTGCAGAAACGGATCACAGATGGATGTCGAACTACGAACGCTATAGATGTCATCAAGCGATCTGCCTATCCCATGCAAATATGATCCGCCAAGGCTTCACTTAGTGGGTCAATGCATCTCACTGCTCAATATTCCAGCAGTGAATCCGAATAAGGCTTATTTTACCTGTATTTTGAGTTTTATCAATAATTGTAAGGATTTTATGATTGTTTTAGTAATGAAAACTGAAGGCAATTTGATACTTCGTCTGAAATTTCAGTCTTTTTGTAATACTTATTTTGAGTGTAATAAACAAGGTTTTTTTCATTCAAATTTGAAATAGTCTTTCTTTGTATAGCCTAGTGAAGGTCACTAATCACTTTAAAAGCATTAGAATTGTATCAATTAATTGCAAAAGGTGGTTTTCAAACAGGCGCCTGTCAGACGCACTGCGCCCGAACTCGGGAGTCCAGGAGTTGCGACCGACGGAGGGTTAAAAGTTATCGACAAAATTTTAATCATCCTCTACAACAGTTGTCGGCAACCTTTTGTTGTAAAAGGGTCAAATATGTTATGTGGGGATTACTGCGGGCCGCACTTGGTCCAAAACGGAAAATCTTAATTTAACAACCAAAAAAAAAAAAGGAAAATCTTACTTTAACAATCAAAAATAAATATAAAAAAAAGGAAAATCTTACTTTAACAACCAAAAAAAAAACAAAAACCGAAAATCTTAATTTAACAACCAAAAAAAAAAGAGACGAAAATCTTACTTTAACAACCAAAAAAAAAAAAAAAAATACTTCCAACACGCCTCGCGGGCTGCACCACAACGCTTCATGGGCCGACCGCTGCTCTACAATATTAATGATAGATAGATAGATATAGTGTCACAAAAAAAAATTATTAAATATTAAATATTAAAAAAAAATTGCATCCCGAAATAATAGGTGGGAAAATATTATTAAAATTTTAAATACCGAGAATCGGATTAAAATAACAGCTCTGCTACCATTCCGTTTTAAAGGATTACGAACAACCTGTAAAAATATGATAAGCTAATGGATAAATAAACAAACTACATCATACAAAGTTTAA
>JAFIDM010003189.1:31025982-31041205 GCA_023159025.1 Thereuonema tuberculata | reverse complement strand
AAAACATGGCAAGCTCTTCGTTCTATCCAAAAGACTGGATAAGGGAGAAAGTGCTACTAAATTATCACTCGAATATGATGTCGGAAAAGCAACGATTAGTGACTGGAAAAAGAATCGAGTTAAAATTGAGCAGTTTTGTTCTGCTTCAATAGAAAAAACTTTTGAAAAACGGCAAAAACCTATGTATGTCTCTATTTAACTTCTTTGTATAACAATAAATATACGTTTTTTCACAAACGTCTTTTTAATTTCTCCTATTTTTAAGTTAAAAAAAATCGGTATTTTTTCTGAACTCAGTTCGGAATAGGCGGATTTTCTGAATAGCGGGGTTCGGAATAGTGGGGTTCTACTGTATATATAAGGGGCATCAAAAAGAAACGAGCTGGAGGCCTAGGAACAGAAACCAGTACCAGTATGTCAGAAGTATTGGCCCTGGCTGTTAAGGCACTTGTCCCCGTGCAACACAAGGCGGTGAATGGCTGTCTCGTAAAATTCCCGGGGCTGCATTGTGAATCAGTTCCGCAAGTACTGCATGACATCGTCGTCCGAGGCGAATCGTTTGCCCCACAGGTGAGCTTGCCTGTGGAGCAGAATGACCTCACAGGTGAGCTTGCCTGTGAGGTCATTCTGCTCCACGACAATGCAAGGCCCCATATCACGGCACTCTTGCAGAAATTCAAGTGGGAGGTTCTCGATCACCCTCCATACAGTCCAGACCTCTCTCCCTGCGATTACGCCATTTTTTTGGTCCCCTATAAAAGGCTCTGAGGGGCAAACGATTCACCTCGAACGACGATGTCATGCAGTACTTGCGGAACTAATTCACAATGCAGCCCCGGGAATTTTACGAGACAGCCATTCACCGCCTTGTGTTGCAGGGGGACAAGTGCCTTAACAGCCAGGGCCAATACTTCTGACATACCGGTACTGGTTTCTGTTCCTAGGCCTCCAGCTCGTTTCTTTTTGAATGCCCCTTATAGATTGATTTCATTTAATTGTATTATTAATAGCATTTTTTTTAGAAACATTATACTTATCTCATTAGACTATTTGTAAATTCCATTTACTTCAACACGATATTTGGAGTTGATCTGCTCGACCATTCTTCATCAGGTGACATTAATACATTAAAAGGGAATCACTATTTAAGTTATTCCTCTTTTTACAAAATTTAAACAAAAGAATTTCACTAATTCTAGTTGACAGTGTTCTTTTCGTTTGTTTAAATTTTGTAAAAAGAGGAATAACTTAAATAGTGATTCCCTTTTAATGTATTAATGTCACCTGATGAAGAATGGTCGAGCAGATCAATTCAAAATATAGTATTGGAGTAAATGGAATTTACAAATAGTCTAGATGGATTTAATATATCGATATAGATAAGTATTTCTTAACATTATACTTACGGTCTCCTTCAAATTATATACATTTCAACTTTATTTCATGGAAGTAAAGATTACTTTTTATTTCTCAGGAAATTTAAACTTACAAAGCGAATTGTATAAGAATGATGTTGCGTAGAAAATTCGATTGAGATACAAACAAAAGGAAAATAACATACTCTACAAACAAAGAAACTCCTTTATATAATGTCGTGCACAGTATACTGTTCGGTTTTGTTTACGAGAGCCTTCAACGCTTTTGCGTATGCGTCAGGTCTCCTTCGAATTCTTCAAAATAGGGGCGAGGAGAAACAAAGATGGGATGTTTACTTTTTATAGTGTTAGTTTACTATTACCTGCGTTCTATTTGCGCTTTTCGGGAAGGAATTATGGAAAGAATAAATACTATTGCAAAAATGCTCCTCGTTATATTTTTCGTAAAAGCGAAAATATCTAAAAGGATTTAGGAAAGTATCCATCTCAGCGTATCACCCCTCTGCGGAGTAAAATCGTCCGGCAGTGGTTCCTCTGCCTTTCATAAGCGCACAGTAATTAGGCAAACAATAACACAAACAATGAAAAACAACCTAACAATAGATTTCAAAACTACTCCTTAGTAAGTTAATTTCTTCAAAGGCTTTTAGCCAATGTATAAATTTAGTAAGCAGTATCCTTTAAATCTAATGTTAATTTATGATTTTCATTGTTTAGGTTATTATTATTGTTTATCTGTTTATACTGTGCGTGAAATATATGTTTCTAGGAACTTCTTTGTTGTATAGTATGTTATTGTTATTTTCCTTTTGTTTGTAAGTTGTACCATAATGCTATTTTGTATGCAATATAATTCTTATCTATTCGCATTGTAATTTTAAATTTCCTGATGAAGTCGAAGCCGTTACTTTCATGAAATATAGATTAAATGTAATAATTTGAAGGAGACAGTATGTATAACTTTTTTATATTTATTTTAATGTTCCATCTAGTATATAAACGGTATATTTTTGCACTGGCTTACATTCATTCCTTATCAATTCGGATAGATGTTGATGTAGACTTCGTAATTTGTTATAACCTTCAGAAAACTATTGAAGATATAATGTTTTGGTGCGAATCATCCTCTGCGATTAAAAATAAATATGAATTTGAAATATGTTATGTAATGGCTTTGCACAGAAGAGAATCATTATATTTTTTATTATTAGATCTTTCAAAAATTTTTACAGCGCTAAAGCGTTTGGGAAGAATCAGAATTACAATAAAATCATTGCAAAGTGTTTAATTTATTTAGCTTAACCATTCACATTTTTCATTATTTTTTTCAGGTAATTTTAAAGTATTCTTAAAATTTAAACAGCATTTAAAAAGTTAATTCTGAAAAGTATAAAAGCCTTAAGAGAAATAAAAAAAAATTGCTCACATAAACCCCTGTTTTCTTAGATTGTAATTGCATTTAGTCTTTCCTTTGCTTTTATCTTGTCTGATTTAGTTTTTGAATTCAGTGTAAGAACAAAGACATTTCCTTTCTGATGCAAACACGGTTCTTTTCAATTCATTAGCTAATTATCAAGAGAGAAAGCATAATTAATTTTTCATGAAGATCATCAACGTATGAGATAAAGCGAACAAAGAAATCGTTTTAGTTTGCAGAACGAAGCGAAAACATTAAAAGAAAAATCGTGTTCCCCTTTTTTTTGTAATTCAGTTCAGGCTTTGCAAAGAAATCCCTATTCTCAGATTGTTTTTCAAGAAAATTTAAAAAAGTTGAACAAATTTGCTAAGGAAACGTTAATTTAAAATTACTGTTTTGAGTAGAGGATGTTTGTAGATTAATGCAAATTTGCTTGTGCTTCAGCGAATCCTATAAACAAACTCTTTAATTGCTAGTTATTAGTCAATATAAGAACTGAACATAAACAGAAGTTTACTTAAGTTTACTTAAATTTACTTAAATTTCATCAATAATCGTAGATAAGCTTAAGTTAGAGAAAAGTTTAATTGATAGAATTATTACTTTATGAATCCCAGGAGGAAATAGATAATCAAAAGAGCTAAAAAAAAACAAACAACAGATGGTGAAGCTAGTTTAATTTTACTTCAGCTTAGGTTTTTAGTTGCTTTTCCTGTAAATACTTGGAGTTGGAAGTTTCCATGTTGTACGTCATAAGTTCTTAAGTAGCTGAAGATGGATTTAAATGAAGATTGAGAGATCTTTTTATATGCTTACCACTAAATGTACAAGAGACATATAGCGGTCTGTCCTTTTTATTTTAATTCTTAATTCGTATTTTAATGTTTTTTTAACTGAAGGACCATTCTGTTGATTTTTCTATTGTTTGTGTTTCTATTGATTCCACTGAGCTATTGAATACTGGGCGAATCCTACTGATGAAGAGATGAAGCTAGAGACAAGTTTGTTTTGGATTCCCTGTACGAAAATTCCAAAAATAGCTCAATGAATCTTTAATTGTGTGCTTTTTTATCTTTATTTTTCCTTACTATCAATATTTACAGTTTCATGGAATAAATGAATTTTGGTTTAATAAAATTGCTATTTAGAAGTACTTTTTTAAAATCTAATTGCTTTTTAGCAGAATAAATAATTTCATTTTTCGGAAGGCAAGAGTTTCTTTTAAAAGAAAATTTTCATTATAAAAAAATAAGTGAAAAACAAATTAACTTTTCAGATCATTTTCTAAGAATATTATTAAATTCAGAAAGGATGGAAGATTTAGGTAAATTGTTAAATGAAGTTCTTAAACTTTCCGCTAGGAGCAGCACGGTCCGGGTGCTTCAACGGTCTCAACTTGACGTTACTGGTCTCTAAAAGACTGGATGATCTCCTTCCAGCTTAACGGTCTACTCAGAAGTGTCGATGAAATTCAGAGCTGCCGCCATCTTTTAGTTAGGCAAAAGAAAGATCAAAGAAATATATGGAAACTCGTTCATTTTCGTTTGAAATGAAATATTTATTCTAAGATTTGCATAAATAAATAGAAGAAAAATATTATAGGCAATAACTTGTGGTATTTGATAAAGAGTAAGTAAATTGCTTATTACAATAAAAGAAGCTTTAGGCTGAGACCCTCGGAAGGCAATTTAGAGCTAATTGGGCCCTCATCATGCTAGGCAAAATACAAAAAGCGTAGGAGAGGAAAGAAGAACCTAAAGTTGATAATCAAAATGATCTCTCAAAATTAAAGGACAATAAAAAGAAAAATAATAATCAAAAGTGGAAAACAAAATGGTTGGGTATCTCAATTACTGCCTCAAAGGGAATTTGTCTACAAAGAAGAAGAAAAAGAAAATCTAACGCCAAAAAATAAATAAATCAACAAAACTCTCTAAAGGGCTTTGAAAGGAAAAAATCCACAATAGTAATGTAATAAAAGGAGAAGTCTATTGGGTTAAGATGCTATCCTGGGACAGCTGTTTCGTGCTGCTTGTCATCATTATGTAAATTCTGAAGACTTAATTCTTTTGTAATAAAGAACTGTAAAATATAATTTATTTATAATAATTGAACTATTGTAAGTATAATGATTTCTTTTTAAATAGATGCCATAACTTTAAAATAAACAGAACTATAAAATATTGTATAATAATTAGAGCTACTGCAAGTAGATGTAATTAAAATTTTATAAAATAGAAAAGATTAACGTACTTTCTGTCACCATTCTATAACTAACAATTGTCCTCAGCTTTGATATTCCATAATGATATAAAATTATAATAGAAAAAATTTAGCATTTATTTTTGATTTGCAAAAATAATAATAAAAAATAATTAAACATGACTTGCTTCCAAAATTGTGAATTACTCCAAACATACAATGTTCAAAACACAATACATAGGGAATTATAGTCATTTATCATATATCATCGTGTTAAAATTATAAATATTTAAAATTGATAAGCACAGACCTCAAAACTTCAAAAATTTTGTGATTAAGAACAAATTTTTTTAATGGAAAAACCTATTTCTTGTTGTTAATAAATATTTTTTTGGAGGGGCCATCTGATTAAATAAGTAAGGCTTTTTTATTAATAATAATAATAACACGTTTGAAAATAATATCACGGAATGTAATTTTAAGGATGACAATCAAGCCAAGTAAATAAAGGAAACTGGGAAAACGGGATTACTGCCAAAATGGGTGCCGCCATTTTAAATCAACATTTTAAATCGACACTTCTTAGGCTTCATTAGCTCATCCATGTTCATTAGAAATCAGTATTGTAGCACATTAGTTAGTGTTGTTGATTGAGCGGTTCGTGAATAAATGTGTTAAAAGTTTTGTATTTTAAGTGGCAAATATAACTTTATTGCCTGTACGTGTGATTTTGATTTGCAAAGTGAGGCCGGTTTTTAACTAATGAAATGAATTTTGTTCCTGTATTTCATATGATTTTTATTAGTGTTATTTAGCTGAATTAACATTGATCTGTGCATTGAGAGGAAGGCAGCAATCTTGTTTTTGCTATGAAACATTGCTGAGGTTTCTCCGCAAGACTTTAGTCAGACTGAAAATAGATTATAAATTGTAAGGAAGACCAAAGTAAATATTCGTCTTTGCAGGTGATGTCCGAGCCTTTATTTGAATAAGGAAAAAAATAAGAATCCCGTTTACTTATTAAAGTTTGAACAACTCAAAACTTTATCTAGTTCAGAAGTTGGTCACTAGGGAACCAGAGCACTTGTCTTGAGAGATATTTATCTTCGGGGCACATTCAAGATTTTCTCCTCTGATATTTTTTGTTTATAGTTAAAAAGTTTTACACTAAAGAACCCTAATCTTTATTGAAATCAATATATCTATAAATTTTATTACATTTTAAAATATAAATTAATATAAAACTTAAAATTAATTGTAAAATATAAATTAATATACAAACTTAAAATTAATTTTAAAATTAATCACAAAATGTAAATGCAAAATTGTAACGGTAAAAGAAAGGTCAACACACTTGAATAATTATTTAAGAAATATATTTAAACAGATTAAAATACAATGTTTTCATCTTTTTAAATTCACCTAAAACATTTATAATAAAGTGAAATTTATAGTCCCTGAGCTTACAAGGAAGGACCAGATCACTCACACCGCGATTTCAATCAAACTTGGCAGATACTTAGAATGTGACCTTGCATTGCGCAATATACCGGTCATAGGTGCTGACAGGTCAACCACGACAGTTAACCAAAGGTTTGAAATTAAACATAAATAAAACACAAGAGCTACTGTAAATATAACAAACTTAAGTGTCCCAGTGGTCTATGGTCTAATCTGCAGTTCCGGTTGTAGGTACAGCTTGCAAATTTTTTACTGTAGTAAATTTATTATTTGTAATCATTTTTAAATATTAAAGTGTTGGTAATAACTTATTATGTGTCTTTAAATAATTTTGGTGCTGTAAGAAATTTGTTTTTTGTTTTTTAAATATTTTTTATCGGTGCAAGATGGACAGTGGTTTTTTTTGGATGCTCTAGCCATTCCAGCGAAAGGATTTAAACTGCTTCGTTTGGCTGAATCAGAAGTTTGCAGTCACTCGATCAGCCATTATAGCTACGATTGGTGGATGAGAGTTATATAAACCCACTTTTCCACTGGATCGATCACTTGGTCGATGACTTTCAGCAAGTCAAACGTTGTGAACGTTTCTTTTCTTTTTGTATTTTTTAAAAAAACTTTTTTAAAATATTTGTGCGTTCGGCCTAAATGTTAACCATTTTTTATTTAAGGTTTTGTTTTCAATTAGTTATTTTACATTTTACAGTTGCTTATTTCTTCATTATATGACATAAAATCTGTTTCGTAATTTTGATTTCTGATAGATGTTTGCTTCTGAAAATTAAATGCTTCAAATTGTTCTTATATAATTGAGCAGCTAGTTAAACCTTTGAAAATGTTTCTTAATAATTAAATATCTACTAATAATAATCAAACAGTTAAGACAGTTTGATTTAAATGTATTCAAACAAAACAAATATTTTTGCAGTCAAAAATATGTACACTGATTCTAGTGTAATATATAAGTCTTTCATTTTCTTTTTATTTTAATCACTATCTCAAGAAATGAATTCTTTTATCTTAAAATTCTTGCAGTTCATATAGTTTAATATAGCAAATAAAGTTCAAGTTGTTTATAATTACGTCGTTATATCTTGATTTCAGACAAAAGTTCACTTTGCTTTAAAATCAGATAAGCACTAATATTTCTGGTATATTAAACTGATTGTCTTTTAGTACTATACGAAGTACACTACATCTTCAGTGTTTATTAACATTATATTCATGAATCGTTTTTTTCTACGTTTAAAATAAATCGGATTCTCTCACTAGTTGAAGAATAACATAAATTCACTTACTTTGTTCCTGCGTTCTGCACTTGCGATCAAACTTGAAAAAGATGTCTGTTATACCTTTATGTCTATGGATCCACAAACCCTTTATGTCCTTTTGGTCCGTTGCTTGGTTGACATGAAGATCCATAATCGAACCCTTGACATCTCCTAACTCTAGGATGTCGATATCTGCTATTTGTTAATAGAAGAGAAAAATTAGTATCGCTATTTAAAAGCTTCTGCATTAATGTTTATTTATTAAACACACTACACAAATGTGCATATATAATCTTCCTGTTTGTATCCATTACAGATTAAAATCATCTTCCGAACTCCACTGCATTTATCTTCCATTCAAAATTCCATCTTCCCTTCCATTCACGTTCTTCTTCATCCACCTTCCTCTGTCACGCAATAATTTTCGGTTGATCTATCATATTTCCACAGTTGCAAGTTTTTAATTCTTGTACTAACCATGAATTTTTTATAAACTTTCCTTTCAACTCATGAATGACAGAAAAATATTCTTGTAAGTAATTGTTAACTCACTTTCTCTTTCAATTATCAAACTCAACAAACAAAACTTTAATAGTGAGTATCGCAATAATAATAATTATTTTATTATTTGCATTATGTTAGTGAATAAACAAATACAAAGTTGAAAATGTAATTAGAAAATTAATAATTCAACCAAGTCCCACGGAAGCATCTTAGATTTCTAAGGCTTATGAAAATGCTGCAATTTAAAGAAACTTTTTCAGTTATATGCCAATATACAGAATATTCTAAAATCATTCAAAACATCATACAAATCTTTCAATTCTTCTGATTTTTTTTTCTTTTTCCCTCAATTTTGTACAGTTACTAAATCTCAGTAATTTGATGATTTATTTATGTGAAATTTATTTCCCAATTATTGAAAAGAACTTTTTCTAAGAATGTTTAACATAATATACAAATGAAGCATTATACATTTGTATATTCGAAAAACTATTATTAAGGAAATATAAAGTTTATTTAATCAATACTCTGTTGTCCCACAAATGTATTTTTCTAAAGTAAATTTCAACTTTTCAATAGAGTTTAAAGTGCCGCAAGATAATGTAAATGGCGGAGATCGGGCTGATGAGTCCCAAGTAGAACGAAACGGCCGTTCCCGATTCCTTCGCGATAATCGAACCAGAAAGGCAATTTGGTTAAATTTGTGCCGAATTCATTTCTTGTTTCCTTTAATTTAAATTTTAACTTTTCTTTTATTATTATAACGATCAAAACTATCAACAAATAAATATTACTTAATTATTATTTATAAGTCCATGCGTACGGTCGGGCTGTTATCCACAAGCCTAACATCACTCCTGTGAACCCCCAGCGTCCTGTAAAGAGCAAGAGTCTTGGTCGATGGACCGCTGGAAAAGCCTTATGTGGAGCGACGAATCACGCTTCACACTCTATCGATCGGGATAAGCGCATCTGGGTGTGGCGTTTGCCAGGAGAGCGGCTGCTACCTGAGTGTGTCATCCCAACAGTGAAGTTTGGCGATGGTGGTGTGATGGTGTGGTCGTGTTTCTCCTGGTCTGTATGGGATCCGTTGGTTGTGATCGAGGGAAACGTGGCATCCACACAGTGTCTGGACGTTCTAGACAATTCCACGCTTCCTATGTTGTGGTCGCAGTTCGGTGAAAGGTCATTTGTGTTCCAGCACGACAATGCGCCGTGCCGTAAGGCCCGTGTTGTTAGCGCCTGGTTTCCGGAGAATAATGTTCAGGAGCTTCAGTGGCCCGGTCAGTGTCCGGACCCCAACCCTATTAAATATCTGTGGATCTCCGGATTCATGAGCTTCCGATGCGACAGCATCCAATTTGTGTATGTTTCGAAGGAGGAGTGGACAAAAATACCGGTTGCTTGATATCAGAAACTGGTGGTGAAACATGTGGATGTTGTGCAAAGGGCAAAAGGCCACAGTATGCGCAATTAGACAATCTGTAAATAAAGAATAATAATACAATAATAACTTTGGATGTTATAACACAATTGTTTTGAATTAATATAATAATTTTTTGAGTAGATTCCTTAAAATTATTGAGTTAATTCTTCAAATCTTACTTGTCCGAGATGTATTTCTTGAAACTGGATCCACATTTAGAAGTTCTTAACAATTTGCAGCAATTGTTCGTCTACATACATCCCATCGTTTCTATTTAAATTTTAAATGGAGTATATTAAATATGAATAACGAAAGAAGAAGAATAAAAAAGAAAATGGAAGGTTCACCAATAATTTAATTCCAATTTTTTTTATTGTTTCTCAAGTAATTTTAAAGTATTCTGAAACTTAAACAATTTTATGCCTACATCAAAATATGTAAATATTCAATAAATAAATTTTCGATATAATTCAATTATTATCATTTTCGCTGTTATTTCATGTTTTTATTTTATTTTAGGAGAGGAAACTTATTTAGTTTCGCTCCTTTATCTATCTGAAGAAGAAACATATATGTTTTTGAAATATAATGTGTTTATCTAGAAGAAGAATGAGTTAGTGGTTTTTATTTAATGAATTTTATGCCTAAATAATTATTTTTTTCTAATTCAAATTGCAACAAACAGTATTTAAAATCACCGTTTTACTCTGAAAAGTCTGAAAGTCTAAAGAGAAATAAAAAACAAATTGCTCACATAAGCCCCTGTTTTTTGGTTGTAATTGCATTTAGCCTTTCCTTCGCTTTTATCTTATCTGGTTTAGTTTTGAATTCAGTGTAAGAACAAAGACATTTCCTTTCTGATGCAAACACAGTTCTTTTCAATTCATTCGCTCATTCTCAAGAGAGAAGAAAATAATTAATTTTTCATTAAGATCATTGTATGAGATAAAACAAAGAATGAAATCGTTTTAGTTTTGCGGAAACGAGCGAAAACCACTAAAAGAAAAATCGTATTCTACATATTTTTGTAATTCAGTTCAGGCTTTGCAAAAGAAATCCCTATTCTCAGATTGTTTTTCTTCAAAATTAATAAAGTTGAGCAAATTTGCTAAAGGAAAAGTTAATTTAAAATACTGTTTTGAGTAGTGGATGCTTGTACATTAACGCAGAGCTTCTTGTGTTTCAGAGCATTCTAAAAATAAAGCATACGCTTGATTGCTAGTTAGTAGTTAATATGAAAACTGAAGTTTATTGTATTTGTATTGTTTACATTTGCTTATTGTAATGGAAAAACACTAACAAAATTTGCACAAGAAAAACAGCCGAAATTTCTCATCTATTATTATTGTAAGATATTTGTTTGTTTGTTAGTTTTTCTGTGTGTTTCTTTGTTTGCTATACACTCCTATGCCTTTTGACCTCTCTGGACCAAACTTTGCAGAAATACTCTTTAGGACCCTGCAGAAATAAAAGGCTACAATTAAAACCTGGACAAATCTCCCTCTACCCCTAATTTAATCCCCTTCACGCCTTTGTGTAATTTTCAAGTTTGGCTTATTATCTCACTTCTGTCTTCATGCTAGAGCTGTTGCTGTTGAGCAACCACTATATCCACTAAATTACTCCTATATCTACCACGGGAAGAAGTTGACATGACAACCTAGGCGCCATAACTCCTTTTCTCTTTAGCTAAGTTCAACCTTTATTTTAAATATATAAAATAAATACCGATTGGAATCTTCTTATACTCGCTGGGTAGCTAGTAAGATACCGGCTTATAATTTGAATGATATAAGAAACTGTCTGAAGAACTTTTGTATCCACTAAAATTTCTAGAA
Organism: Thereuonema tuberculata; assembly: GCA_023159025.1. Lineage (NCBI taxonomy): Eukaryota > Metazoa > Arthropoda > Chilopoda > Scutigeromorpha > Scutigeridae > Thereuonema > Thereuonema tuberculata. The sequence continues at coordinate 31,029,713 of JAFIDM010003189.1, read as the reverse complement.
GATTGAGTAATCTCCGGAACATTTCGTTTGTAACTTCTAAAGTCTAAAGCAATAAAAAGGTGAAAGAGGACAAATATTTATTAAATCATTAATGGGTTATTCAATATTTTCTGTAGCTACTTCGAATGCCAATGGGATTTTGAACATCTGAAAGATTTCCAAACTTAAATTTCCCTAAATTTCATCAATAATTGTATATAAGCTTAAGTTGGGGAGAGATTTAATTGATAAAGTTTTATTACTTTATGAACCAAGGAAGAAATAGAGAATGAAATGAGCGAATAAAAACACATGTTGAAGCTGGTTTCCTTGGAGCTTTGCTTCAGCTTAGGTTATAGCTGCTGTTAGGGTAAATACCTGTAATTGGAAGTTGAGTGTCCTTGTATTAAAGGATGTGATTTCATCAACATGATGAAATTACACTTCATAGACGTCATAAGTTCCTAAGGAGAACACGTAAATATATGGAGTCTTAAACTAATGGAACTGAAGATGGATTTAAATGAAGGGTAACAGATCTTTTAATGTGCATACCACTATATAAAAAAAGTATCAATATATATTTAAAAAGATAATAGTTCTGAAAGAATTTCCAATACTTTCCTATTAATATCCTTTTTATTTTTATTCTAGACTTTGGGGAATAGTACAGCAATGCCTATATCAACCATAAAAAAAACTATTGAATAACTGCAAATCAAATTGAGTTTTAAAATACTGAAATTTGGGAATGTTAACGCTATCACGTCTCTTAAGTAACTAGAGGATATGTACAGTCGTAATTACAAGAGTAAAAGGAAACTCAAATTTTAAAATATTGTAGATAATTGTAGATAATAATAATATACTTGTCTTCTCAACTTTAAAAAAATTTAACAAGACACAAATGGCCCACTGACTAGAATTTTCCATTTCTTGCGATGTTTATTCTTCATGAACTGAAGTGATTATAAGAAATGTCAAGTGATACTGCATCTGAAGAGGAAAAAAAAAACCTTTCTTTTTCGGAATGCTCGCCTATAGAAACAGCATTACACGTATCTGAGTGTATATAGATATACATTAAGAAAAAGGTATATTAGATACAAAACAAAAATGCAGGAATATATGTTTGGAACATGACCCTTGACATTATAAATAGAAAGTGCATCGGTTAATAGGTCACTACACCAGACAAACACGAGCATAAACGTTATGTGAAATCTATTGGAGTTACGACAACTTCAGCTGCTTCTAAAATAAGGTAATTGTGGAAATGCGTCAATCTACACTCTATAATAGCGAAATTTCTCATTATTTCCGGTGGAATGAATTCTGAGCCTTTAAATAATGTCACTCTTCATTTTGTTTCTCGTGATTTTTCTTTCGTGACACGTTTAAGTTTCCATGTTCCCTTATTATTTTTCAATTCTTTCTTTTATTAGTTCCTTGTAAAGCTCATTTTACTGTGTATTTTCATTTTAACCCTTCTTGTTTTCTTATTTTCCGCTCTATTCTATTTTCTCCCCCCATTTTTATTTTATTTCTTTAAGCCTTCTCTCATTTTACGTTCCCGTGTGATTTACTATCTTGTCCCAAGCTAATTCCTGTATTCCTTCTTTTCTTTTATCTCGGCAACTGTATTTCTCTGTTATTTGTAAAATTAAGGGTATTTCGCAGGATATTTTTTACATTTCTTCTTCATTTATTTATTGTGACAAAATTTGGTAGAAGAACTGTCGGCTGTTTTTTGTTTCTTGCCGAATAAGATGATTTTAATTTTAATGTGTCAAATTGGTAGCAGAGTGAAGCTTGATTCTTTATTAATTGTTCAGCGGAATATTATACATTATTTTTTTCCCTGAAAATAATTTTAAAAGTGCTTGTGACGGCGTCGACAAGCCTTAGTGATGTTACCTAACGATAAATAAACTCATTTTTTTTATTCGTTTTCATTCTTCATTATTGTCAGAGTATTTTTTACATTTCTTCTTCATTTATTTATTGTGACAAAATTTGGAAGAAGAACTATCTGCTGTTCTTTTTTCTTGCACAATAAGATAATTTTATTGTGTCAAATTGGTAGCAGAGTATTGCTTGATTCTTTATTAATCGTTGAGCGGAAAATTATAAATTATTTTTTCCCTGACAATAATTTTTAACTTGCTGAACAATGGTGACGGCGTCGACAGACATTACAGTGATGTTGCTGAAGAATAAATACAGTGGGATGAGCGGATGTAAAAACGGATAGACATTCAATAATTAAACATTGAGCATTTTATTTGAAAGAGGTCGTGGAGACACAGTGCTAAAACCTATAGATCTATTAATAAAAGCCCTATTAAATAGCAATAGTTATAGATAATCGTAAACAAACAAACTAAACAGTGACGCAAATGTTGTCAAATTAACAAGAAAGGAGTAAAAAATGCACGTTTAAATAAATAAAAATTAAGGATTCTTATAGTTGATTGCATTTATTAAGATGAGAAAAGATCAGTGTAATAATAAATGATATAATAAAGAATTGTTTTTTAATTGAATTGTAGATAGTAATATCAAAGCGGAAGAACCAACAATGAAGAAGGGAGTGAAATATATGACGAGGAAGTTAATAATAAAAGAGGGAGAATCGTCGGAAGCCATGGAGATATAAGCAAATATGAGGATATAAAAAGATGAAGTGGAATTCTATATGATGATGAGAGTATATTCCAAGAATAACTTTAAAAAAATAAAGTAAGATTAAATATCCCATTAACGATTTTAAATGTAAGGAAAATTACAAGAAGAATGGCTCGGAAGTTGAGTAATACTTTATTCGTAGAGACAATCGGAATACAAAATGGCTAGCTGATACGAAGAATATAAAGAAAAAGGGAAATAAGATAATTTAAACTTATCAAAATGAGAAATATAATAATCAAGAATATTACGTAAAGTAATTTATTTCTTTATTGAATTCAAAGACTAATTCAGATATTATTATTAAAATAAGTATTTGTTATATTAAACCTGTTTTGTTTAAAAAAAGTTTTTTACGTGTGTTAAATTTTTTGAAATTCTTAAATATAGCCAACACACAAGTCTAAATAAAATTAAGTTAAAAGTTAAAAAACATAAATATTTACAATTAAAACAAACTAGTTTCTGCGCCGTTAACGGGCCATCATCAGTGAATAGAATAAAAACGACAACCTCAGTCTTTTATATAGGAAAATGTTCAGCAAGACATCCAATGAGAAGCTTGAGTCAGATGAACCAATTGTCAACAGGATGCAAATGATGAAATTTGAATGCTTGGCGAAGGCTGCGATCCTGCCGGCAATCAAAGACAGCGGCCTGGTGACGATCGAAGGAACTACAGTAGTGCACATGTGTTTGTTTACAAACATCCATTACTGTTTGTAAACAGAGCAGGCCTTGAGGAAAAGCGTTCTTTTTTTTTTTTTTTTTTTTTCCATTACAAAACTGTTTGCTATTGGAGATCTTTAGGTTTTTTACGGAATCCATATTGGTATATGTTCATAACGGAAACACAGTCATTGATACATTTTTCAGATGTAGCAATCAATATGGACTCTTTGCATTTGCGTAAATGCAAAGATAAATTTACGAAGGTGCGTGAAGACTCAGAAGGTGCGTGAAGACTCAGAAGGTGCGTGAAGGCCGTATTCCCTGGAGTCGCTCTCGATATTTGCAATTTTTATTATTGTTAATTTTTGGTTAGGATTTCCTTGGAGGCAGGT
>JAFIDM010003189.1:30994906-31015982 GCA_023159025.1 Thereuonema tuberculata | reverse complement strand
TAAAAGGTCCTTGTGACCAGGGTATATCCACCGATCTTAATGTAGAAGAGAATTGAAATGAATATAAATTTTGAATCCATACGCAGAAATTCACTGAAGTCTAGAATATAATTAATATAAAAAGATATGTCAAATTAGCCGTGCCGGCGTGGTCGTGCGGTATCAGGTGTCGGTCTGCCGTGAGGCCAGTGTGCCGGTATCCGGGTTCAAATCCCGGTTGAGAGAGCATGGATATTTCCTTTCCTGTGTTGTCAGCCTTTTCTTCACTTTCTCTTCGGTCTGACGTCATTCCGTAATGACGTCCTGGAGAAGGCAACGAGAAACCATTCCAGTATCTGTTCCCTTGTATAGTTATTGCTTCTCCTAGGGGTCACCCTTCGGGGGTCACTAGGGTTCCGTAGACTTGAACCAATTTCCAGATTGACCTACCATGGTATGGTATGTCAATATTATTGTTTTTTGCAGATCCGTTAGTTTGATTCGCCAACCTGTGTGTTTGAATATGTCTTCTCCTAATAATATATGTACCTCTAGATGGTTCTTCTTGAAACTTGGTATGCATATTTAAGAAATAGAGAATATGACTTTTAAATTTGTAATTTTTTCCAAGTCGGTCCTTGACTGAGAAATTAGCGCGTGAAAATTCCCGTTGGAAAAGCATTGGAACCTAAAGAATGGAAATCCGTTGAGTGAAACTTCATGTAAACAAGTGAATAGACTTTTGTGCTAAATTTAAAGGCGACCTATAATAATAAAAAAAAGAAGTACAATAATGTAAGAAAAAATAAAAAATAAATTAGGAAAAAAAATAAAATAAAAAAAGTTACGAAAATAAGAAAAGAAAAAAAAAACACGCGGACATTGAGAAAAAAAGATTAAGAGAAAAAAAAAAGTAGGTATTCGGATATGAGCTTAGTATATAAATTCGAGACCTTAAGCATCAAGCTACAGCAGCCGATGTTTCCATTTCTAACATTGAATCTAACAGCGGAAATCCAATGGTTACAATGCGAAATATCTCCAACATTGGGGTGGGGAGGGAGCATTGACCCCTGAAAATACCCTATTCATGAGTTGTTTGGACCTATGAACACGATGGTGAAATTCGTTTGTCGATCCGATCTTCCGTTCGGGACTTGTTGGGGATGGACAGACACGGATGGACAGGAGAAAAGCAATACCTACCGATTTTGGTCGCTATCACAATAGCTCCCAAAAGGGTCGCTAAAAAAATTACAAAGACAAATTCAGAGTTGAAAATTAATAATTACTATGGTTTCTGTTCCATTAAAAAAACATTTAAAGTAATTAATTAAACTTTTATTACATTATTTGAATTATATGGAATGGCGGGAATGGAATTGAAATAATTTCGAAATCTAAAGAAAGTGAGGCTCATAAAATCACGATATCTGTACATGTGTCTCGGCCAAATAATTTTGAATCGATGAATGGCTTTCCTCGGAAGGTGACATGGATAAGACCCGACTTAATTTTTGTATTTGAGGCTTTTTTTTGAATTGATCCCAATCGAAAATTTGAGGATCCAACTATTCCCATAGAAAAGGATTAAAAGCGAAACAATGACTTTCTATGACGTAACCAATGAGTTATTAATTCTTTCAGTAAACTACTTTCTTTGCTCCTACTTTGAAATGATCCGATTTTAATGAAATTCAAGCAATTTATGTAAGCGTACATTTGAAATAACAAAACACTGAGTTAATGAAGGTGAAGACCCAGGGACGTTTCACCTTTTCTTATCACTCATTTTAACCAACTAAGAAACTTACAAGGTCGTAAGATGTTAAAAGGAAAGAAAATCGGTTTCTCATGAATCAAAGACATGAAGCAATACGTAATAATTAAGTAGACTGATATAAATTTGGAAAATTGACGTAGAAATTTAAGAAAAAAATAATACTCCTTTGTAACAAAAATACTTTTTCTCGATAGATCTCTGATTTATTAGTGAAGCAGCACATTTTTATTAAATATTGCTGAAATAAAGGATTTATGTAGAAGAGGAGAATATATATTATTACTTCATAAATTACCATGAATTATTATTTTTTCATTACAAGTTCTTAATAATAAACAAAATCAATGTAATGAAAAAAATAATAAGACTTTGTTGTTTTTGTTTATTAAAAACTTGTTTTATTAAGAACTTGTTCTACTATCCCGAAGGAACTCGGAGATTTGCTTTTAACTAATATCAACCGTTGAATGGATCTTTTGGAAACGTGATATACTTTACATATTCAAGGACTACAAAGATCCATTGAGTCCTAGTGGAGAAATTAGCATTTGAAGGCGGCAAAATTTCTCATAGAAAATCATTAAATCTAAACAATGGATTTTTATCCTATTCTATTAAATTTCATTGACTTAAACAATGAATTTTAATCACTTTTTTTGCTAAATCCAAGAAATAACGTGAGATGTTTGAAGCGCCATAACTTGATAAATATTAGGTCATCGATTTAAAATTTTGGATTGTATGCTGATGGGTCATGGGGAGTGCAGTCATGAGAAAAAAGTTTCTTGTTCATACAGTCACCACCAGGGGACATATGGCGCTGCTTCCAGCTATGAAAATGGAGCTCTCCTTCAAAAGGCTATCACACGATGACTCGCGCACTGTCTTCAACAAAAGCACAGCAATACCGTTAACACTTTACTCGTGAAGTATTATTATGTTACATTTTACTGCCATGAGCGTATTATGTGAATTCAAGCGTTTCATAAGCATCAGAAGGGGTCGAGGATCGCTATTGATAATAAATTTACGGTATATGGTTCGCAAATTTGAGAGAACGGGAAAGTTGACAGTAGCACCGGGCAGAGGCCGAAGACCAATATCAGAGGAAACTGTTTATGAAGTTATGTTCTCTGACCGCTACGAACGAATTTAGATGTAGAGCCGTCTCACGAAAACAAAGGATTATTTCGTCTAAGAACTACAGTAGAACCTCATTATAACGGACTAATAGGGGCTGAAGGTTGTCCGTTTTAATGAAAGTCCGGTTTATAACAAATAATTCATATAGAGTGTAATGCAGCAGGGTGTACATCAATGAAAGTACAATAGTTAGCTATAAAAAGTGTTTATTATATATCAAATAAAAAACAGCCTTCAACATAATAGGTTGAATTGAAAAAGAAGTGTGCGTATACACTGCATTAATCTTTAGAACAAAAAGGTACTTATTCATGTTGATTGCTTACATTCATTGGTTTGAAAAAAATAATTTATTTTCTGCTGGGTTTGTTTGATCAATGTTTAATCGCTTGCTTGGAAATATAAAACTCGTCAGATAAAAATAAGCATCCTTTCCATCCTTTCATCGACTTTGGCCAACTATAGACCACGGGCTAGCCCTACCTGACAACGTAAGGATGAGGTTAGGAAATTCCAGAAGGGGGGACGAGATTCACATCCCGTTCAGAAATAACCCTGAGATAGTAAGTCCCAGGGGAGAAACGGACGAAATACAGAAGAAGAAAGATGAAACATCCATGCTCTCGGGATTTGAACCGGGTACCGGCACACAGGCCGCACGGCAGACCGACGCCTGAGACCGCATGACCACACAGGCACGGCTTAAGCATCCTTTATTATTATTATATTTTGTTTTAAACTGTCCGTTATAAGCGACGTCCGTTTAAATAGCGTCCGTTATAATGAGGTTCTACTGTATTAGTAGCTCCTCCGTTACTTCAATGTAATCGGATTTGAAGACTATTTATATGACGATGTCATCGACGATCCATTCAAAAGAAAACCAACACACAAAGATGCTTGCACATCTCCACTCATCTCACCGATCACAGATCACCTGTACGTCATTGAAGTTTCAGCATTACCATTAACACTTGTTGACCGAGCTTTACTCGTGAAGCTTTATTATCAGTTGCTTTCCAACGCCATTAGATCATTACTTGGATACTGACATATCAGAAGGGATCGAGGACCGCTATCAACAGCAAATTTACGAAGTACCGTATGGTTCACCAGCACCATTCGCTAAATGGTATTATTTTTATGCGTAACTAAAAGGATTCGCCACGCATCTTATTGCTAAATCAAGTGTCTCGTCTTCGGTAGCAGCATGGTGCCCAAAACACAGCAGCTTGCATACAAGATGGTACACATCGTGTGTTGCTAGAAATATAATTGCAGAGTACATCCAAAATGATTGTCTAGTAAGCAAACATTATCCTTATGCATAGCCCGCACAATCAACTGATGTCAATCCTTGTGATTTTTGGCTCTTGGGTTATCGCAAGGATAGGGTCTATCGAGATAGGGTGAACATGCTACAGGACGTAACACTGCTCCAACGTATTATAGAGCACGGTAGGCATCGAATGAAAATGATCTCTGAGGATAGAGGACACAGTGAACATCTTTTGTGACCAACCGTTCTTTCCCACAATTCCAAATTCGAACAAGCAACGAAAACCAGAAGATACTGCATAGCCGACAGCAGCGCCACATGCCCCTGGTGGTGACTATGTGAACTAGAAACATTTTTCTCATGATTGTACTCCCCATGTCCCATAAGACTACAATCCAAAGTTTGAAATCGATGCGCCTTATATTTATCAACTTATGACGTTATTTCTTGGACATAGTAATAATCAGTGCGGATTGATTGGTACGATTAAAAAATAATCTAATTTAGACAAGTTAAAATAAGTATTGGAGATTGATTTTTTTTTTCACTCCATGTTTTCAATAAAAGTTACATTTTCAAAATAAATGTAAGCTTTCAATTTTCGTTTTTTTCAAATGAAAAAAAAAATATGTTTAATAGGAAAGTAGGCTTTGAATTCTTCCAACTTCTTTTCTTTGTTTTATTTATGAGGAGCCACTTTCGTTCCAAAACTTAGGTAAACAAAATATAAATCAAGATCTCCACAATATATAAACAAAAATGTCTTTCTGATCTATTATCAGAGGGAATCGGGAACGGCCGTTCGTCCTGCTTGGACTCATCAACCTGATCCGCCCTCCCCATAACAAACCCACAAAGGCTAGAACATAAGTGGAGGTCACCCTCGCACCCGATTGTTCATTGTGAAGCTCTTGGTTTACATGTTGAATAATTCTTCTGCACGTTAAATTTCTTTATTTGAGTTAATTTACCTTTTGGATGTTTTTAACAGATTGGTAGTCAATGAAAAATTTAAAAGTAGTGTCTGTATCCGCCAGGGTATTACAATGTAACTATTATAGGGAGCTTTTTCCTTTATGCTGTCTGAATGCTGATTTTGTAGCCTATATCTCCTGCGCTCCGGTGGACCTGCAAAGCCTATTAGTTTAACTGTTTCTAATGACTGAAACAAAGAAATATTAAAACGTAAAGAATTAAGGAAAGTAGGTTTCAAATTCTTTCAAAACTTTTTATCTTCATCTTCATTCAATATATATTCTCAGCTTAAAACATATTTCGTGCTCGCATTGTTGAAAAAGTTTTTTGCACTTCTCTTGTTGTGTGATATCTCCTCTTCATGTAAACTATTGCTATTAAAACTGTGGTATATTATATTGGCGGTTGCATTGTATTGTTCCATTATCTGTAACTTAGCTGTGTAACATCGTAAAAGTCTCTCTATTACCAACCAACCTATCTATCAGTTCTCTGGTTACAGCAGCTGGCAACTGAAATGAAGGGGGTTTGCTACGATGTCAGTGTCGAGATAACGCGGGTGATTAAGATAAGGGAGCTCCATTCGCATATATATCATCGCTAAGTGGTTTTGAGACTCCATGAAAAAAAAGTCATTTGTGTTTGGTTCCAGTTTCCTTTCTAAACATAGCTTTTCCGTTAGAGCAATATTTACTGGCTCTCATATATAAAAGAGACTCTAAGATATCCGGAATAAGAAGAGAAAAATCAATAAAGGAAGTTGCTTTGGGGGAGGGGTTGGTATTTCGAGCCATTTTCAGAACACCTTATTTCTGAGCTAAAAAACTTGTAATGCTACAAAATTCTTAATTAATAACAAAATCCCGATAACTTTTAAGAAATAACTTAAAAGAGAAGAAATTCTTTAAAAGAAATTGCAAGAAAAATATGTAATTTGGGAAGTCTTATATTTTATTTTGAAAACATAGAATGTGGCATTAATTTATTAAAAATCCTGTACGAAAACCTGAAATTAAATTCGAGTTAGTAATATTTTCTACTAAAGAAAATAAATACGAAATAAAATATTTAAGAAATTACAACAATCAAACACTAATTTTTTAATAATTTTTTTTATTTACCCCAAATTTAATGTGACATTGTGGATAAAATTAGAACAATCTTTGTGTTCCTCTCTAGTAATTACTGAGGAATCAACATTTTACTTTGTTTGCCTGTGTGTCTTTTAACTTCAATGGCTGGATTTTCATAAAATTAGATACGAAGCTTATTTGTGGTCCAATTTAAAACATGAACACCATTATTTTGGTCTTCATTCGCTTAACTCTCGAAGTTGACAAATTTCAATATTAGCTGAAAAATTATATCGATGTGCTCATGAGAGTAGGCATACACAGGCAAGAGGTTTGCCCTTCTCTGGAATTTTCAATTTAATGTAACTTATTTCTCGGAGGATTGACAGATATTTTTAAAATAGTAGGCCTAAATTTTAGTTATTACATCAACATCGCAATTCACTCCTAATACATCTTTTATTCGTAATATTTCGTCGTCTCTGAGCGAGCTCGGCTTCATCAGATGAAAAGAAAGGGATATCTTATCCCTCTTCTTAAAATTAAAATTCATATAAGTTACATAAAAAGAAGAATTTCGTAACTCTGATTTAAACATTAACACTTTATTAAATCAGAATTATGAATTACATTTAGTTATTATTTTAATTCAAATAATTTATGGAGCTTTACAATGGAAAATACGTGCAAAAAAAATTGACTTCTGTCCCCTAGTAAAATTTCTGATGTAGTATAGATTGTAGAGATTAAGATCATAAGAAACCAAAACATCTCTTAAGGTGCTTCATGTAAATGTTTGCAAGTTATTACAATATTAAGCAAATAAGAAATGATAATAAAACCAATACTTTTATTAATTTTTCAGGGAAAATGAGTGACAAAAAAATTATTTAAAATGATGTTTGATGTGTAACATGATAATCTAGAAGAATAAAATTATTTATAATAACTTATAAATCAAATCTTCATAAGAGCTGTATTATAGTAATGAAACACTGACATGATTCTTGATAATTCTTCAAATCATAACCTTACAGATTTTGTTAAGGTAATATGAGACAGAAACCTTTGAGGAATTACAATATTTAAATTGTATTTGATTACTTGAAAAATTTTCAATTTTCAACCAATAAAAGAAGAATCTTTTAATGATTTTTGTAATAGTAATGATCAGTTTTCAATTATGTTGTATAAACAAAAGGGATCTTTGTTCTTCTACAAAATAATTGATAATTAAAAAAAGAAAAATTCAATAAAGATTAAAATAGTAATCGTATATAATATATAATTATCTAAATAGTTTTATATTACTGATTTTTCTAGTAAAGTGAAAGTTACTGTGTTTTCATATAAACGTGAGCGCTACATAATTAAAAAAAACATATCGAAATAACTAACATCTTCCAAAAACAACACAAACACTGCGTTTCACCAATATTCTTTTTGAACTTTTTCAAGGCTTCTGTTTAAAAACGTATATAAAGAAAAGAAAAATCTTCTTTTCTCATACAACAAATATAATAACTTAACCGAACAGTAACAATGAATCATATTAACATAATAAATGAACGTGATACAACTAAATAAACAATATAAACGAGTTGAAACAAAAAAACTGACTAATATGATTTATCGTTACTGTTCGTTTAAGTTATGATATTTGTTGTGTGAGAAAAGAAGATTTTTCTTTTCTTTATGTATGTTTTTAAAAAGAAGCCTTGAAAAAGTTCTTTGTTTAAAAGAATGAAATATTGGTGAAAAACAGTGTTTGGGTTGTTTTTGGAAAATGTTTGTTATTTCGATATAAGGAGTTATAAAGAGATATTTTGGAAAAAGAACGTATTGTTAAAAGTTCATTAAAATACAGATAGGTAAATTAAAATACTGTAGTATTTAAAATACTAGCTTAAAAACTTATTTTAATAATATGTACAGTGCTATGATTAAATATTGTACTTCCTGCACATTGAAAGTGATATTTAAATTTTTTCCTGCATATAGATTCTATTAGGATTATCCGAAATTTCGGATTTGCGGGGTTTGGATTACCGGGGTTCTACTGTATGTTGTCTATAAATATCTGTACAGATCTGGAAATTCCGTTAACTTATAGATTCTTTACAGGCTTGTACTGTGATATCTAGTCCTTAATTACTTTTTAATAATTAAGACATTTTCCCATTCCTCAAGAATATCTTATTCAACCTCTGCAATTATTATCTCGAGGCCAACTGTATCTTCTTTAATGACTGCGATAATAATAAGACAGTCTTTAGTTGGCTACGAATGAATAATTAGCCTCAAGTTCTTTAGTTTCTCTTTAAGATGCAACACCTGGCGTCTCTGATACAGATTATTAAGACAACACAACCTTACGGACGACAGGAGAATTTTAACACGCCTCAAAGACATTTCAAACCACATAAATCATAAACAACAAATTAAAGTTTATCATTACAGTAATGCTCGTTCAAACATTAAATATGCTAAGCCATTGTTTTCGTTAAATATGTAAATAGAAATTTTGCTATTTTAAATTAAATTTTTAAAGGAATAAAAATACATTGATTTCTGGCTAAATGATATTCTGATCAATTTATTAAATTGAAATATTCTCGTTCATTTTTTTAACTTTTGTAAAAAATCTGTTTTATATAGTTCCTATGTTAATCTACCATTGGATCAATCATTTTGCCTTCCTATTTGCTAAGAAAATAATTATAGCTATTGAAAAACAATGACAGTTTTGAAACCTACGTACCTTCCAAGAGTAGATAGATAGTGAGATGGACAATGTGAAATTTGGAAATTTTTGAGAATTTAAAATATGGAATTACATTTAAAGTTTTCGTCTGAGAAAGGTTTTCTTAGATGTGATATTTAAACAGTTGTGATAATAAAAAGTTTCATTTTTTATTTGGAGACTGCATTTCCAAATAGATTAGAAATCATTTTTGAAAAAAAACAAAACAACGCAACAACGTCTGGAGAATGTATTTTAAAGGAACACTTACGAATACAAAACCCCAAAATTAGTCTTTCAATATATTTAAAATTCATTGTTGTTTGGGACTATATTTCTAAGTTAAAAATTATAATTTTTTGTAAAACGGTAATAATAAATGTTTTTTTCTTTGGAATATCTAATTTTTAATTTGCAAATAATAATTATAATAATTTTTTACGTTATATCCTTTTTCTAATTTATTGAAATCTTCTCTTAGAACGGAATATTAATTATGTTAGATATGTAAGTGAAGTGATATATTACGTTCTACCTTTCCACGAGTCCTCAAGTATAATTACGGCCATTGGAAACGTAATTTATTAACATTGGTTATCGTTACAGTTTCATAACAATATAAACGAAGAACTATTTATACCAAAGAAAATGTTTGAACTTATCCACACCACTAAATTCATGGACCATAATAGTTATTGACCATGCGACTACTGCATTTGAATATTTTGTTTTCTGTTTCTCCATTTGTCTGTTTCTAAGTTCATCACATTAAATCGCTTGGATGGTTTTCCGTAAAATTTGGTACTTGCTTATTAAAAATGACTTTTAGCAACATTCATGTTTTGTTTCCATTCCTCCATTCCTCAAAAGTGATTCCCTAATCCCTCTTTTGAAGGGCTAGTCAATTTTTAAAAAAATTGATAAAATGTTTATTTTGAAAGGCAGGGAAAAGAATAGATCCTCCAAATCTAAATTTAAAAACAAGAAATACAGAATAAAAATAAAAGAATTGAAATTCATGTGCCAGTCTCCGCTGGCCTCAATGAATTTTATATAGGCATCAGTTAAATAAAAAACCTATAGAAAATTTATTGAGGCGAGCGGAGACTGGCACATGAATTTCTATTCTTTTATTTTTATTCTGTATTTCGTGTGTTTTAGTTTAGATTTGGAGGCCCCATTCTTTTCCCTTCCTATCCTTAAATTAACCTCCGTTATTAGATCTAGGGTTTTTATAGTGACTACTCTCCACTAATGATCGGCAACTGACCGAGAAACAGCTGTTTGGAGATGTCACTACTGCACTTAAAAACACTAGGTCCACCTTTTAAGATGTTTAGTTTGGTTCAACTTAAAAAAAAAAGAGAGAAAAAAAAAAGAGATTGTTCGGTCCACAAGTATTCACTTGAAACAGATTATAAATAGAAAAGTTATATCGTCTATAGTGTTTGAATGTGCATACCAAGTTTCAAGACGACCGATTTGAAGAATCTCAGTCTTGGCAAAGCTGAAACGACCTGTAGATGGAAGTTATTCAACGTGAGCACCCTATTCATTTTGCCAAGTTGGGGCCAGAAATGAGGAGCTGATTGCCAAAATCACTTTGGCAAGGCTGTCGTCAAAGTGCGAGATAAGGTCTTACTGCCATTAATTTTCTTATCTTTTAATTCTTATTTGAATGAGAAATAATCAGAACAAGAGAATGGTTCATGTTAAAGTGATATTATTCGTTATCTCTTTCTGGGAAAACGTGTAGGTGGTTGGTTTATTTTCAATTAATGAATGTTTTCGTTGTTGACGTCTCCAGAGACAGGAACTAGTAATTAGCATTAGATTCAATTACAATCCAAATTTGTTGAATATAAATGAGACTGTTCAGTTTTGATATTTTCCATAAAACCGACTCTAATGTAGTATGGAAACTTTTCGTTGCAGAAATACAATATCTTTCTTATTCTAATCGGGGAATTGTCTTTTTTTCTGTAATGTAAAATGAGTATTAATATTTAAAATTACAAAACATAAATATAATCACACTTTCAGTTAAAAACATATTACTATAAAAACATATGATAAGAAAGATTAAAGAAAAATCATCAACATGGTACTTCGTAGTTTTAAATAAATTTGATTTATTTATTCATTTGGACTGCACTTCTATCTGGAGAAATAATTCTATAACCTATTCGGATGAGTTGGCGACATGCTCTCAAGAAAAAGCAAAAAAATAAAAATTGTCATTTATTTTATCAGCAAAAACATTAATAAAAGATTATCATGGCTGCAAGCATTTTAGTTTTGTACTATTTTGTTTGTTATTATAATAAAATTTTTCGTGATAATAAGCACTGAAAAGCATATATATAGAAAGTAAGTTTTAAGTTCTTTCGAACTTCTTCTTTATCTATATATGCCCTGTTCTAGACGAAAAAATTGTCACTAGAAAAAATTAAAATTAATTTGTTTGCTATCAATTTTCTTCTTTCTGATGTAAGTCGAATTTCACAAAAACAAGATGCTCCTTGACATACGATGGGTTTACGACCAGATAAACCAATCATAAGTCGAACATACGGTTCAGAGACGTGGCACTTAAAATAGTTTAGCCTAGCCTAGCGGTTCGCTACTGCTGACCAGCCTCACGAGGGAATGTCGTACTACATATCGCTAACTCGGGAAAAGATCAAAATTCGATGTACAGTTTCTACTGACTTTCTATCGCCTTTCGACCGTCCTAAATTCGGAAATCGTCAATCGAACAATCGTAAATCAGGGATCTTCTGTAGTTTAGTAGTTTAGTACTAATAGTTTTAGTACTAATAGGATAACAAGCTAGGACTTAAACACGATGCCGCTTTAGTAAACAGAGATATCTGAACTATCTCGCAGACATTTAGGATTAATTGGAAAAAAAAAATGTTTCTTTGTTTGTTTATTTTTAAATATGAAGGAAGTGTCTGGTATTTGTTTACTAAAGTTTTAGATTTCTAGGACGAATAGTTCTTCGTTTAATATTATTTATTTATTTATTTATTTTCGAAAATACAAAAAAATAAAATCATAAATTTATAGTCCAATTATACTGAATTATCTCTTACATTGATATTTACTGAAAAAGTTGATAGAAATTTTTCATTTAATTTCATACGAATTTTCCATTCAATTAAATATGTATTTTTGAGAAATTTTAATCGACCCATATGCAAGTGCATTGGATTACCTAAAATGATTTAAAATTCAGTGATGAAAATAATAGAAATAATGATATCTTATCATCGTACTGCATAATGTTAGTGATTGAAGTAAAATTTTAAAGTAAAGTAAAAACGTTAGTAAAATGTTTCTAAGACATTAGTAGAAATGTAAGCGTATTTCTCATTACGCAATAACTGTTTTATCTACTCTGTTCCCTCAAAATATATTTCCTTTCTTAAGTAGTTGATATTATTCGCAATAGATGGCGCAAGAAGTCCAACCACAATACATTTGCCAAGCGATTGATTAACGCTTTCGGCCGCCATGTTGCTCATTAAACTCAAACAGCTGCCGATATATGGAGATCTTATAGGAAAAACGTAGTCTCGTTTAAACTCTCGTTTAATTTCTCGTTGAAACTACATGTCTCAAGGTTATTAAAATTATTTAGTATTGATAAATTTCGTCGAATAACAATGGAATTATTAGAATTTTTTTTAAAGAAAAATGAATATTTGGAATAAAATTTTCATCCGAAGCTAAATTTCTAAACAGTTTAATATCAGTTGCTTGACATACAACTAATGAAATTTATACAACGAATTTTTTTAAAGAACTGAATAAATAATTTTATTGCAGTCAAGAGTATTTTATTATTATTAAATAATTAAAAAGTATTAAAATTTGCTATTTTTATTTTCATTTATTATTTTTAATTAGATGCAATAAAGTGCATGAAGATTTCTAGCCAAAAATAATATCAGGATAAATAGAAAAAGTCAAATAAATAAAAATCCATTGTAAAAATTACTATTAAAAATCTTTCATAATCATATAAATGATGTAATGATTTAAGCGCATTAATGTTCGCAGAATTTAGTAATGATTTTATTATTCTGTTCGTTAGCTCAAGATCGGGTTATACTGCAGATTGCTATCTGCTGGTGCCCATCTTCCAAAACCCTCTGTTTAATTCCCTCAAACCATGATTTTTTAAGGGGAATTAAATCTTTATAAATTGGAATTTTTGTTTTTCTGGAAAAGATATGTATGAAATACCTTACATTAAACAAATCTAAATTGTAAAATATTAACTGTATGAAAAATACTATAAAATATAAAACAAAATAACAAATTAGCAAATATAAAATGTTGAAATAAGAATTATAAGTTATTTCGAAACTTATTTATTAAGTAAGAAAGTTACAATAAGTCTCCATTCACGTAAGTAAGCAATGAAGATCAACAATTACTTAAAATCATGAATATAACAATAAAGGAGAAAGTGCAAAAAGATACAATTTATACCTAAAATGCGTTGTTGATGAATGACTAAGTTTTTTTGTTTGTTTGGAAAAGTAGAATCGGGGAGCAGAGGCGATCCGGCCAGATTGGCAAGTCGGCGATCTCCGACGGCCCCGAGCGCAGAGAGTGCCCCCGACGGGGCACTGGTCAGATGAGTGAAAGTAAAATTAGTATTTTCACACTCGAAAGTTAAACAATCAAGAACACCGAGTGATACACTATTTTTAACCCAGATTTTTATCTTTACTTTTAATTTCTGAATATTCATGTTCCTATATCGGGTACTGTGTTTACAATAACTCATTAATATTAAGAAGACTAGAAGAGAAGTTCTCCAAGAAGCGCACCTCACGTTAACTAACTTGCTCGTTAGCCAATGGGCGAGTATGGGCCTACTATCACATGTACTAAGCATAATTAGTTCAGTCCGTTGGAAAGTAAAGTTAATCTGGCGTCTGAAAGTAAAGTCAATTTGGATTGCTGCGCTCATCATAAAAATTCCACTGTTAGGACCCCAACATAGCCTTGATTACTAAGCACTAGTAATGCGGACCTAAACGGGGATTTACATATTACTGCCAGCCAGAAAGAAATTTTAGCCCTCCCCCTAGTAAGTCATGTACTGGTCACATTCACCAAAAAAATGGTAAAACCTTAAAGGACCCCAAATGCGTTTTCAGCCGACGGACCCCCAATGATGCCAGACCGCCCCTACCAGCTAAAGCTAAAGTACGGAAGTAAAAACTTGTTAGATAGATATTAAATACCCGGAATAATAAGCAGTCAGTTGAAGATAAATAGAAGGATTGATAAACTACAAATATCAAATCCAAATATTAACTGAACAGTTAATTATACGATGGAATTACAAATGGAAATATTCAAGATGTTTGTGGAGATTTCTTCGAGTATTAGAAATGCAACATAAATAACATTGTCAAATAAGGACATTGATCTAATTTGAACTACAGTAGCACCTCGATTAACCGTCACCTACGGGACATGAGGATGGTCGGAACGCTAAAAAGGTCGAATAATCAGGGGAGAATGAATTAAGCCATTTACAGGTAGACAAACGATATATTTAAGTAAAAAATACTCTATTGTAATTTAAGGACTATACAGTATACGTTACAAAAGCCAAATACATAAAGAATAAAAATGTGTTTAAGTTATAAGTAAGTGTTCAATTGTGCACAAAATACGTTTTCTCTTCGTAGTTGTAGCCATTATTACACTTACACTACAAACTTTCACTTACAAAGTAACATTCACTTCCACTACTGTAATTTCTAAAACGATAACACAACATGAAACAATACTGTACACTGAACAGGTCAGCAGACTTCTGTCAACTAATCGATAAAACGAGCATGACTCAGGCAGGAAACAAAGAAAGGACTGCAGAGACATCTGCTTGGCTTGTTGTGACAGGAAAACAAACAGATAACGATGGCACGCCGCTTGTCTAGACATGGTCGGATGACGCGGGGAGTCGGTTGATCCGAGATCGGGTATGAGAGGTGCCACTGTATTTAACATTTGTTCTATCAAGTATTGATAGAAAAGGAATTAATATCAATTAAGGTAAATGTTAATATGCAAAGTTTGTGAAGATTATTTTGTGTACCCGTTACGTGATGATCAAGAATATTATTTATACGTATACGTATCCATAATACATCAGCAGTAAATTAATTCTAATTTAATTTCTATGAACTTTGTTTGCCTATTATTCTATATTTCACATTAACTTAATGCAATGTGGAATCTTCAAGAAACGTTACCGATATTGTTAGAATATCTGTAATGACGAAAAAAGGAAAAGTAATTTTCGTTTTTCGTTTTCGTTAACAGACGATCAAGGCTTAAGTAAGGGAAAATTTGAAAATAAATCCGAAATTTAATTTATCTTCGGTAAACAAAATTAGAGTGAATACTTTGAAAATGATAAAAAAAAATGCTTTTAACAAAAGAATAAAGTATAAAACGTTAATGCCCTTATTATTTCTTATTAAAATATTTTATTATAAACTTAAAACTTATGAGAAAACACAGATTTTTAGGACAAAGACGTTATCTTCTAGCCTATGTCTAGCGAAAAATTAAATCTTTTTACTGACTTTCGTCTCGTCTGCATCAGCTGAAAAACTATGCATGAAAATAAATATAACTGTTTTTAGAACCAAGTTTTCTTATTACTATTTTAAAATAATTTATTAATTAATGGATAAATAAAAATAATATTGGCCCCCGATAATATTGTTCAATCATCCATACATTCATCCATTCAGTTCAAAATTCCAATCAACTAAAAGTTAAATTCTCAAAAAAAAATGCATCTACTGAGGAAATTATGCCACCCCGTCTTTTTTTTCATAATTATTGCATTGTTATTTGATTAAATTGGTAATATATATAGTCCTTTTAATAGTCGTATTATACTTCTTTATACCATTATTAGTGATTCGCAACGACATACTGTTGGATGTTCTCTTTCTATTAGCTTGAAATCAACGGAATTTTACATATATTTATTCATTATTTTCCTAAGAAAGCCGATATCAATATCATTGTTAGTGGCCTAAAAATTACTTTAAGACGTTTAAAATAAATTCTAACTATTTTTAATAGCTTTCTGATTATTAGTAATCTTAACAGCGCGGGTAAGATTTGTCTGTAAAATCTCCCCAGGCCTGCATGCTAACTTATAGACAGCATGGCAGATTCATGCACATTAGCCATTATATACCATAAAAGTTAGTGTGAAGTCCTATGACTATTTCATTTTCTCAAAAGTCGATCTACATCAAGAAGGACAGAACTGGCAATAAATGTTTCACATTTTAATTGTTTCTACGGACTTTTTCCTTCTAGAGCAGAGGATACATAAATAAAGAAGAAGCTGGAAAGACCTTGAAACCCACTTTCTTTATAATGTTATTTCTTAAAACTTCTCTTTTCTTTTTTTAAAAAAAAGTTTGAAAACGAAAACATCGAAGCCTACATTAATATCCACTGACAGTTTGAAGAAGATTTATTCTGAGGTTCAAAAGTTACTAGGGAGAAACATACATTCAAACATCTGACTTATTTGGTAAGCCCCACTTATTTTATTGGAAAGTCTTTGCAATAAGAGAAACTTTTCTATTTCAGTGTTTTCACTACTTTTGAAAATTAAAAGAAACATAAAAGGGCAACAATAAAGTAGCTGCAAGTTCTTTCAGTAACTTCTTTTCAATATTAAAATGTTCTCACAAAATCTCAACATGATAAGAATTCTATGTTTATTTTAAGTAAAAAAGTTGCAGAATCTTAAAATAAAATATCGGGCGGCTAATGTATTGACTCACTGGCTAAGCATATGCTGTTGAAAACCACGTGATCTTATCTGCTTCGAACGCTTCCTATGAAAAATCTTGTTATTGATTCTTTGAACGTTTAAAGCCAGGAAGTATTTTCACTCAAAGCAAAAAAACAGAGACAAAAAAATTAATGATGAAGCCAAAATCGAGAAGTATTTGAAAGAAAGTAACCTTGTTATCAATATTTTTCTCTTGTGTAAAACTTGACCTTCTGCCAAGAAGTAAATGGATGGAACCTTTCTGGCTATCTTTTTTTTTTCTATTCTGTTCCTTTCTCATTTTCAGAACGTTTTTAAACATAAAATATCGGAATCCCGGAAGATGAGAACTTCCGAATATTAGGTCAATAATCGATAGCAAGTCATCAAATCCTCAACCGAAGGAAGTAGGTAACGAAAGAAGGGTAAAAGAAATGGATTTACAACCAATTCATACATCGTTTTTTTTTTTTTTCCATAATGATAAAAGCTATCCGGGAATTCTATGCTGTATTCAAAGACATATATTTTCTGTGCGAAATTTCTTTTGAGTTTCGTCCTTTTAAATTGAGCGAAATGTATTCAATCTTCCTTATATTACAAATTTTTTATTACTTAGAAAAATGAGACTCAAATCTGTATACAGGGTGTTCATTTTATCTGAAGACATTGAAATATCCCGAAAACTACAAATCGGATCAAAAAACTTTATAATTAAAATTTGTTCGTCTCGGAGGGGGACATCCAATGATACCAAACTCGACCCCCCACTCTCACCCCATATGAAGTGAGGGGTTGGGAAGAAAAACGTAAATAGGAACCCCCATTTTTTATTGCAAA
Source organism: Thereuonema tuberculata (assembly GCA_023159025.1). Taxonomy (NCBI): domain Eukaryota; kingdom Metazoa; phylum Arthropoda; class Chilopoda; order Scutigeromorpha; family Scutigeridae; genus Thereuonema; species Thereuonema tuberculata. The sequence continues at coordinate 30,998,324 of JAFIDM010003189.1, read as the reverse complement.
TTCGGATTCTCCAGAAAATTTCACATTGATTTGATGTACTGTACGTTGGGTTGCTCGCAGATGGCGCTGTAATCGACAAAAATCAAAATGGGTAAAACGTCGTTGACAATTGGGGATATCTCAAGAAATAAAAAATCATATGAAAATAGAGAAATAAAAATGTAGACGTATGTGATATTTATCAAAATGCTATCCAATGACACGTGAATTAACCCCCCCACCCCCGCTGCGAGAGTGGGAGAGGCAATTATTTCATAACTTGTAATGTATTGTGTCTCTTTTTTCTTGTCTCACATATCGGAGTGTTTTGTCCAAATACCGTAAATGTTCAAAAACACGACCTTCGGCTATAATAAAAAAAGCCGAAATTTTCTTTTTTAAAAAAATGAAGCATTTTAAGGAAAGTAGTCTTCATGTTCAAGAAAAACAGAAAAGTCTTGCTTTATAATCTTATTAATTGACTAAATAAAATTTTTTTTGGTTTGGTTGCCACGATAACTAGTTCACTGTCTGCACTGCTCATTGCTGCAGAAACAACAATTTCCGAGACAGCTGTAATTTGAAAATTACTTGAAGATGCATCGCTAGCTTTAGTTGAGACACACACTTTAGTTGACACACTGATACAATTACTCCGATAATTAAGTTCACCCAGCCTTAAGGAAACTAGAAGATGGTTTCTTGCCGGGGATACAGGCGAGCGAGCATTTAGCTGACCACTTAATCTCAACATTGAAACTTCGAAGCTATACCTTCGGCGCCTCAAGAGCTAGGAAGGCTCTTATGCGAAATACTTATCTACCTATCTAATAGGTAGATAATTCTGCCGTTGCTATATCTTGGATTTGGTTTAAGTGGAATTAGCTTTGCTTGGATTTAAGTTCAAACAATTGATTCAGATTATTTTAACTAAATTCTTCAACAATTTTTCTTCCTTTCCATATCAAAAATATTCTATAAAAACACACTCTTCCATACATAACATTAGTATTTAAATATTTATTAAAATACTAATAAGGGAGACAAATTTTCAGGAACTGTACATATTCCTTTTTTCAAGTCAATAATATAAACTTTTCACAAACTGATTAAGAATAAGCTGGTAGCAATTGATTAAAAACATGAACTATCAACAAATTTAATTGTTGTTACAATTTACTTAAACATCTCAAAACGATTTAAGAATAAAAAAGTGACTCTTAACTAATTTTATTGTTGTTACAAAAAGCATGACAATAAAATAAATAAAACCATAGTGAAAACCAAAAACAACGAAGACTACATCATATTCAAAGAACAGAGAGCACGAACAGCAAAAACAATAAGAATAAACAAGAGGAATTTTGATAGGATCCAACTACAACAAATAGATGAAGACTTTAAAAAGAACAACACAAGAACATTCTATAAAGCCTTTAAGCAAAACATTCAGGGATATCAACCACCAAACCTATGTTTCAAAAACGAAGAAGGAAGGATAGCCCTGAATAACCAAGAAAACTGCAAAATACTTGCAAAATACTTCGAAAAACTACTGAACTGTGAAAAACCGAAAACAAAATTCCCTAAACAAAATCCGAAATGTAAATTTGAAAACTCCAAGCCACCGAACCTAGCAGAAATCCAACAGATTATTAGAGAACTAAAAAATGATAAAGCTCCAGGAGAGGACTCAATTATAGCAGAAATGTGGAAAAGCGTAGATATCAAAACAGTCAAAAGCCTACATAAAATAATACAAAATATCTGGGAAACGGAGGAAATACCGGAAGATTGGAAAACAGCCATGATCCACCCTATACACAAAAAAGGAGATAAAACTGATGCCAACAATTATAGGGGAATCTCACTCCTTTCGGTTACATACAAAATCCTTTCCAAAGCTTTACAAAACAGATTGGTGGCCCAACTGGATCCACAATTAGGTGACTACCAGGGAGGATTCAGGAAGGGAAGATCATGTGCAGAACAGATATTAAATTTGAAACTCATAATAATGTACAGGAGACTGAGATCCAAGGACATTCATGTGACATTCGTGGACTTCAAAAAGGCATACGATTCTATAGACAGAGACACACTTTTCAATATATTGGAGGAATTAGGAGCTGATGACAAATCAATTGCGATCACCAAACAAACACGAAGTCAAAAGTAAAATTTTTGGGAGAGATTTCAGAACCATTTAAGGTGAAAACAGGAGTAAGACAGGGAGATGGGCTTTCCCCATTGCTCTTCAACTGTGTGCTGGAGAAAGTAATGAGAGAGTGGAGGAAAAGAATGGAAGAGGAAGGAATCAAGAAAATAAAAATAGGAAGAAAGAAAGATAACTTGGAAATTAACTGCCTGGCTTTTGCAGACGATCTTGCAATACTAGCGGAAAACATTGAAGATGCAAGAAGACAAATAAATATACTGAAAGAGACGGCAGAAAAGGCTGGACTACAAATATCTTATGAAAAGACGGAATAGAAAAGATGCACCAAGACAGATCACAACAAAGTATGGGAAAATCAAGAGGGTTAATAAATTCAAATACCGGGGAGAAATAATTCAACCAAACGCCCTTGACAAAGAAGCGGTCCTAGCAAGAGCAAGAAAAATGGAACTGTCATTCCATTTGACAAAAAATATATACAACAAGAAGTCCATATCTATAAACGCTAAAATTAGGCACTACAATACAGTCATTAAGCCAGAAGGCCTCTACGCCTCAGAATGCCTTGCACTAAACACAGCCAGACAATTGGACGAGGTAGAAAAAAAGGAAAGAAAGATCTTACGGAAAATCCTGGGACCAAAATATGAAGATGGAAAATGGAAACTGAGAAACAACAAAGAAATCTACGCAAAAACAGAAAAAATAACTGACACAAAGAGGAAAAGAAGAGTGGCTTTCTACGGACACATTAAAAGAATGAGTGAAGGTAGACTGACGAAGAGATTATTCACCTTCTTCGACAGAAACCCCAAGACTCAGATGACATGGATCAAGGAGGTCAGAAAAGACATGGAAGAAATGAAAATAGATGGAGAAGAGGTGGAGAGAAGAGAAGAATTCAGAAAAAAGATCAGGGTTTTCAAGAAAAGGCACAGAAGAAGACGGGAGCAAAATGGACGGAAGAAAGAAGGAAACAACATAGTGAAAGAATGAAAGAATACCGGAAGAGAAGAAAGAAAGTAGAAAAATAATCATGAGTTATTTCACGTGGTCCATAGTCGGCCAAATTCGAAGAAAGAAGAAAGAAGAAGAAAACCATAGTGATATAACCAATTTGATTGTTGTTTACAATTATGACTTATTAATTGTTATCTATAATTTTCCCAAAATATTGTTAATAATTTAATTCCACAATATTGGCTGTTTTTTTGGTATCAAAATGTAAATAATCTTGAATGAGTATAACGGTATTAAAAT
>JAFIDM010003189.1:30982118-30994806 GCA_023159025.1 Thereuonema tuberculata | reverse complement strand
AAACTATTGGGTCTACGGAGACAGTTCTAGTATCATATTGTAGCAAATTTAGTCTACTTTAAAAAAGGCCTTAGAAAGTTTTTTTCAAAAACTAGTCCTTTAGGGTTATAATCGCCAAAATTTGGAAAAAAACCGATTTTTTCGTAGTTTTTCGATTTTTGACAAAGTTGCGTTCGGCGCTCGAGGTCACAAACTTGGATTATTCATTAGGCCAACATCATAAACAAGTCTGCAAAAAATCAGAACTACCGGATTTGACGCATACTACCCCATACTTTCAGGCGACAAAGTTACTGGACTACTACTTGGATCACTTCCCACTGAAGAAGCCTCATCTAAAGTAAATTAAATAGGCGGAAGCTTTGGACCTCCTATGTTTGAATGTTTTAATGTTTTTTAACTTTTTATGCTTGTGTGCAGGCTGAACTTTTAACAATATATTGAATTATTAATCAATTAAAAAATTTTCGACCCACCAATACTACATTGGTATGCTATCCCACAAACTTTCCCTGCAATGACTTCAGAGAATAATTGAAAACACAAATGGTCTCCGTAGTCGTCTATTAGTCTTAAAGAATTTCAAAGCAACTAATTTATTCCTTATTTGCCTTAGATATCTATTAATAGTTCATTGCAATTTGTTTATTATAAAAAAGTATTCTAAAATTCATATATCAGCGTAAATGAAATGAGAAAAAAAAACAAAGCAGAAAACGAAATTCCAGTAAGTAATAATTTCACATACAATACCTATAGTTTAAATAGCATTTCTGAACTTTTTATTCAGAATGTTGAAATGTATATTTGAATAATATTTTAAGACGTTATCCATACAAAAATTCATAAAAGTTTCCTTTTATGAAAATTGCTGTTAATTTTGTATCATTTTTAAAAAATGTCTTAAAATCTTTGCTTTAGAAGTTTCAAACACTTGATTATAGAAATACAAATATTCAAGTAATATTGCTTCTGAATTAATGGAAACAAAACATCAAAATAAGCCTCAAACTGTAATAAATAGAGAAGTGCATCCATTTATACGGATCAGGTACAACTCGTCACAGGCAAATCGCCGCCGCCCATTCGTCTCGCCGCGAATTATTGTAATTCTACAAACGCAAGTTCATTTATTTACCTTCATGGGATAAATTCGTTATTATGACAAATACATTTGATAAGTATAGTACTATAGATGATTAGTTACACAAACAAAAATATTAATCCTTTTTTAAAAAAAAAAAAAAAATAGATAAGATAAATTTTGATTTACCAAGAATATTTGCAGAGGCTTTCCTATATACTTAGGAAATTAAAAGTAATCCGCTTTACCTGTATTAATTTAAAATTTTTTTTTTTGTCCATTAGTTCTGACCCTATTTATAGAACGCAAAGACAAATCTTGGATTCAGTTGTTCCTGGTTTTTGAAGTGGTTAAGTTTGGTTAGAAATGGAAGTTTAACTATTGTCTCAGCGTCGAATAGAAAAGTTATATTGTGACGGTTTTATTCATGTGTTCAATAACACATTTATTGACGGTAGTGTGAAATGTTGGCTGTGTGGGCAAAGATTTTATTGGAAAACGAGGATCCACACAATTGACAGTCAACTAGTATCCACCTGGTAGTTCTGCAGGAATCTTGAGTGATAAATAGCTTGAAGTTGATGTGCCTGGTTGTGTCAGGAACAGAGATTCCCATCGAAGTAGTGATTTATATTTGGAAAGCAATTTAGAACAGTGAATTCATTTCATAAGATGAATAAAATGAGCGGTGTAAGATTTATTCTCAACCCAACTACATGGGTAAGATTAACTAAGTAAAAATTAAAATAATAAATTCTAACAACTATATAAAATAATTAATTTTTAATAAGAATAATTCCATGAAAATTTTTCGATACTTATCATAAATTTCTTAGTCTAGTTCAGTAAGAAAACTCAGGCTTATAAAAAGAATCTGTCTGTCTGCCTGTAGTAGCTTGTATGAAGTTGTTAAATAAAAGAAATGAGTTATCATGAATTTATAATTTGTATAGAGCAGGAAACAATATTGTTATTATTTCATGCATCAGTTGTAAGTTAAGTTCTACAAAAAATATCTAACTAAATTTCATGGACATATATCGTAACAGGATAGATTTGGACAGACAGAATAATTAGAGCGTTGAAAAGAAGAAAGAGATAAGACAAAAAAATACACTGTCGAATGGAGGCTGGAAAACAATAATTTAACACATTAAAATCAAAAATAACAATTAAAAAATTACTAAAATGACATGTTTCGCCCAGAGCTTACAATGGCCTTCTTCAGAATTGGATTCGGAGCAAAGCATTGTAAGCTCTGGCCGAAACATGTTGTTTAGTAATTTTTTAATTTGTTGCTTTAGATTTTAATGTGTTAAATTAATGTTTTCAAGCCTCCATTCCATAGTGAAATTATGACACACCATAAACTTTACATTTAAATAGTTTTAAAATAGAATTTGAAGCCAAAATATCGACGTCAAAAGTTCATTTTTTGTAAATCAAAAGAAGTTTACGCTCCCAGCGATTCTAGATCAAAGGGGTCCGATAGTCAGCCCGACACTCACCCGCGTTTAACTCCCGAGTAAGAAACTAGGTACCCATTTGACAGAGGGCTGGGTGAACCTAGGGTCTGTCTCGAGGAGAAATATAGCCGTGGAAAAATCCCCGACCACCGTCGGGAATTAAGCCCGGGCTCCTCCAGTCCATCGCCTTAAGCTAACGGACACAATTGGACAAAATTGGGTGTATTCATACTGAATCGACTATGCTCAGCATGAATTTGATATTCTTGACCCAATATTGGTTCCGTTCTAGGTCAGTGGGAAAGCTTGGATCGTGACAAGTTTCAGGAAATATCATTTGTACACTAATGAGTTCACTGGGAAGGCTGTGATGTAAATTGTTCTTGATTCTCGAATTACGACGGTTGAATAAAGGAGTTTTGCGCGCTAATAAATGCTTCCGCGCAAGTCAAGCTTTAATAAATCGTAGGGGTAGCTCTTGTTTTATATTTACTGCAAAACTGTTAATTCACTTGCTCTAAATATTAAGTAGAGTGTTTTAGCACTATATGGTCATGTCATCGTTTTAACTAATAAGTTTCGAATTAATTACTCCAGTAGGAGTAGATATTGTTGAAAGTACAGCCTGCACAGAAGCATAAAAGGAAATATAAAAAAAACATAAGAATGTCCAGAGCTTTCACCTCAATGCGACGAGGCTTCCTTGGTGGATACACCGAGGAAGCATCGTCGCATTGAGGTGAAAGCTTTGGACATTCTTGGATATTTTTTTCTGTATTCTTGTATGTTTTAATGCTTGTGTGGAGGCTGCACTTTAAACCAAAATAATGGTTATGTTTTCATTTTTAAATCAAGGATCCACAGGACTAATTCCTGCATATTCAGGCGCTCGTAAAATATCATATATACAGCAGTGTGATGCTACGCCAAATTGGGTTTGAGACTTCCAAGGAAAAAGCAATTATCTCCAAAAAATACTTATTATTATATTTAAAAAACGTGTATAGCTTCAATCTGATTCATTTAAGAAATATAGGTAAAAGGACAAAAAAATGGAACATCAAAAGTGTAAATTTCAACAACTCAGCAAATCAATCAGTCTGTATGTGTGTGTGTGTGTGTGCGTGCGCATTTGTCTGCTTGTCAACAACTTTTGAACCACTACTGGTTCTTACTGTAACTTAGTGAACATATTTCAGATCTAGAGGCTACCTTCCATTTACATTTGAAATTTCCTTTAAGTCCTTGACAAGAAATTTGCAAAAGAAGGTGACAATAATTCAAGGAAAAGCATTAAAAAAATTAACATTGTCGATTTCTTAAATAGCGAGATTATTCCTTTTACATAATCAATGATTCCATGTGATAATCTCATAGTGGGGACGAAGTATGAAGAGCTGGTATTAAATTTAATGTACGGTTTTGGGTAGTACAGGAGACTAAACATAATCGTAGTTATTATATGAGTTGAATTGCACCAAATCGTACAAATTTTCATGGCATCATCACAGCCGTTTAAGGCAAGGATTTCGAGGGTCAGTTTTGAAGAATGGAGATTTTAAATAAACTCTCCACTGAATTTCAAGGAAATCCATTCTCTGTTTTAGCATGATGTGTATACAAACAAACAAACAATTAGACAAATAAAGAAGAGAATAAAATCGAATAAGAAAGAAGTTCATTTAAAGCCAACTTCTCTTAAAATTTTGGGGGTTTTCTTTTCTTCGTTTTCAAAGCTGTGAAAATATGAAAATATCACTGAATACAAATAGGCTCTTTAAATTTTGCATTTGTTTAAATATATGGAAAATTGGCAAATATTTACATAAATTGCCTAAATCCCATTATTTTCATCACATCAAATGAATTGCAAACGAATTATGAAATCGTATATACAATAATACGTAATATAAACATTACTGTTCATTCAAAAATACTTTACTATCGATAAAAATTCCATAACAGACTAAAATCAATAAACTTCAAAATCTATATACGATATTTCGAATGCATCTTCTCGAACATTCTTCGTCAGGGGTAAAATTAATATAAAAAGAAGAAGCATTCGAAATATCGTATATGGATTTTGAAGTATATGGATTTTAGAGTCTGTTATGGAATTTATATCGATAGTTAAGTATTTTTGAATATTTAGGCTTACTGTAGCTATCGTGGACGTAACCAGGAAGTAATATGAATTTCATTAATTCTATTAAGCAAAGAGGTGGACTTATGATCTATCAACTGTTCAAAAATCATCAAAAAACTCTTATAAATTTCACGATGATGAAGAAAGGCTTTTGCTTGAATCATGCTATATTAGTACATACGAATGTATTAATAAAGATAAATACCTCAAAGTATCAAAACATTCACTTGGCATTTTCAGGAAATATCAAAACAAAAGGAAACAATGAATAGCAACTTTTATTATGATAATATTTGGTTTACAGTCCAATATGATTATTTATTATCTTATATGATATTGATCAGTTGTTTCATTTTATAATATGCTTATTTTGTTAACTAGAATTAACTTTTTTATTATGTAAAGGAGCAATGACTTGAAGGTTTTCGCCTTTTATATTAATTTTACCTGACGAAGAATGTTGGAGGTAATGCATTCGAAATATCGTATATGGATTTTGAAGTAGGGGAGACCGGGGCAGAGCGGTCCACTTTTTTTTGTTGAATTTTTTTCTTTTTTTGTTAAGAGATTTTCCGTTGCATTTTTTTTTTGTCAGAATCGGAAACTATTCAAGAATGTAAATACTTGATTTCATTTCATTATCTTCATAAATAAAACTGGTATTAATTCGCAAAGCAAAAATGGTAGAGTGGTCCAACCTGCCCCGACCACGGGGCAGGCTGGACCACCCCATGGGGCACGTTGTTCCGGGTAAGAATAACAACATTTAAAGTAAGTGTTTTATTGTAATATAAAATACCATGCCATTTAGGATATCATGAAATAAAGTTTAACTTAACATAGACTACCTAAGGTATTACATATTCAAGTGAAAATTTAAAATAATCATTATGCAGTTGAAAGTCGTAAATGAATAATATCAAATAGGTTTACATTTATTTAAGTAATCACTTTCACTAGAGAAATCTTCTTTGCATTTGAGGCATTCGTAAAATAAACCCCGAATATCACTGGCTACACAGGAACTATGGGCCCATCTCTTGCACTGCGTACATTGAATCCACTTCACTTAGGGATGTAATTCTGTGTGTTTTAGAATACGCTCCCTCTCCTGAAATGTTTAGATTGATTGGGTGTACTTTTTGCCCGTGTGTTTCAGATTCATCAACTTATCTGATTTTTCCCGCCAGAGTGTACTTAACTTTTCTCCTTTTGTTCCCATGGGAAAACGAAACAGATAAAACCACGTGATCACTCAATCAACGCATAACTGTTTTTTCGAAGTTTTTCTTTTTTTTTCGCACATATTGTTTTCTAAATAAACTCAAACCATTAAAATAATATTTAACCATGAAATATCACAGTAATAATATACAAGACTTTACCAAATACAAAAATTCAAGTACATAATTACAACAATAAAATTATTAAAAATCAAAATCTCCCCCAGAGATCAAGATTTTAATCGTGTCATGTTGCCAATTCCACAACGTGACAGTTTGCATAGTTTTTAATTAGAATTTAATAACACTTAAATGTGTAAATTGGCTATTTTCGAAGATCAAGATGCCTTCGCGCGAAGTCTTCCCCTATTACGGTACTTACTGAGAGGAATTACTAAAGGGGTAATATCCTTTAATAATATAGGCCACACACAATATATGGTAGCCTACATAAAAAAATATAAAAAAAAATATAATATGTAATAATGTAATACAATATAATATAATAGACCTAATAAATATATGATATAGAAAAAAAATATAATGTATAGTGCCAAAATATTTTATTGTAAAAACAGCGGGGCAGAGTGGACCACTGGTCCAATGTGCCCCGAGTCGTTCGGTCCACTCTGCCTCATCGCCTTTTTGGCGTTTCCTTCAGTTGTAAGTATCGACTACTTTAAGTATTCAATTCATACTATAGCTTAAAATGATCTTTAGATTACCACCTTCGATATGAATATTACGGTTATGTTATTCAATGCATCGCTGAACGGCAATATTAAAGTAAAAACAACACTAAACATTTACTTATCTGGACAAAAACAAAACAATCGATCACCTCACTGTCACCAATAAGCCGAATTCACTGACGCTTTTGTGGTAGCAGCGCCACAATGGCACCAACCTTCTTTCCGATTTTTGGCGCATTCTAGCGTTTACACGAATTACTAAAGTCAACGGTCCACTCTATCCCTAGGTCCACTTGGCCCCGGTCTCCCCTATATAGATTTTAGTCTGTTATGGAATTACTGTTCATTGTTTCGTTTCACTTTGTGGGAATTTTTGTTATGATGAAAATTGATGACTGGACACACGGTTTGCCCATTTTCAATCCAAAAGTTAGATTATCTGTTTTGTCTGTAAATGGACATGCCAAGTTTCGGGAATAAATAGTTTAAAATTTATTGAGGTTTCATCAGTTACACATTCAAAGAGTTAAAATATGCCAAAGTTTGCCGACCAAGGGCCCGCATTTAATTCTTAAGAAAGAAAACCTCAAGAAGACTAGGTGGACCACAGGATCAGTCTGGAGCAAAATTCAACACCGAAACACCCCCTTCTCCAGCCAGCAGTTAATGCCTTACCGTTACCTCATATTTACTGATCTAGTGATCTTTAAAATAATCACATGTAAAATATACAACAATCCATTTCAATTTCTAGGTAAGATAATTCTTAGATGAGATTTAATTATGCTTTCATTTGTTAGATCGTAAGTAACATTAATTTTATTCATTGTTTTGTTGACCTAATAGAAAGAAAGAAAACATCAATTTTATCATTAGCCACCTAACAATGGTGCAAAGAAATTACTTTTTTTCTGAAAATCACTTTTCAGAACCTCTGTTTCGTGATTATCTCTCATCGACTCATTTACGATCATAGTGGGATTTTTCTTAGCATCTTGTAAAACTCTTCCCATTTTGGAGATGGTCATTTTTGGAGGGAGAATTTTTACTAATTTTCACTCCTGAATAATCGATTGCTATTTATTCTGAAAAATGTTCCTTAGTTATTTGCTTTGATAACATGAAGGTTGACGCACTACCATGTTTTCACTTCTAACTTTTCTTGTTAATCTCCAAATTATGAGGGATGTGTCAGATAGAAGTGTGGGCAGAAACCCAGCAAATGCGACCTGACAGTCAACTTACAGCTTCATTCCTTTGGAACAACTTAATTATCAAAACGTCAAGTCAATAAAATTGATTAGAACTGGGCGCCAAGTTAATACAATTACTCCAACAATAAACAAAGGAAGGGATCTCGAATCAACGACATCAACAATTTCCTTCATAACATTATTAGGGGAGAGGGGGGGAGAGGGGGCTTTCGTTTAAATAATCTCCTATTTCTTCTGCCTATTATCAAAGATTTTCGTGATTTTTCGAGTCTGCAAGAGTCCTTCGGCATCGAGTCCTTCTGAACCTCTGTTTCGTGATTATCTCTCATCGACTCATCGTAGTGGAGTTTTCATATTCAAATGGTTTCTTCTGCTTCATGCAATGAAGCACGACTCCTCTCAAGTCTCAAAATCATTCATTCATAGCATGTTTGTTGTAAAAACAAATTTTTGGAAACTAGCTTTGTTCAAAAAAAATTAAAATTAATAAAACTAGCCTATCAGTAAAGTATAAATTTGGCATTTTTGAATGCCTCCGCTTCACAGTGATAGCTTCGAATATATTTTTACATCTTTCCGTGCGTAATTACAAAGAAAACTTATTCTTATAATAATTACAAAGAAAACTTATTCTTATAATAATTACAAAGAAAACTTATTCTTATAATGTTTAACTGTTATTTTTATCAAAGCTAGGAAATTATATAAATTTCCAAAATGTACCTTCTTTAAGTTAGACTTAAGCTAAAACTTTGTGGAAATCCGTCAAACAATTTTGATGGGCATCCAACAAAAAGAGGAAAAATATGCAAGTGGTTCAAAATTAAAATTTTGAAGATAAGTTAATTATCATAAGTCTTCTTAATTCTCCCTCTTCTAGACATTCTATCTATTGAAAAGTCTTCAAATCTTCAAAATAAAACAAAAATAAATGTATAAAACCATACATTTATTGAAATAAATATCTCTTAATTTTCGAAAAGACATGACTTCTTTTCTTTTTCAAAGCCGAAAAACAACAACAATACGTTACAAACAAGTAGAGGAAAACGATACAGATATGAGACATTCATGAAATTGTATTGTTACAACAATACTTACAAATGCTATTCTGCTAATTCTTTAATTTTCACCTTATTTTTACAATTTGAAATACATATATTGTTAAACTCTTTGGCCATTTCCACAATAAATTTGTTTACATTAACACCTTCATTTCTATTAATATTTATCTTTTTGGTATTTCTAATTAGTAGACTTTCCATGGTGTTTCTCGTTTTACAATCTTTTTCAATACATACAATTTTGATTTCATTTTTTACACAATGATTTTTATTCATACAGTGTTCAGCCAATTCCGATTTCTCCTCTAATTTGTTTTTTATGTATGAATTATGTTCCAATGTCCGTTCTTTTATTGTTCTTTTGGTTTCTCCAAGATAGAACGCATCACAAATCATGCATTCTATTTTGTAAATAGCCCCCATTTTCCCTTTTTTGTCACTTGTATTTATTTTATTACAAATAATATTTTTTATTTTATTTTTATTATATTATATTTATTTTTATTTTTTATTTTATTATAAGTTAATTATCTTTTTTAAGTCTAAGTTCGCAGAAAATAAGTTTTAAAAAAAAAGTCAGGCAGTCTGATTATACCTTCTATCCTTCCTAATAACTTCTGAACTGTCGGATCTTCCTGAACTTAGCAAGCATATTTAAGGACAACCTATAACCTTAACGTTTATACTTGAATTTTTTTCGAGTGGGTGCTTGTCTAGGAATTAGCACAAAAAGATAATAAGACTTCCTACAGAAAAGAAGCAGAAACCAGGCAATGATATCTAACAATGAATTTTAATACTTTTTCTAAAAAGTTAATTTGGTTCATTAGATAAAAATTAACCGGTTTTCAGAAACTTAATAACATAATTATGCTACTTTTTTTTCAGAAAATATAAAATTTCTACTGTTCCTGTTCCACAGGCTTTTCATTTACGACGTTTCAATACTTAAAAGAAAAGAAAATGTTTTTAAGGACAATATTTTAAGGATAGGATGTTTCAAATTCTTTCAGGAAATGCTTTTTTATGTTCATTAATGCTTCATCTTAATGTTTGGATTTAATTTATCTTGCATTCTTGAATAAAAACCGCAATAAAATATTTGAATATCTTTATATTTTCTTTTTAAAATTCAGGATGGTGTTATTTATTTTTTTAAGGGGCTAACGTTTATCCGAAAATAACTTTTCTGAGAAAGAAAGTTCCGTTTTCCTGACTCTTTCGTCAGGAAATATTATGTCTACTTGAAAATTACATACTTAAATTAGTTTGTTGGGCATTGTGATGTGGATCGGTTGGTTTCTATGCGTTAACCAATGATTTACAGTAGATGAAGATATTAAAGCAGTGGTCCCTTATCTCAAATCACAGGCGTAATCTTTTAAAACCATTCACGACCTTCAAAGATAACGTGAATTGATTTATTGCAAAGGAAACAATTTACAGTTAGTTCTGTTTCAAATTTAAAGCATAGATGTTGCGTACTCAACACTCTGTCAACGGAAACTTAAGTAATAATCTTCAAGTTAAAATACTATTAAACGAAAGAAAATAAAGTAAAATTAATTAAATAATGTTTAAGGGAAGGCTGTGGTACTCAACACAACACGCGTAGTTCGGAAATTTATGGACACAAGCACACATCCCTAACTATTGTTCCAATTTAATTTTTTTTTTAATACACATGGGAATATGTGCTTTGGTCCTTGACCCGCCATATTGTCTTAGCTGGGGAATCCCATGGTTTGAAACTTTTTCGATAATAATAATAATAATGACAGATGCAGGAAATACCACACTACGTATGAGACGATCGACCACATAATATCTGGCTGTCCCCTTCTCTCCCAGACAGATTATCTCCACCGACACAATCAGGTGGCGTCGATTGTTCATCAACAGCTAGCACACAAACATTCACTTATTAAGAACACGGTCCCGTACTACAAGTACATACCACAAAGTGTATTAGAGTCATCCTCACATAAGCTGTACTGGGATCGTCCCATTCACACAGACAAAACCATACATCACAACAGACCTGACATCACACTTGTTGATAAGGTCAACAAACAGACCTAACTCATTGATATTGCAGTGCCTATCAGCAAGAACATGCAGAAAACTCACGCAGACAAGATAAGTAGATATACAGACCTAGCACACGAGCTCCAGAAGCAGTGGAGGCAGGACCGAGTATGTGTTGTACCCATCATTCTGTCCGCCACTGGTCTGGTGCCTCACGCATTTCACCATAGCCTCAGCACTCTAGGACTTCATAAAAACACTTACGCACAACTCCAGAAGGCTGTGATACTCAACACAACACGCATAGTTAGGAAATTTATGGACACAAGCACCCATCCCTAACTATTCTTCCAAACTTCTTTTTTTTTTTTTTTTTTTTAAACACTTGGCATAATGTGCTTTGTTCCTTGACCCGCCATATTGTCTTAGCTGGGGAAACCCATGGTTTGAAACTTTTTCGAGATAATAATAATAATAATAATAACTTGGCAATATATGCTTTGGTCCTTGACCCGCCATATTGTCTTAGTTGGAGAAACCCATGGTTTGAAACTTTTTCGAGATAATATTATTATTAATAATAATAATAATAATAATAATAGCTTGCGGCATTTGTCGATTCCAAATTCCATCCCAATATCTTTGGTGAACTGTGTTGTGAGTTGTAGTAAATTAGTAAGTTGTGCGTTGTTTGTGGCTTAGAGTTTAATATCATCCATGTAGAGTAAGTGTGTGATTTTGTGCGGTGTCAGAGTGCCTGAGGTAAGCCTATAACCGTGCTTTGTGTTGTCTAGCATTTGGCTTAATGGATTCAAGGCGAGGCAGAACCAAAGAGGACTCAAGGAATCTCCCTGGAAAATATCTCTCCTTATTGGAATGGGGACTGTAGTGATGGAGGTGTTGGAGGTGCGTAGATGTAATGTTGTGTTCCAACTCTTCATCGTGGCATCCAAGAATGCCGTGATCTTGGGGTGTACTTTGTAGAGTTGAAGAATGTGCAAAAGCCAGGAATGGGGGACTGAGTCAAATGCATTCTTGTAGTCGATGTACGCGATGTGTAAATTCCTATTCTTCGCGCGCGCCTGGCACAGGATTATAGAGTCAATAAGGAGTTGCTCCTTACAACCCTGGGAATTCCTGCGACAGCCCTTCTGCTGTTCGGAAAGAATGTTATGTGTCTCGATGTGTGTGTAAATTTTGTCAGTAAGGCAGGAGGTGAGGAGTTTGTAAAGGGTGGGGAGGCAAGTGATTGGACGGTAATTTGCAGGGTGTGCTATTTCAGTGTTCTTGCTCTGTAGGTAAGTGACACCCTGTGTGAGGAAAAGAGGCATATGTTCTGGGTGTTGGATTATGTCAGTGAGTGCAACAGCTAGCTTCCCATGCAGGGACGTGAACCTCTTGAATCAGAAGTTCTGAACGCCGTCTGCACCAGGAGCCTTCCAGTTGTGTGCATGTTTTAGTGCTGTCTGTATGTCTGCGAAAGTAATATCATGGAAGGGCATGGAGGGTAAGTGTTCAGCGAGTTGTTCTTCATCTGTGATCCATGGTGCAAGAACGTGCAGAAAACTCACGCTGACAAGATAAGTAAATACACAGACCTAGCACACGAGCTCCAGAAGCAGTGGAGGCAGGACCGAGTTACGTGTTGTACCCATCATCCTGTCCGCTACTGGTCTGGTGCCTCACACATTGCATCACAGCCTCAACACACTAGGACTTCATAAAAACACTTATGCACAACTCCAGAAGGCTGTGGTACTCAACACAA